>CM033355.1:3550134-4006913 GCA_019395295.1 Osmanthus fragrans
TAGACCCATTTTGGTGCATGCATAAAAAAAAGGGATAATTGTAGTCGCGGTCTCTAACCTCTGCGTTTTTTGCAGACTTTATCCTAACCTTCAATTTGTATCACCCGGAGTCTCTAACCTTTCATAAATTAGCGGCTACAGTCCTTCTGGATGGAAACTGTCCACTTTGACCGTTAGTTGACTAATAAAATTGATTTTGACCAAATTTTGACAATTTTTAAAGGTAAAAATGTAACTTCATTATTTAACCCTATAATAAAACAATTAACTAAAAGAAAATAAAAATAAAAAGGAACTATTCACCCCATCCCCCCACCCCCCCCCAAAACCACCACCACTCTCCAGCCAAAAAATAACCTCCGCCACCGCCTCAACAACAGCAATTTTCGTATCAGCCACAGTCGCCGCCATCATAGTCTTCATACCCACCACCTGTCCCAGCTCCTCCAGCCTATTACCCACTTTGTCCCATCTCCTGCCCCTATCCCACAACCCAAAACCAGAAAATCAATCACCGTTGCCACCTATCTACACGATGATGCACCACCCATCCACTATTCATCTTCTCCTTCAAGCAACCATCGCCACCGACCCACCTTGAAAGTCAACACCATCGCCGGCACCACCCTATGAAAAGAGATTGAGATCCATCGAATCCAAAGAAACCCTCAAATTTGAGGTCCTGGTTCCTTCAACTCAAATAAATATCACCACCTCACCCCGCCTGCGTCGAAGCTGATTCTGTGAAGAACACTTAAATTTCCCAAATTACCACCAATTTATGGTCACAATTCCCACAACCTATTCATAATCCTCAGCCTTAGCCCATCAGGAGTTCAAATTCACATTATGCCTAGCTGTCTGAGTCGAATTTTGTGATTGAGAGTATTGAAAGTTCTCGAAATGCTCTAGCTGAAGCCGAGAATTCTGAGGGAAGGAATTTAAATGCCTGAAAATGGAAAGCCCTAGGTTTGAGTATGCAGCTTGGGGAGTCAATGGATTACACGGAGGTTGATGAATGGTTCTTAAGAATAAAGAGAATGGGAATTTTTTTCTGCCTTGGTGACGGTGATTTATTTTCTGGTTTTGGGTTGGATAGGGCTGGGAGGTGGGAGAAGATGAATAGTTCATTTATATTTTTGTTTTTCATCTTATTATTATTGAAGACCTATTTAATTATTTATAATAGAAACATGTAAAGTTACATTTTTACCCTTTAAAAATTGTCAAAAATTGGTCAAAATCAATTTTATTGGTCAACTAACGGTCAAAGTGGACGGTTTCCATCCAGAAGGACTGCAGCTGCTAATTTATGAAAGTTAGGGACTCCGGGTGGTACAAATTGAAAGTTAGGGTAAAGTCTGCAAAAAACGCAAAGGTTTGGGACCTCGGCTACAATTATCCCTAAAAAAATTATTGCTTTTAAAATTATTGAATTTCCTCACAATACTAATAATATATTTAATGCTATTATGACCATTATTAGATAATATTGCTAGAGTAAAATTCACTTTTTTACATTCGATAATGCTAGTGTTAATAAATCAGTCATCAATAAATTGTTAAGGATATTGCAACTTGAATTTAATAGTTATTTGTTTTATATTCGGTGTGTGTCGTATTTTAAATTTAATTGTGCAAGATGGCTTGAAACATATCAAAGATGAAATGCAAAGAATTCGAAATGTATTAATATATATCACAATCTCACCTAGTAGAAAACAAGCATTTGAGGATTTTTGTACCGAAAATGGGGTGATGAATTCGAAAATATTTGTTATTGACGTAGAGCATAGATTGAACTCCACTTATTTAGAGTGACCCCCTAGGACCGTTTTACAAAGTTCAGTGACTATTTAGGGGAGTTTTTAAGTTCATTGACCACCTGGGAACTTTTTTCTAAGTTCAGTGACTATTTAGGGAATATTTGAAGTTCGGTGACCTCTTGAAGACTTTTGACAAAGTTCGATGACCATTTGGGAGATTAACCTTTGATTGTTCTTTTGATGAGGTAAATAATATGCAATGACGCCGTTATCTAGCTTTCCTTTATAAAGTGTTAATCTATCTCTATATGTTTAGTTCTATAATGCTCAACAAGGTCGTGAGCTATATTATAGCTTCTTTGTTATCATACATACAGTCTCGGAGCTGCATCCTTGTATACTTGATTTCCTTCATTAGGGATCTTAGCCAAATTAGTTCACAAATAGATTGTCGCATATGTTGAATTCTCCTTATGCACTTGATCTAGCTATAACTAGTTTTCACATAGTTATCTGATCGCTACCAAAGGGGCGTCAAAAATAATTCCTTACTCGACTAAAAATAAATGTGTCGTTGAAATAGTACCATGTCAAGTAAGGGTCATTTCCGCAGAGGATTGTTTTCAATCACGTCAATTGTAAGGAAAGAAAGTAAAATATGCAAATGAGTAAATGGGGGGAGTTTGGTTGGTTAACTAAACTAAGGAAGCGATAAATGCATAAAAGAAAAGACTAGAATAACAAAGCAATGAAAATGTGATCGAGGGGTACTTTTTCACCGCAAGAATGACTTTCTTATCAAGTTCGCAAAAGATTTTCGTTCTCAAGATCAACAACAATCCGAGAATAATCACAAGTTCGATTACCTCAAACTCTCCTTACATTTTAGTTGAATAGAACAAGCTCTTTACCCAATCCTATTCATTAAACAATCTAGGATAAGCTCGCTAGATTTAATTTAACAAAAGCATTACGACGAGAGAGTTGAATTGAATAAAGCGCAAACTCGCAAGTCAGTTTACTAACTTAAGTGTTAATCCACAAACATTCAATTGAAAACTCTACATAATCTATTGAAATGTAGTTGCTATTAGGTTTTGGTA
This sequence comes from Osmanthus fragrans, assembly GCA_019395295.1. Taxonomy (NCBI): domain Eukaryota; kingdom Viridiplantae; phylum Streptophyta; class Magnoliopsida; order Lamiales; family Oleaceae; genus Osmanthus; species Osmanthus fragrans. Next base: position 3,553,004 of record CM033355.1, read on the forward strand.
AAAATAGCGATTACGTACTATAAATTCCAAAATAGCGTTCATTGTATCTACCTAATCATTTAGTTGTCATCCCAAATAATTAAGAAGAACAATATACACATTAAGCACAATGGATTAAACATATCAATCAAGAGAACTATATAGCACAAAGTGATAGAAAATTCATTCTAGGATTAGAAATCACCCACAATCACATTAGGGTTTAACTATCCATAAAACATTTATAAAATGGCAAACAAAATACTACAACAAATGGATAAAAATGAAATTAAAGAGGGAAGAAAAAGCTTATTCCAACAAGGATGGTTGGAATCTTCAAGATCAAAAGCCTTCTCCATCTTCCATTTCCACCATTGTTGATGGAAGAGAGGAACTCCCAGATTTTTGGCTCGTTTTTGGTCGACTCCTCTCTGATTTCTTACCCTAGAAATGAGCCCCAAGATGTGTATTTATGTTGTGGAGAAGGATTGTAGTCGGGTTGGAGTGAAATGGGCTGAGAAATAAATCAAAAATCGAGTTTTCGCGCTACCCGGGAGATCCTCCAGAATTGTACTATGCGTACGCATAGTACAATCAAAATTCCTTCAGTCGCTAATTTTGTCAAGCGTGCGTACGCACACCCTGCAGGCCTATGCGTACACACAGTACAATTCTGTGCCAACTTCATTTTCTTCCTGTTTTTTCACCCATTTCACATCTCTTCCAGCCACCATTCAACCACCATTTCTTCATGGTTTAGATCGTCGAATTTTGGAATATTTCATTTTCAATTTTATTGGCTCAATTCACGCTCGAAATCCTTCCAAAACATCCAACAACCCGGGTATTAACCTAAATAATAAAAGTAACAAAAATAAGGTATAAACCAACATGTGAAAACTAACAACTAAATAAGTTTAACGGCCTAAATGAGTGCGATATCCGCACTTATCATTATCTTCATAAATGTACAATACCTAGTGCCTAGTGGTCAACCTTCTATAGTTATAGAACCTGACAGTAGGCTTCAACATTTAGATGACTACTACTTGTGAAGATAAATGCCTTTGCCAACAGGTCCCAAGTACCCTAAAAATCTTACTCATTATTTTGTTCTGCATTTGGAGCATGTATGAACTAAATAACTACATTTATAGTGAGTGAAATATCAGGTCTAGTATGCGGCAAGCATAAGTTTTGCCAATAAGCCTCTGGATATCAATCCTAATTTACTGCCCTTGGTTCTGATTGTTTTTCAATCTTGTGACTAACATCTATTAGTGTATCAGCTGGCTTGCATCCTAACTTACCTGTGTTCTTTAGATGGTCTAAGGCATACTTTCATTGGGCTAGAAAGATTATACAACTAGCTGCATATTTTGTAATTTAAGCCTAATTTAAATAATATTAAAATTTAGAACAAGTACTAGTTGGATATTTCTTTTGGTGCATGCCCCTGGAAGGGAATCATTGTCTTGTAACGGAAAAAGTGACACGTTAGGTTCTTTCAATTTTGATATTCATATATAATAATCATATCTTTAGTCTTTAACCTCACCACCATACTTCCTCCTGGGGGTGGTGTGGTGTGGGGGAGCAGAATGGTATTGATTATTACCTAGGTTGTGATGATGGATTGTGTTTTTGGGTAATACGAATTATTAATATTATTTGTTTCTTGTATCGTAATGGAAAGAATTGATATTATTTGTTTCTTGTATCGTAATGGAACAAAATTACTTAAGTCTCATTATCAATGTAAAATTTGCATTAACATCTAATTTTAGCTTTTGGTTACTAGGAAATTTATGACTTATTGCTTTATTTTACTTGTTATGAATAAAGTGTGCCCTCCTTTCAATTAACTTCAATTGCAAGCCCTAAGCTTATGTGTTTGTACATGGCTGCTTGCTACATTCTCACTTTGTTAATTTTTTGTCGCTGTTGGACCTTAAATTTGAGAAGATGCATACTTGGAATTTGGCTTTAATGTCCTACAACTTGGTCTCTCTTTGATGGCTTATCTCATGAAGCGAAAGCATAGTTTATATTTGGTCTCTAGTGTTGAACAGAGAGATTATCCTAGTATTTTCCCAGATTTGCGCATAACTGCATCTTATCTGCACCAGACACTTGATTTTACCTATTTCCTTACCTATTGAATATTTTGCAGAAACTTTGGCATATCTATATGCTCTATGGTCGCAATTTCCTATATATTTTATGTCAATTTATATTATGAGTTTATTCTTCTATGGTTGCTTTACTGAGATGATGATTTGTTTGATGTCCCAGGGGATGGAGATATCAGTGCTAAAATCTCTTCTCAACAGCATATCAAGAGTTTTTCAATTGTCATCTTGTGAAAGCATAAAATGTGAACCAGTTCAGGAATATTATCAAAAGATTGAAGAGATGTTGAAGTTATTAAAGCCAATGCTTGATGCCATTCTTGATACTGAAATTCCTTCAGACGAAATACTTCAAAAAGAATTTGCTGGACTATGCCAGTCGGTTGACAATTTAAGAGAGATGTTTGAAAACTGGGAGCCACTGATGAGTAAAGTTTATTTTGTATGTGATAAGCTCCATGATGATATTTGTAATTCATATCCCTTTCTCATGCAGCCTAACAGTGAAAGTTGGAACAGAAAAAAATAAATGTAGAGGTTGAAAGGATGGATATTTCCCTTTATGATGTTTTAATTTTTGAAACTCATGCTGACTTGGTTGGTATCTCTTACATACTAGCTAAATATTTTCCATCTAGCTGATATTTTCTTCATATCTAGGTTTTACAAGTTGAATTACTGATGGAAAAGATCCGGATTTCTAGTTTGGAAATTCTTGAATTGTTGAAAGTTTGTGCTCAATGCTTACCTGCTGAACTAAGTGCTGCATCCCTTGAGGTAATGGCTATCAATTTATTTTTGATGTTGCTCATTTTTTCTTCTTAAGAAAATTTTACTCCGAATTCATTATATTCTTTGATATCTTGTTTTTATCACCACTGATGCAGAACTGTGTACAGAAAATTAAGCACATAGGATGTGGCCTAACATCAGAAATAATCACAAAAGCTGTTAAGGATCATGTGGAGGGCTCGGGAGCCAGCTCTGAGTGCCTGGCAAAAATTTCTGATAGCCTGGGATTAAAGTCAAACCAGGAACTTCTAATTGAGGCTGTGGCCCTTGAGAAATTGAAAGAAGATGCTGAACAGGCTGAAAAAAGTGGCGAAGTTGAAAATATTGATCAAATGATTGCTTTAATAACCCATATGCATGACCTGCTTGTGATGTTGAAACAGTCCAAGACCTGTAATCCTGTGGCAATACCTTCCGATTTCTGTTGCCCTCTCTCACTTGAACTCATGACAGACCCTGTAATTGTTGCATCTGGACAAACTTATGAGCGGGTTTTTATACGGAACTGGATCGATCTTGGGCTCACTGTTTGCCCCAAGACTCGGCAACCTCTAAATCACATCAATCTTATTCCCAATTACACTGTGAAGGCGCTGATTGCAAATTGGTGTGAATCAAATGACGTGAAGCTGCCTGATCCCATAAAATCTATTAGCTTAAATCATCCTTCTTCACTTCTTGCTAATGTGGAGTCTGGTGGAGGCAGGAGGTCCAACCATTCTCTTTCTCCAGATCCAACTCGGTCTTTGGGTTCTCCAAGAAAGAATTTAATCTCACATAGTGGGATTCAGCAAGAGGCATCACCTCCACATCATCCTCGTTCATTGTCAGAGGATTCTTTACTAGGAGCCACTATACATGGGAATGGGTTAGATGTTGAGAGAATTTCCTCGAAAAGTTTTGATGACAGGTTGGGCCACTCAGGAGAGAGAAGCTTGAACTCAGGTGGTCAACCCTCAGTGTCTCCATCTAGAAATAGTGTTGTTGGCACTGATGAGCAGTTATCTCCAGGCCATAATCAAACAAATTCAGCCTCCAGCCCACTTTCTAATTCTAATGTTTCGCAAGAGACTCCTGGTGATGGCAATACAGTGGCATCAAATGCTGCCTATGGTAGTGATGCTTCTGGAGAGCTTATGTCAGAACCCCAACCAAGTGCTTATGCAAGTGCCCTACCTGATTTCCCTTATCGGCGAGAAGGAAGATCTCATGGCCCAACAGTTTGGCGTCGGCCATCAGAGAGATTTGTTCCAAGAGTAGTTTCTTCTTCTCCAGTTGAATTGAGGGCTGATCTTTTGGAAGTTGAAACACAAGTTAAGAAGCTGGTTGAGGACTTGAAAAATACTTCCCTTGACGTGCAGAGAAATGCCACTGCTGAACTTCGCTTACTTGCTAAGCATAATATGGATAATCGAATTGTTATTGCAAAATGTGGGACGATCAGCTTACTGGTCAGTCTACTACTTTCAACTGACTTGAAAGTACAAGAAAATGCTGTTACTGCTCTTCTCAACTTATCAATTAACGACAATAACAAGAATGCAATTGCAAATGCTGATGCAATTGAACCTCTGATACATGTCCTTGAGATGGGCAGCCCTGAAGCTAAGGAAAACTCGGCTGCCACTCTTTTTAGTCTCTCGGTGATTGAAGAAAACAAAATCAAGATTGGCAGGTCTGGGGCAATCAAACCCCTTGTTGATCTATTGGGAAATGGAACTGCAAGAGGCAAGAAAGATGCTGCAACAGCTTTGTTTAACTTGTCAATATTTCACGAGAACAAGGCCCGTATCGTGCAGGCAGGTGCTGTGAAGTACCTCATTGAATTGATGGACCCCGCTACTGGAATGGTTGATAAGGCAGTTGCTGTTTTATCTAATCTTGCTACTATTCATGAGGGACGGATAGCAATTGGTCAGGAAGGAGGAATCCCTGTCCTTGTTGAAGTGGTTGAGCTGGGCTCGGCTAGAGGTAAAGAGAACGCAGCTGCTGCTCTCCTCCAGCTGTGCACTAATAGCAGTAGATTTTGCATTATGGTTCTCCAGGAAGGAGCTGTGCCCCCATTAGTGGCATTATCACAATCTGGGACGCCTAGAGCCAGAGAAAAGGTGAAGTTTCAATTCCAATGTTACTTTCTCCATTCTTATTGTAATTTTAAGATATCGTATTATTCACTGATTACCCACTCTTGCAGGCTCAAGAACTTCTTAGGTACTTTAAGAACCAGCGACATAACAATGCTGGTAGGAGATGATTTTGCTTTCAACCTTTGGCCATGACATATATTGAGGTATAGATTGTAGTCAATGTGTAGATTCAGTGTTGCAAATTATGTGAATGGTGATCCTAAATGTTGGTTTTGTTTCTTTTCTTTTTCTTTTTTATACTTCTCTTCGACTTTGTCGAAAGAAAATTTGATTTATAGGGGGCATTATTTGTATTTAGAAATATATGCCTTTAAGTTTTCCTCATTGGATTTTATAATGCGATTTGGTGCGGACTGTGAGTTATTTTCATTCAGCTAAATATTTATCGTGTTTTTCTGTTGGAACCCCGACCTTTTCCATTTCAATTATTGCTAATTTGTTTCCATTTGTTTGCACTTCGCATAAACATTTTCCCTGTTATTCTAGAATTTTTCCTTTCATGCTAAAGCTGCTGCCTTTTCTTGAAACTGGGTTCTTTTGGTATGGTGTTTGTTTACATTTTGGATAGAGCGGTCCGGGGGTACTGGTTTTCACTTTGGTTACGAGTGATACTTGGTCTCTGTTTGGCCCCATTAAATTAAAATTATTTTTCTCTCTCTTCCTATTAATCACATATTCTTCAATAAAATAATATTATACATAAATCTAAAAAAATTTCTTCTTTTTCAACCGCACATTCTCCAAAAAATTACTATTCCCCTCATTAAAATGTTGAATAATGGAGCCCAAACCGGGGCTTAGTATTGGATAGTATAATAGTCGTATTGTCCAATGCTTTATTGTTTGCATTACCAAATTTGCGATTGCAATGTTGAATAATGGAGCCCAAACCGGGGCTTAGTATTGAATAGTATAATAGTCGTATCGTCCAGTGTTTTATTGTTTGCATTACCAAATTTGCGATTGCAAAACAGTGTGATTTGTAAAGCTAGTAGTAAATTATTAGCAGTCTAGTAATAAAAATGTTGGGTTTGTGACCCAAATTTAGTTGGATGAATATTGTTTCCTTTATTTCACGCGATTTTATTAGGAAAATATTATTTTTTTTATTTCACGCATTTTTGATATTATTTCTATTTTTAAGAATGTTGTTAGGGTTTTGATATGTCCCCTATGTATGGTTGATTCTTCTTTACAAGCTGATTTATTATAGAATTTAGAATAGAAACACAATTGTCATAATTCTTTTTCCATTATTGTTGAATAAAATCTCTAATTTCTCTGTCAAATTAAATTCTTGTTCTATTTTTAAGAATGTTGTTAGAGTTTTGATATGTCCTATATATATGGTTGGTTTTTTTTTTTTTTTACAAGCTGATTTATTATAGAATTTAGAATAAAAACACAATTGTCATAATTCTTTTTTCATTATTGTTGAATAAAATCTCTAATTTCTTTGTCAAATTAACTTCTTGTCTTTGTGTTCATTTTGATATTGTGATCAATACTTCATATCATGTCGTATAATCTCGTTGTGCTCCAAACAAGAGCTTGCAATTTAATATAGTAACCACCACTAAATTATTTAGCATATTTCCTTTTTTCATTTGATAGAAAATCAAGAAATTATTCGATATCTTTAAGCTAAAGCTATATCATCAGTGGAAATGTTCACAATTAGAAACTTTAATTTTATTTCATCAAGAGCAATCAATTAGTAGAATTATAAAGACATGCAAGTTTTATAGATGTTCATCTCAATGGGAGATTACGTCCTCTTTCGCTGTTGTAGTTCGCAAGAGAAAATCGCTCATTTGTTTTTTTCTAACCTCTATTTCTCTATTTTATGATGATGTTCCAGAAGTTTAATGACGACTCTTTATAAGATAAATTATAGCAAAATCGAAACTTGCAAATACACAAATACCTAAAATGGAATTTACAAAGACACAAATTCTTAACGTATCCTTAACGAAATTTTGGTTTCGGGAGCGGGGTTTCTATCCATCTTCCAACCTTTAAGACGATCTCATCATGGAAATCAATCTATATATTGACTCCATGTAGCAGCAATAATTAAGCTGCACAATTTAACACAGATCAGTAATCATCAAATTGAGTCAAGTTCTAAAAAAATTATAAGACGCTCAAAACAAGAGCAGGTGCCACACCGTTAGCTTCTCGCCTATCAAAACTTCAATCTGTGTGTTTGATAGAAAGATGGAAAATGAATGGCAAATAAAATATTTGGCAGGGAAGTGATTTGCCTAGAATTTGTTTTAGAGGGAATTGTATTAATGGTGTTTGATTGGTATAATTTTTCACATAATTCGTTTGACTTTGTTTTTCATGCAAATAGTTACTTTTTGGGATAATTTTTTTTATAGTCTGTATTAAAATTTGTTTGGATTGCCAAAAAGTAAAAAAAAAAATTTAAAAAAAAAATTTCATAAAATTTTTATGTTCGTTTGGCTTCATTTTTCATGCAAATTGTCAATTAAATGGATAAAAATTTTTATCATTGAGTTTAGAATATGTTTCCATTGCCAAAAAAAAAAAAAAAAAAAAAAAAAAAAAAAAGGAAAAAAAAACATCCAACAAGGTGGAAAATAATTTCCCACCAAAATCATAAGAAAATATTTTCCTACTTTTGTGCTTCAAAGGATTGTACATTAGAAATTGGTGGTAAATATTTTTCAGGGCAAATTTGGCTAATCAAACAGCCAAAAGTAGGAACTAGGAAAATATTTTTCTAGTTCCATGGCAAATGTTGCATATCAAACATAAATGTTTTGTAGGACCTATGCTTCTTGGGCAAGAAAGGATGGATTATTCACCGTCACTAATGAGATCAATGGATTAATCTACTTTGCCCTCATGGGTGACCTCAAGCTTGACCTCGGCCCCACCACTCCACTCACATGGAGGGAAAAAATATTAAATTTAATGAGGTAGGACCCGACCTCCATGTGAGAGGAGTGGTGGGACCGAGGTCATGCTTGAGGTCATCCATGAGGGCATAATAGCATGGTTGTCAGATCAATAGACCGCGTGACATGGGAAAGCATTCAGCTAGGTACGGAGAAATATAGCCCAAGTTCGATTTAGAGAGAGCCACCATCTCAATCCCTTTGTCATCCTGGCAAACCTCTTCAACACCAAAGAAGTCGTTCCTCTCGCTAACTGCGACATCTACATTAAGCTTGAGTTTAGTTTGTGTCGGTGATTTCCAAGCTTTGTCCCTTGCAACTCATAATCTGGCAGAAGTCCCATTCAATTTACTCATAGTTTGGATTTCAATGAGGTAGGTAGACACCACAATATCCGACGACAGAGACCTGTAGGAGAAAATCAAGTCATTCCAGTCCCTCCAAAAGATGATCAGTAACATTTTTTTTATATCTGTTGTTAGAGAGACTTCTCCAGCAGCCTGATGAGATCATGTCTCCTATGCTAGATAAAGGTTGAGAGGAAAAATTGGCAACATCGCTTAATAGATGTGCGGAGCCCAGCGTACATCTCTCTTTTATGAAACTTCACATGGCATCTCCTCACTTGTAAAATTTTATGTTAACCAATTAGCCATTGTACTTTTTCATTCTTTAGTGATTCTTCCAGCCGCCGTTTTCTCCTTAATAGTTTAGCTTCAACTTTTTTTTTTTTTTTTTTAATGTGTGAAGGAGACAGAGAGAATCCGAACAACAACCAAAACAAGAAGCAAGTGAAAACTCACCATCTTCCCCACGAGCCCACATTCCCTCTATACATTCTAGAGAGAGAAACTGAAATACTAGCTGTATTTTTTGAAGGTCAATAGGCTGAAACATGGTGGGAATTTTTTCAAGGTTTTCTATCAGTAAATCTGGGCATCGACGGGCTCAAAGTGCACTCGTAAGAACCATCTTTCCCATAACTTCTTAATGTAATATTTAGTTCTTCAATTTCTTAGAGTGTTTTATGGTCCGGATTGAAGGGTTGCTTCTTTAATTGGTTTACTTGTCTTGTTCTAATTCCTATTTTTCCTAGGTTGTGTTGGAAAGATTTATTTTTCAGATATGTTTAGGTTTGATTAGATTTATTCTTAGAGCCTCTGTGATCTCTGCATATAAATTTGTTTGAGATTGTGAAAACCTGTGGAAATTCTTGGTTCTGAATCTGATCCATTTTTATAGCTTTTCGATGAATTGAATTTGTTTCATTAAGGTGCGATGAACTCAATTGTTTTATTACCCAGAATTTGGAGAAAAAAATGCGATTGTAAGTTAATGATCTCTTCTATAAAAATCTAGAAAGGTCGGAATTCAGTTTTTGTTAATCTTTGATCCATTTTTCGCATAATTTTTATGTTCATACGATAATTTAGACATATTAACATTTGCACAAACATTTAGACAATTGCATAAAGATAGTACACTAGGTTATTTGCCTGGAAAACTCAAATGCCCACTAACCTTCTCTTCTGCAAATCTACTAAGAATCTGAGGTGGTTGCAGTCATAAGTTTGATTTTACAAAATAATGGATTCAATCCAAATTTTATATATAAAAAATTGATTATTCCCCTTCTTCCACTAGCCTATCTTAATCATGATAGATGATTAGCACCAGAGCAAGCACCAATAACAGTTGATCGGAAAGTACATAAAGTAGTAGATCCAGATGAATCTTCTGTTAGGTTCTTATTAGTAGCAGCCAGCTACCTTTTACTTCACTCTGAACTACAATGACACACTTGCCGGCCTCACATCGATCGTTCTGTCCACTGAACTCATCAATCAACCTTGACCTTGACTCTCACTATATACTCCATCTATTAGAAGTTTCAGGCTGAGGTAAGTGGCTTCTTTTCTTTCTTTTTTCAGCTCTCACCTTGTGCCGATCTCATTCATGTTATGGTTGAAGCTCATTTTTTTTATAGAATTCAACCAATAACAGCTAAATTGCAACCAAAATCAACAAACAATTGGATATAATCAGTTGGGAATCAATAACCCAAGCTGTAATTTCATTAATTAAGCTGAAGTTTACACAGAAATAACAAAGATAAACAGAGAAAGAAGGGGCAGAATGGCAGCAGCAGAAGACAGGAAGAAAACAACAGCGAAGCAGAAGAAGAGAAACAGGATAAACAGGGAAGAAGAGGAGGAAACCAGAGGAAGAGGAGAGTTAGCAGCAGCAAGACACGATTCAATTCAGTTTCTCTCTTTCATCGTCTTCCAACAAAATCATATGCAGAACAACCCTAAGGGTAAAGGGCTTTGGGCTAGCCCACTAATAGTACAAGCCCCAACTAGATAAAATAAAAGATAAATGGTCCACTTGAGTGAAGTTAGTCATGACAATTCAATGGATTGTTCATCTAAGAAAATGAAAAAAAGAGCAGGGAAAAATAATGCAGCAAGGTACCCTTTGCTATGGAACTGTCCAAATAGTGCTGCTTCAGGCCTTGTTTCATTTACAAATACAATGTTCCAATTTGTCGAGACTGCCCAACTGGCTGCACTAATTATTTATCCTCTGAATAACTAGAAATTGTTCAAAAGCTTGTTTCCTTCAAACATTCATGACTTTTCTTTAGAAGTAATCCCAAATTCTGTTGGAAGACAAACCATAATTAAGAAAGTCATCGCAAATTATTTGTACAAATAAACATTAATGTCCTTAGGGTTGTTAGTGTTGATTCTGACGATGGAAAGATTCAGTTAGCATACTTTTGTAGGATATTTACAGAATAGTTGTTGGGATTTGTGACCAAAGGATTTCTATCACTTCCATTCTTCTCATTTTTCTCTTTTCTTCATCTTCCTAGGTTCTCCTTGGGCACTTGATTCGGCTGTTGATAATGTAATATCTATAGTGATTATAATTGAGTCCATTGACTAACCAGTCAGTTGCATGTAGTGCATGAGGTTACGAGGATGTAAAAAGCATGCATTGTGTATGAACTCTATCGTTTGCTTGATAGTGTAATCTAGTATTTGATTCTTTTTTCACCACTTCAGTACATATTAATCCCTTAAATTATTACAAATTTCCCTTAATCAATCCAGAGACATTATTTTTTAATTCTTCTGGGATTACATGGTAGGACTTTTGAACTTGTGATCAACTGCTTATGTGCTCATGGTGACTTGGTCTTGATGTGCAGGATCAAAGGGAAGTATTGCCCCCGAGTTCCGAGGCAACTACTGCTGCCTCTACTGGGACCCATGGAAATGAAGTTCCAGTTCAGTTTAAGCCAATTGAATACCCAACTGAGCCTCTTGACAATGATCAACCAATCCATTGTCCACTGCCGGAACCATCAATTCTAAATGTAAGCTTAAATAATTTCTTTTGAATCTGTAGAATTTCCACTATAAATGAAATGGTAGACCATTGAACTGCAAACCAAATGGCATGCCACTTCCATTCGAAAAAGCTTCTTGTTGTTCAGGTTCCCAATGTTTGATAGAGGATACCTATTTTTAATTCTACTTTATGTGCTAAATATTTTAGCGAAGAACTTGTTTGCACTATTTTTTATTTTTTAATACTCATGATGAGTGAGGTTTTAGACAACTTGTCTAAATTTTAAAGCCATTTCAGTGGGTCATTTACCAACATGTTGGCCTTATAAATATATATATATATATATATATATATATATATATTTGTTTTTTCCTAGTTCGAAGCTCTATAGAGGTTTCCCTTTTCATAATTCTGTCAGTACTGCTTGTGTTTGCCTGTTATGAACTTTTGCAATTATGAAATTATTAACATTGGTTTTCGAAACCTTGTTATGGCAGATATTTCCAATATTTCAACTCCAGCATGATATCAATTACTATTATTATTTTCTACTGTTATTTTGTAATGGAAATAAAACTGAAAATTGCAGTACTTATTTTCAAAAAAAAAAAAAAAAAAAGTGAAAACCAAAATAGGATGGGTTTTGGAACAAGGTCAAAAAGAGCATCACTCATGCGAACATTAATGACTTGAAGCATTTAGACTCCTGAAGTTTTTGGGGTGGTTGTATTGGGAAGAAGAAGGACCTGTGATATTCCTTTGGGATAGATGAGCAAATGATGTGTATAAGATATAATTTTGAAACTATCATAACATGTGGGGCCCACATTTGGTAGTCGAGGTAAATAATTATTTATTTATCTTGTGCTAGGCTCGTAGATTCACCCTATGGGTTTAAAGATGATATGGGAAAATGAGAAGTAAGAATACATGGGGATAAAGGCTATGTTGTGAAACCTTTATTTTCGTTCGAGGCTTATGTTAATATTTGTAGGGTAGTTTACTGATATTGGTTTTGTTAGGATAGTTGTGCTGGTTCATGGGAGGTGATTATGAGACATAGCTAGGAAATGAATGGAGGAATTGAACGTGCAAGAGAATTTAGTTAATAAGTTGAAGAGAAAGCAAAATCCACCTTTGAGCTCCAAAGACCCCCCAATACGAAGTCATTTAGGTGGTAGCGGCCAGATTGGTTAAATATGTCTTCTCTTCATGTTTCTTTGAAACGTAAGGGGAAAAAACTAGCACCTATACTTCGCGTTTTTCACCGTTAGATTTCAAATTCTAATGCCTCGGTTTACTGTGAACCACAATTTCAATTTTGACATGAAAGGGGGGGAAATTTATGACTAACTTTATTTCTTTGATAATTAGGATGGAAGAATATGGAAGGAGCGAGTGTCTTCAGGCTTCCAGAGGCGAGCTGACCTGCCAGTCATGCAGGAACAAACCCCATTAGCATCTGAGAATACTACAGGAATAAAACCTCGACGCCCTTCTAATCGAGTAATTCTGCCATCAACCAGTGCCCCAGAGCACAGTATCCTTCAATTGCTGGAGGAGTGCAATACATCTGGAATCTAAACTCATACATTAACTGGCCCCGATTGGAAATCTTTCTCTTATATTTGTCCCCTTCTCACCTCCTTTTCTTTTCACTCTTCACAGTCAATTAAACAAAATTATGTAGTCGTGAATGAGAAAGCTTTGTCTAAAATGAATGTATTTTCCAATGTGATTGAAGATTCATTTGTCTCAGCCAACAGAAAAAATCATGCTAATCTGATGCGACTATTGTTGAATGTCTTGCTCATTTTCATTGATACTACTGATTACATCGCGAAGCATGGATATGGATTCATTTTTGATAGATTTTGCTCTCAGGCGATTGATTTCAAAACAGTTTAATGCAGGGACGGAACCAGAAGTTTCGCATTATGGTGTCAAAAATTGCAATTCAAATTTTCTTTTTAAAATAACATATCATTAATAAAGATAGATTAATACACTACTACAATTGTAGCATTCACATTGTCATACTCTGAAAACGTCGTATAATTATATAATTATTAATCTTGTCAAATACATCGTTCTCAACATTTATAAACAATTATTGCTAACAAAATTGTTGTTTTAATGTATTTGACTTCTATCATTTTCAAATTAAAAATATTTGAATATTTTAACCAATTTAATTTAAATATGAAGATAAAATGAGCTAAAAATTAAATTACACAATATAGGAAAACAATAGAAAATCCAGATTGTCCGAGAACCTGAAATCATAATTTGGAATAATTATGAATATTATGTTGAATCATTAATTTGTGTCACACTCAAATTTTCAGTTTCAAACGAAATAACGAGTAACGGAGATTGTGATCGACAATATTTCTCAAATCTCAAATTCAAATGAATTTTAGAATAAAATCAGTAAAATCAAACAAGTAGACTGTAATTTGTTACCTAGATGGAAGAAAAATAAGAAAAATTAGCACAAGAAGAGAAACTTTGAAAATATGAATGACGGTCTTGAACTCTCCATAGATCACTATGCCGATTCTTCTCTTTGTGGGGCTTATGGTAAAGTCTAAATGCATATGAAAAGTCATGTGAAGGAAATTGGAGAAAATGGATTTGGTCACTTGGAGTTGGACAAGTGAAAGAGCAATAAATGAACTTGTACAATTAGGCTTGACAAATTGACAATTGACAAGGTTTTGATTAATTTACTGATTAAAAAAAAGGATTGACAATGGACATTTTTCTGAATAATTTAGAGATTTAAAAAAAAAAAAAAAAAAAAAAACAAAAATGCAAAAATCATGACCACCTCCATTGATACAACTACCAAAACCATCGTCGTCCATGCCAAACTAAACCACCAATTTAACAAATACCTGACCCAACATCCAAATCCTAGACCCCCAATCATCACAATAACGTAACACCACTTTCTGTGCGTCACCTTGTTTCTTTCTCGCTACCACCACCTTCCATCCCCATATCATTCATTCTTGAATTTAAAATTACACTTAAAAATTGAAAAATCCAACAATTCACGTCACAAAATTCGAGATAAAGAATTACATAGGTGAGTTGGTACAAATATGAAAAATTTAGATCTCTTTGACAGAGGAAGCGACGATGACCAAATTTTGGTAATGTCGTCTGAGTTGGATGGAGTTGTAGAGATGGAGTCAGGAGAGCCATGACAATGAGAGAGAAAAGAACAGGAGATAGAGAGGATGAGGAAAGGGTGTGGAAATTCAGTATAAATATATAAAATAAATTTTTATTTTTTTATTCACACGAGACTCACGCACATGTGAGTAGATGTCAACCTCTTTTAGTAAATGAGCTTTATTAATAGATGCATTGAGTGTAAAGTTTAGTTGAAAACAAGAGAATGTTTTGTTGATTAAATGAGGAAATAGTACATATCTTGAAATATTTGACATTAAAAATTATGTTATAGAAAATATTATTATCTCATAAATAAATAAATATTTTATATAACACTGGTCAATTCCCAATTTAAATATAGTTTTAATAATTTTAAAAATAGAGTATTACTATCCGTAGTTTATTATATTTATTTGATTTAGCTAAAAATCGTAAATTTTAATAGAACTTGATTAAAAAGTTGATAAAAGTTGTGGATTCCATGAAATGTAAAATTAAAAATGAATTTACGAAAAAATAAATTTTAGAAATTGAGGAACTGAATGAAATCATTAAAGTAAGAACAAATGTCTATTTAAAAAAAAATAAAATAGATTCAAATATTGAGTCATGGTCTAAGCGCTGTGTTTTACAAAGTTTAAGGGTTCCAACTGTAATTTTCCCCTGCTTAATCACCTGTACCAATGGCGTCATTCTCGCTTCCGCTATCGTGCCCCCCTTTAAGCCTATCGTTGCCTCTCTCGTGTCCGTTCAACTACTCGCTCTTTTTCAAAAAAATATTACGCAATTTCGTGCGCCCAATTTATCCCCAAATCCAAGGGTTTTTATTCCTGAGTCCTCATATTGTACTATTTTTTGATGACCGTGTGTGTATTTTGTATATAAAATGGAAGCGTCCACTTCTTCTTCGAATGGCGGGAAGGCTCCGGGTTCCACGGGAGACAGCGGAGGAGCGCCACCGCAGCCGGTGCCTTTACCGGCTGCCAACATGCCACCACCGTTCCTGGTGAAGACTTACGACATGGTGGATGACCCAAGCACTGATAAGATCGTGTCGTGGAGCACGACCAGTAACAGCTTTGTGGTGTGGGATTCGGCTGAATTCGCGAGATATTTGCTACCCAAATATTTCAAGCACAACAATTTCTCCAGCTTTGTCCGCCAGCTCAACACTTATGTATGCACTGTCTTTTCAGCTATTTTTGCCCCTTTTTATTTTTATTTTTGTGAAGCTACTTAATTCTGGAGTTTCCTTTGGCAATTTTAGGTTTAAATTTTTTAATTTATTTTTGAACATTTAACAGGCCATAGTTGATAGATTTTTGGTTATCTGAGGTGATTGACACTTTAATTGGCTGAAGTATGAAATAAAAGTTTTAGGTTTTGGCATTTTGATTTTATATGAGATTGAGAATCTAAAGTAGTTATATGATGTGTTCCAGTAGTCAAATGATCAATTGACTGATAAGAGGTTGGACAATTTGTTAGATGACTGAGATGTGTATTGATCTATAAGCTAAAGGTTTCAGTGCTAGGTCTTTGGCTTATAAACTAGGGTTTCTGCATCAGCTTGATTTGTAGAGAAGAGGGAATCACATTGAGGAGCAATTGGCATATGTTCAGTTACCACTCACAAATTAGCTCATGGCAAATCTGTGGAGGATGCAAATTCAATGCTTGTCTACTGCCATATTATCTACTCACTAAAGAGCCGTTGATATTTCTTGTGTACCGGGAACTGAGTGAAAGAATCCAATACTTGTTTTTCTTTTTTGCCCCATTGCATTTCTTCTAGTTACTTCGACATGAAAGCTGGAGCCAAAGAATCAAACTTTTAAATGTATTTCGAGGATTTCTTAGAGATGATTGTTCGACCTAAGGATCATTGCTAAACAAGGTCCTTTTTCTCAATAAAGTGTGACACTATCTGGAAAGTGGGTTATGTTTAACTGGTTACTCTTTTTTGGCATTGCCAAGTGAATGCTCTCTTGTATGTGATAAAGGCTTTGTTGATTTTTACTTTTTAATTCTCTTTCCATTTAATTCGAGCATCATAATGTTAGATGATGGTTACCTTTTGACCATTCCATTTTCTGCCTTTATGGTTGTGGACAAACAGGGTTTTAGAAAAGTTGATCCAGACCGCTGGGAGTTTGCAAATGAGGGATTCCTAAGAGGGAAAAAGCATCTACTTAAAAGTATTAGTCGTCGAAAACCTGCACATGGACACCATCAGCAACAGCAGCAATCACATGGACAGAGTTCTTCGGTCGGGGCGTGTGTGGAGGTTGGGAAATTTGGACTTGAAGAGGAAATTGAGAGGCTTAAAAGGGACAAGAATGTGTTGATGCAGGAACTTGTACGGTTAAGGCAGCAGCAGCAAACTACTGATAGTCATTTGCAAGCAATGGTTCAGCGTCTTCAGGGCATGGAACAGCGCCAGCAACAGATGATGTCATTCCTGGCTAAGGCTATGAATAGCCCTGGATTTCTGGCACAGTTTATGCAGCAGCAAAATGAGAGTAACCGGCGAATATCAGAAGGCAACAAAAAACGAAGACTTATGCAGGATGGCATTTCAAATGACAATTCTGTTGGTCCCTCAGATGGTCAGATAGTGAAATATCAACCTTTGATGAATGAAGCAGCAAAATCAATGCTAAGGCAGATCTTAACACTAAATTCTTCTCCTAGGCTTGAAAACTTAAACAATAATCCTGATAATTTCCTGATTGGCGATGCATCGCCGTCTAATGCATTAGATTGTGACAGTTCTTTGGACCATGTTTCAGGAGTTACTCTTCAAGAGGTACCTCCAACTTCTGGGCAGTCATTCATCTCATCGGGTTCCACAATTAAAGGTTTCAGCTCTTCAGGAGCAATTCCTGAGATTCCATCATCATCTCCCCTTGTTGCGACTTCTGAACATGCAACTAATCAATTTTTGGATGTTAGTCAGTTGATTGGAACTCAAGAAGTGTCTCCGGTGACACTTCCTACAACAGATGCTATGATACCTGAGCTCTCTCAAATTGTGCCAGAAACCAATGTTCATGTCGTGGGATCTGCAACACAGAGTGGTTTCTTGGATCCAAGCTCATTGGCAGGGCATGACAAAATTCCCCTGGAACTGGGTGGATTTTTCCCTGATCCTCAGATGGAATGGGATAACACCATGATGGATGAGATACAAGAGCTTCCTGGGGTGGGTGATCCCTTTTGGGAAAAGTTTCTTGAGAGCCCACATTTAGTGGAGACCGAGGAGATGGACTCCACACTAACAGATGACATTCTCAAGGAAAATGAAATTAAGCCGTTGGAAAACCAGTGGGAAAAATCTCAACACATGGAACAGCTCACAGAGCAGATGGAACTTCTATCATCGAAGGTAATTCAGAACATAATATGATAGTCCTCTTAGCCAATACGGGCCTTTTTACCTGGCCATTGAAAGAAAAGTTCATATGTATTTCATTGTATTCTTTCCACATGCAGTTACGTGTTTTAGCTTTTCATTTGCTTTTTCATTTGTGCTTATTTTAGATCTTGAGATGTTCTTTTCTTCTGTTTTGTTAGGCTGAAAAACCAGGTTGATCTTTTCCATACCGACAGTTTGGGATAAAACTTCTTTACGGCTTAGATACTTTGGTGGCTCCTTGGGCTGGCAAGATGAGATGGGGTTTTCTTAGGTAAGCTTATTTCTCTCATGGGAGGTGTTATCACATTATGGTTTGATCAAACAATCCTAAAGCGTGGGTGGGTGGGTTTGGTCAGTGGGACAAGAAATGATGAAAAGCCAAGAAAGTGTCCTGACCATCATCTTCTATAACAGGTTGATCTTGTCGCTGACCACCACTCATGGTTCCGCCCCCCTGACCTTTGTCAAAGGTTACCGAACCACCAGCAACCTGGAAACCAATGCCACAAGTCTGATAGTTGATTACCATGATGAAACCTCCTATTATTGTATCCTAGATGGAGTGTCATAGACTCAAAGATCATTAAAGAGTGACATTTTTAGATTCTTGATTTCCTTGTGAAAAAATTGCAATTTTTTTTTGTGTTCTCGATTTTGATAAAGTTGATAAATGTGTGGTTAAAAAGTTGAAAAAATGTGGGTCTCATTGAATTGAAAAGAAATTTGAAAAAAAAAGATTAAAAAATGGGTGCCAAATATGGCCCATGCTGGGCAAAATTCAATTCAAATCGCTCAACCCGATCAGTTCAAATAAAATCGATCGATTTGGGTTGATTTTTTAAGTTTAATTGGGTCGGGTTGGGTTGGGTTGGGTCTCGTTTTATGAATTAAAACTCAATCCAATCCAACCTAAGCCGATGAATTAAAAAAATAATATTCAAGATGGAAAGAAAATTTAAAGGGAAAAATTCACAAATCAGGTGTATTCTTTACACCAATTCAATATTCAGGCACAAAGTTTAAAAATACAAATATCAGGTATTTATTTATTAATTAAAAATATTTTATTAATTAAATGTAATAAAGTCACAGTTATGTGATTAATGGTCACAAATTCATAATTATAGGTCACAGATTTATTTACTGGTCACATACCGTCAAATTAATTGATTACGTATTATTTCGTGGTCACGGATCAAACATTTTGTAGGTCACATATTATTTCGATGTACCATATCATTTAATTTATAGGTCACATTTTATCTGAGTCACATTTTATTGGTCACATATTATTTTGTCACAGATCAACCGAATAATTGGTCACAGACGCCTAATTGTTGGTCACAGGCGCCAACCACCCCAACCCGCAACCGCACCACCGTCACTGCCAAAATCCAAAATTCACCCCCTCCCAAAACTACCATACCACAGCAAAACTCCGCCATCGACAACACTGTCGCCACCACCGCACCCACCACCACTGCCGACCACCCACAACCACCGCCACTAACAACACCAGTAGTTCCACTATCAACACCACCACCTCAATCTACAACACCACCTCCAACAACCACCCACCACCACCGCACCCAAACACCCTATCACCACCACCACCACCACCAACCATAACTGAGCCACCAATCCACCACCCACCACACACAACATCTGCACCACAACAACTCTCGAACACCACTGCACACACTCCACCACCTGCACCAACAACCATCTCCACCGCCGCAACCGCACCAACACAATCACCTTCCACACACAGAAATCACACATCAGCGTCGATCTTCTGCTCGTTGCCACCGCACTTACCAGCGTCGACCATCTCCGTCGCACCACCACACAAATCACACAAAAAAGAGTCGACCACCACCACACCTACCAGCGTCGTCGCGCCTCGCCATTGTGAGTGTTGACTCCGATGCTCACAACGGTGCTCAAAATTTGCAGTGAGGCGAGGCCGGTAGAGAGAGCGGCGAGAGAACGACGAGAAGAAAGGGTGAGAGAATGGAGAAAAATGGCGAGAGAATAGAGAGAGAGAGCGGCGAGAGAACGGATGAAATAATTAGGGTTTGGGGGGTGGGTCGGTTGGGATGGGTGGTTTTATAATTAGGTTTGATACCTGATGTTTGAATAAATAAACTACTTACCTGGTATTTGAATTGTGAATTTTAAAGACCTGGGTCTATGTAATTTCCTCAAATTTAAATAGACACAATAGTAAAGATAAGAGAATGACTTATAATTTATAAATGTCCATTTTCTTCAAATAGATCAATTCACATGAACATTATGTACAAATACAATGTTATTTAACGATAAAATAAAAATTAAAGATATGATAATGAAATAAATAAATTTCAAAAAAAAAAAAAAATTAAAATGAAAAATGCTTCATAAGTTTTAAACTAATTTATACATTATTTTTAGAAAGAATTCCTTATATACGTGTTAAAAAAACGGAGGTTTTCAGGTAATTTCAAATTTTAAAAAGTTATCCAAATTTAACAAATAAAATAGATCCAACTTTAATTGGGTCGAAGTCTAAACCGTCCAACCAAACCCAAACAAATCTAAACTTGATCGGGTTAGGGTCTCGGATTATGAATTAAAACCCACCCAATCCAATTCAACTCGATGAATTAAAAAATAAATATTTAATATGGAAAAAAGATTTAAATAGACACAATAGTAAATATAAGAGAATAACTTATAATTTATAAACATTCATTTTTTTCACATAGATCGATTCACATGAACACTATGTACAAATGCAATGCTATTTAACGATAAAGTAAAAAATTAAAAATATGATGATGAAATGAATGAATTTCAAAAAAAAAAAAAAAAAAAAAATGCTTCATAAATTTTAAATTAATTTATACATTATTTTTTAGAAAGAATTCATTATATATGTGTTTAAAAAACAGAGGTTTTCAAGTAATTTCAAATTCTAAAAAATTATCCAAATAAATCGGATTCAATTTTAATTGGATTGAAGTCCAAACCGACCAACCAAATCCAAACAGATCCAAACTTGATCGGGTTGGGTTTTGATTGGATTTAAATCAATAATTGGGTTGTGTTGGATTGATTTGGGTTGAAAAAAATCAAGAGAAAATTACAGCCAGGGAGATACTTAAAGATCCATTTTCATAAATCCAAAATCAAGTTTAATATTTCAAAATTCAGGTTTTAAATAATAATATAAATTATTTTTTATTTATAATAATCAACCCCATTTTTTACGTGAAGATTGGAGAGAGAATTTTTAAACAGGTAAATTGATTCTTACCCTAATTCATTCGTAAATTCAATTTCTAATTTTCTATGTCGTCTCTCTCTCTCTCAATGGAATCGCGCAACAATTGTCCTTTCCCATTTTTCACTGGCGACTGTGCTTAACCGCTCCAAAATTTTCCCTTGATGCGTGACGGTGTACCACAAATTTGGTGGCAACTTTGTGTGGTGTTGGCGACGACTTTGTGTGATGGATCTAGACTCGTCGGCCAAGGTGAATCATCTTCCAGAAAGTGAGATGCAGCGCCAGACACGTGAAGCCGCCAATGAGACTTCTCTGTACTTTGGTGGCGGTGTTTGTGGTGGCTGCTGGCGGAGCTGTCGTTACTTGGTTGTGTGGTGTTGCTGGAGTTTGGTGTGGTGGTGTTTGTGGGTGCTGTGGTAAACTTTGTGGTCACACCTTTGTCTACAGTCATCACATGGTCACATTTCTGTTGGTAGTGTTGTAGCGCTGCTGTTGGGATGAAGGGAGTGCCCGTGTTCACAGATTAATTGGGACGCCGCTGCTGTAGTGATGAAGGCAATGACTTAATTGTGATCAGAAGCTAAAATAAACATCAACAAATCGGTGGGCACATATTTGTATATACATACGACACAGATTTGTGACTTGATCTATGGTTCATATGCGCCTGCTCAGGCCACATACTTTGTTACATTAATCACAGGTTAAAGTCTTGCGTACACATATATGAAGTTACAGACTAGTGGTCAAAGTTCTAAGTTCACATAAAAATGTGTTAGGTCGGTGTTGAGGGTCACAGATTTGTTTACTGATTAATTTGGTAGGCTATGGCTTAATTGTGACCGTCGAAGGCAACTATTTTGTAACCACCAGAATCTGATTAACTGTGACCATCGGAGGCAACAATTTTCCAAATACAGCTCCAGTAAGTTGAAACGGGAAGAATGCGCCATAATGAAGTTTCTGGCTAGCACAGATTTTGGATACTTCTATTAAGATGGTATTCGACTCATTGATTTTAGGAATTGAATTAATCCAGGTTAATCATACCATGTATATTTATTACTATATAATATTTTATATATTCAATTAGAACCTGATTTCTGAATATTGGAAACATAATTCTTAATTTTGAAATGATGTATAGTAAAGACCTAAGTTATGTATTGTTCCCTTTTCACTATTGGTGCTTAAAACTTCGTTAACTTTTTGTATTATTTAGTTAAAAGAATAACACAAGGACAAATGATCTAACAAGCATGGTTGCTTAGCATAACAGTAGACACGTTAATTTTATAATTTTATTTTAATTAATTTATTACTTAATTAATGTGTTGGTAAATCGTTTATAATAATACTAAACAATTTTTTTTTTTTTTACTTTTTTGGGGAAAAAAATATGTATACTATCTAACGCGGAACATGTAATTGAATATAATTTTTTTATGAGATTTATATAAATAAGGTAAAGAATGAACTGGAAAATGATTGGCATCCAATTGCAGCTACGCGGTACCTATCATTTTCCCATCAAACTAGTTTTCTCCGCAGTCAATATTCAAAATTAGGTATTTAATACTTTCGTAATTTTAATTATAGTTTAGCGGAGTGGACATTTTAATTGAAATTGAAATTCTCGAATTGAAAACGTCGATTCAGAAATATTATAGGGTTGTGGAGGGTTCGAGGATTTAATGGGTGGTTTCAATTCTTGAAATATTAGGGGGCGTTCTCTTTGCTGTTTTCTGTTTTCGATTTTCCAAAACATTGAAAATGCGTTTTCTTTCTCATTTTCGAAAACGACTGAAAATTTTGTGAAGAAAACAGAAAATAACTTTTTTACGTTTTGGCTGTTTTTTTCACAAATCTGCCAAAATTCAAAAAACACGGATTGAAAAATATTTTTCAAAACGACAAAAAGAACGAGTTTTCAACAATCTTAAAATGGACACCCAAAATATAAAACACAAAACGAATTCAAAACTCAAAACACAAAATTAAAACACGAAGAGAACGCCCCCTTAGATATTGAACTTTCATTTTTTAAATTTTTTTATTCTTGTTTCTCATTTTTCTTAGTCGCTAACCTTTGTTTTAAGATCTTTAGATTAAATGGAGGGTCGAACATACTCATTTGCAGGTGAATATGTTTTTGCATGGATGTGCTACCAACGTAGAACGTGAAACTAAACTTCCTTTTTGGAAAAAATTACTTTGGTAGAATTGAATCAAAATCGAACCATTCGATTCGGTTCCAGTGATTGAATGGAACAGATTGGTTTGGTTTTGATTCTGAAAATATTATAATCCAACAATCGACGTCCATTCTTATAAATAAAGTATTTCTT
Organism: Osmanthus fragrans; assembly: GCA_019395295.1. Taxonomy (NCBI): domain Eukaryota; kingdom Viridiplantae; phylum Streptophyta; class Magnoliopsida; order Lamiales; family Oleaceae; genus Osmanthus; species Osmanthus fragrans. The sequence goes on from CM033355.1 coordinate 3,576,567, forward strand.
ACGTAATTTTAAATACCTTTTTTGTTTTGAGTCTCCAAGAGATTACCGTTATGTTTCAATGGACAAATTGTCAAGAATTCAGGTGAATAAAATTCATTATGTCCGCTCTCAAAAAATTATTATAATTAGGAAAAGGCGAATTTTTTGAAAAAGTTTTAGAGTGAGTGAAATTTTATTTTCTGAAATATTTCTAATTATTATTATTTTCACAAAAGAAAAGATGTATAATTTCTAGAATGTTGCCTATCACGACCGCTTATTATTTATAAACACGTTTTCTTTAAAAAAAATAAAAACAAAAACTTATTTGCACAAATGATACCCAACATATGACTGCCTTGTTTGGACATTGGAACATGGACTGACATCCTCATATGAATCATTAGGTCCGCACTGATCGATAAAAAGTCAAAATTTTAAAGATAATGTTACATGTATCAAATTTTTTTTATTGAATCATTTACTTACACTCACAATAGGGGGTGAGGATCACATGTTTTGAATTTTTTATTCACACAAGCTCCACTCGCACATGATAGTAGGTAACCAATTCGTTAACCCAAATTTTTGTATAAATATCTTTATCCAAATTTTCATGAAAAAACTACGATATCCATTCACTATAGGTCGAATTTAGGCCTAAAAATTATTGATATCAACAAATTATCTTTTATTTTATTCGTATACATCTTTTCCATTTAAAAAAAGAAAATTTACCAATTACATACCATTTTGGTATGAAGTATTTACATTCCACCGATTTTACATTCTTATTATATTTAAAATTATTATTGTCTTATCTCTTAAGCATCCCTTTTGTCTTACTGCGGTTGTTAGTACAAAGTTATTAAGAACTTCTTTCTCTAGTATTGTCACTATTGTGCACTCAATAAAAGAGTTTTATAATTAACATTGTTCTTTTTTAGTAACGAGATAATTGGATTCAAATATAAAATGTAAATTTTCAAACAAAATAGAATTTGTAGATGTATTTGATGAATTTTCAAAGACCATATTAAGTGTTTGGTAAGTGTTGTTTAAATAATTTAAATTATAAATAAATATAAATGAGTAATGAAGTAATGGATATGTGTAACAAAAATCACTTTTATAAACGGGTTAATTTCAGAAATGGTCACTGAAGTTACATGAAAATTACAAAATGGTCACTGAAGTTCAAAACTTTCATGAACGATCACTCAAGTTTCAGGTGCTTTCAGAAATGGTCACTGAAGTTTAAGATTTTCACCAACGGTCACTGAAATTTAGGAGATGTTTCACTAACAGTCACTAAAGTTACAAAAAGTTTCAGGAACGGTCACTGAAGGGTCATGCATTTTTTCAATTTTTTGGACGACTTCTTTCTCTAGTATTGTCACTATTGTGCACTCAATAAAAGAGTTTTATAATTAACATTGTTCTTTTTTAGTAACGAGATAATTGGATTCAAATATAAAATGTAAATTTTCAAACAAAATAGAATTTGTAGATGTATTTGATGAATTTTCAAAGACCATATTAAGTGTTTGGTAAGTGTTGTTTAAATAATTTAAATTATAAATAAATATAAATGAGTAATGAAGTAATGGATATGTGTAACAAAAAATCACTTTTATAAACGGGTTAATTTCAGAAATGGTCACTGAAGTTACATGAAAATTACAAAATGGTCACTGAAGTTCAAAACTTTCATGAACGATCACTCAAGTTTCAGGTGCTTTCAGAAATGGTCACTGAAGTTTAAGATTTTCACCAACGGTCACTGAAATTTAGGAGATGTTTCACTAACAGTCACTAAAGTTACAAAAAGTTTCAGGAACGGTCACTGAAGGGTCATGCATTTTTTCAATTTTTTGGACGACTTCTTTCTCTAGTATTGTCACTATTGTGCACTCAATAAAAGAGTTTTATAATTAACATTGTTCTTTTTTAGTAACGAGATAATTGGATTCAAATATAAAATGTAAATTTTCAAACAAAATAGAATTTGTAGATGTATTTGATGAATTTTCAAAGACCATATTAAGTGTTTGGTAAGTGTTGTTTAAATAATTTAAATTATAAATAAATATAAATGAGTAATGAAGTAATGGATATGTGTAACAAAAATCACTTTTATAAACGGGTTAATTTCAGAAATGGTCACTGAAGTTACATGAAAATTACAAAATGGTCACTGAAGTTCAAAACTTTCATGAACGATCACTCAAGTTTCAGGTGCTTTCAGAAATGGTCACTGAAGTTTAAGATTTTCACCAACGGTCACTGAAATTTAGGAGATGTTTCACTAACAGTCACTAAAGTTACAAAAAGTTTCAGGAACGGTCACTGAAGGGTCATGCATTTTTTCAATTTTTTGGACGACTTCTTTCTCTAGTATTGTCACTATTGTGCACTCAATAAAAGAGTTTTATAATTAACATTGTTCTTTTTTAGTAACGAGATAATTGGATTCAAATATAAAATGTAAATTTTCAAACAAAATAGAATTTGTAGATGTATTTGATGAATTTTCAAAGACCATATTAAGTGTTTGGTAAGTGTTGTTTAAATAATTTAAATTATAAATAAATATAAATGAGTAATGAAGTAATGGATATGTGTAACAAAAATCACTTTTATAAACGGGTTAATTTCAGAAATGGTCACTGAAGTTACATGAAAATTACAAAATGGTCACTGAAATTCAAAACTTTCATGAACGATCATCACTCAAGTTTCAGGTGCTTTCAGAAATGGTCACTGAAGTTTAAGATTTTCACCAACGGTCACTGAAATTTAGGAGATGTTTCACTAACAGTCACTAAAGTTACAAAAAGTTTCAGGAACGGTCACTGAAGGATCATGCATTTTTTCAATTTTTTGGACGACTTCTTTCTCTAGTATTGTCACTATTGTGCACTCAATAAAAGAGTTTTATAATTAACATTGTTCTTTTTTAGTAACGAGATAATTGGATTCAAATATAAAATGTAAATTTTCAAACAAAATAGAATTTGTAGATGTATTTGATGAATTTTCAAAGACCATATTAAGTGTTTGGTAAGTGTTGTTTAAATAATTTAAATTATAAATAAATATAAATGAGTAATGAAGTAATGGATATGTGTAACAAAAATCACTTTTATAAACGGGTTAATTTCAGAAATGGTCACTGAAGTTACATGAAAATTACAAAATGGTCACTGAAGTTCAAAACTTTCATGAACGATCACTCAAGTTTCAGGTGCTTTCAGAAATGGTCACTGAAGTTTAAGATTTTCACCAACGGTCACTGAAATTTAGGAGATGTTTCACTAACAGTCACTAAAGTTACAAAAAGTTTCAGGAACGGTCACTGAAGGGTCATGCATTTTTTCAATTTTTTGGACGACTTCTTTCTCTAGTATTGTCACTATTGTGCACTCAATAAAAGAGTTTTATAATTAACATTGTTCTTTTTTAGTAACGAGATAATTGGATTCAAATATAAAATGTAAATTTTCAAACAAAATAGAATTTGTAGATGTATTTGATGAATTTTCAAAGACCATATTAAGTGTTTGGTAAGTGTTGTTTAAATAATTTAAATTATAAATAAATATAAATGAGTAATGAAGTAATGGATATGTGTAACAAAAATCACTTTTATAAACGGGTTAATTTCAGAAATGGTCACTGAAGTTACATGAAAATTACAAAATGGTCACTGAAGTTCAAAACTTTCATGAACGATCACTCAAGTTTCAGGTGCTTTCAGAAATGGTCACTGAAGTTTAAGATTTTCACCAACGGTCACTGAAATTTAGGAGATGTTTCACTAACAGTCACTAAAGTTACAAAAAGTTTCAGGAACGGTCACTGAAGGGTCATGCATTTTTTCAATTTTTTGGACGACTTCTTTCTCTAGTATTGTCACTATTGTGCACTCAATAAAAGAGTTTTATAATTAACATTGTTCTTTTTTAGTAACGAGATAATTGGATTCAAATATAAAATGTAAATTTTCAAACAAAATAGAATTTGTAGATGTATTTGATGAATTTTCAAAGACCATATTAAGTGTTTGGTAAGTGTTGTTTAAATAATTTAAATTATAAATAAATATAAATGAGTAATGAAGTAATGGATATGTGTAACAAAAATCACTTTTATAAACGGGGTTAATTTCAGAAATGGTCACTGAAGTTACATGAAAATTACAAAATGGTCACTGAAGTTCAAAACTTTCATGAACGATCACTCAAGTTTCAGGTGCTTTCAGAAATGGTCACTGAAGTTTAAGATTTTCACCAACGGTCACTGAAATTTAGGAGATGTTTCACTAACAGTCACTAAAGTTACAAAAAGTTTCAGGAACGGTCACTGAAGGGTCATGCATTTTTTCAATTTTTTGGACGACTTCTTTCTCTAGTATTGTCACTATTGTGCACTCAATAAAAGAGTTTTTATAATTAACATTGTTCTTTTTTAGTAACGAGATAATTGGATTCAAATATAAAATGTAAATTTTCAAACAAAATAGAATTTGTAGATGTATTTGATGAATTTTCAAAGACCATATTAAGTGTTTGGTAAGTGTTGTTTAAATAATTTAAATTATAAATAAATATAAATGAGTAATGAAGTAATGGATATGTGTAACAAAAAAATCACTTTTATAAACGGGTTAATTTCAGAAATGGTCACTGAAGTTACATGAAAATTACAAAATGGTCACTGAAATTCAAAACTTTCATGAACGATCACTCAAGTTTCAGGTGCTTTCAGAAATGGTCACTGAAGTTTAAGATTTTCACCAACGGTCACTGAAATTTAGGAGATGTTTCACTAACAGTCACTAAAGTTACAAAAAGTTTCAGGAACGGTCACTGAAGGATCATGCATTTTTTCAATTTTTTGGACGACTTCTTTCTCTAGTATTGTCACTATTGTGCACTCAATAAAAGAGTTTTATAATTAACATTGTTCTTTTTTAGTAACGAGATAATTGGATTCAAATATAAAATGTAAATTTTCAAACAAAATAGAATTTGTAGATGTATTTGATGAATTTTCAAAGACCATATTAAGTGTTTGGTAAGTGTTGTTTAAATAATTTAAATTATAAATAAATATAAATGAGTAATGAAGTAATGGATATGTGTAACAAAAATCACTTTTATAAACGGGTTAATTTCAGAAATGGTCACTGAAGTTACATGAAAATTACAAAATGGTCACTGAAATTCAAAACTTTCATGAACGATCACTCAAGTTTCAGGTGCTTTCAGAAATGGTCACTGAAGTTTAAGATTTTCACCAACGGTCACTGAAATTTAGGAGATGTTTCACTAACAGTCACTAAAGTTACAAAAAGTTTCAGGAACGGTCACTGAAGGATCATGCATTTTTTCAATTTTTTGGACGACTTCTTTCTCTAGTATTGTCACTATTGTGCACTCAATAAAAGAGTTTTATAATTAACATTGTTCTTTTTTAGTAACGAGATAATTGGATTCAAATATAAAATGTAAATTTTCAAACAAAATAGAATTTGTAGATGTATTTGATGAATTTTCAAAGACCATATTAAGTGTTTGGTAAGTGTTGTTTAAATAATTTAAATTATAAATAAATATAAATGAGTAATGAAGTAATGGATATGTGTAACAAAAATCACTTTTATAAACTCTTGCCAAACGTCACCTTGTGCAAAAGCGTGCACAAGCTGTGGCCAACCCCCTAAATCCCTGACTTTTTTATACTTTTATTTCCCCAATATTTCGTCTTCCCATTTTCTCACCGTCTTTCCACCCAAAGAAAGGAGTGAAAAAGGAAAATCCATCCTTGCATTATACAGTAAAGATAAATAAAATAAAATAAAATAAATAAATAACAGCACAAGATCAAGATGGCAGCAGTCAATCCCACTGTTTAAATGAAATGCTCTTTAAAAAGAATCTGTTTTTATATTATTAACAAGTTATATTCGTAAATTATACTCTCAGATCTCTCATTTTAGTTTTTACCTCTCTTTTCCTTACTTTTACTTGATTCTCGTATATAAAGAGGATTAGAACTTGTGGGTTTTTCTGAGGGAGAGAGTATAAGCCGGCTTTCCTGCCTTGAAGAAAAGTTTGAACTTGGTCATATTTAGAATTAGACAATTATGTGGGCCAAGAAAGCATTGGTGTTACAGTTGTAATCTGTTGTATATGCATACCATCTGTGTGCAGAATAACACGTATGTTAAATCTATCTTATTATAATAATCTTTGCTTTTGAATTTTTCATACACGTCTTGGGGGGTTGGGAGGCTGGTTCTTTGTTTTTTTAAGAAGCAGTGTTGATTGCCCTCTTCCTTTTTAAGTATTGGGGTGGCATCGTAGTGGAGATGTGGTGATATATTCCTCTCTCTCTCTCTCTCTAATTTTTTTTTGCTATATGTTCATATGGGAAATGTTATTGCCTGCACGTTTTTGAATACGGAATACACATACATTTTGATTTGAAGAAGTTTTCTTCTCGGGTTTTGGCCTTGACCAATTCTTCAGTTTATAGGTACTTATTGTTGAGCTATTTTTTGTGTTTCGTGGGAAAAAAGTTTGGAATATCTGGCTAATACCTTTTCAGACTAATCGATTTCATGAAAAGCAAAAGTGTTTTGATCTACCCGATGATGTACAGTGCTTTTTTGCTAATTAATAAGCTGGTTTTTGTGTAAAATAAATTAATCTTTGCAACAAGGGAAGAGAGTTGACAGTAATGCTGAAATGTAGTAGGAATAATTTTAATTTTATTCGAAATAGTTTTGGTTCTGGTTTTAATTTTCTTGATCATTTTGAATCTACAGGTTCTGGTGATCAAGTATATAAATTTTCAAAGCAAATTTAGTAGAATGGCTTCAAGATTCTTTAAAACTTCAGACTCTCAGCCTGGAAGAGCTCCAGGCCCTCCAACTGTGACATTTGCTCGGAGGACATCATCAGGTCGATATGTCAATTTGTCAAGGGATAGTCTTGATAGTGACATAAGCGGTTTGGAATTCTCCAACTACACGGTGCACCTACCAGCAACTCCTGATAATCAGCCTATGGATTCTTCGATGAGGGTCGATCCGCCAATGTCACAGAGGGTTGAAGAGCAGTATGTATCAAGTTCTTTGTTTACTGGTGGCTATAACAGCACTACTCGTGCTCACTTGATGGATAAGGTGATCGAGTCTGAGATTATCCATCCTCAAATGGCTGGAGCAAAAGGCTCTTCATGTGCAGTCCGTGGCTGTGATGGAAAGGTCATGAGCGATGAGAGGGGCGAAGATATTCTCCCTTGTGAATGTGATTTCAAGATATGCAGGGATTGTTTCATTGATGCAGTCAAAACCGGTGATGGGATCTGCCCCGGTTGTAAAGAGCTTTATAAGAATACAGATTTGGCTATAAACTCGGTGGAGCCTGGTCAACCTTTATCTCTGCCATCAAATGTTGGGATGTCAAAAATGGAGAGGAGATTGTCACTGATGAAATCGGCAAACAGGTCAGAACTAGTAAGGAGCCAAACGGGGGCTGATTTTGATCACAACCGATGGTTGTTTGAGACCAAGGGGACTTATGGGTATGGCAATGCTATATGGCCAAAGGATGGAGGATTGACAGAAGATAAAGAAGATGAAAATGGTGAGCCTTCGGAACTTCTCAACAAACCTTGGAGGCCACTCACCCGCAAATTGAAGATACCGGCTGCAGTACTCAGCCCATATCGGTAAAGTCATCATGCTTTATTGATCTCTATACAGTTTCTACAGTTATCTTTGTTTTCTCTTTTCTTTGAATGCGTTCCCTTAAATTATTATTCAGCTTTTTTAGATGTATTTGGAATTTATATGTCAATCAATATATTGAGATATAGAAAAGGAATTTAATGAAAAAAGACAATGTAAAATAATGATTGTTAGGAAAGGTCTCATGTGCTAACATCTAGTGGAAATCTATCAATTATGCTATGGATTGTGGTCCTATTATGCTTTGTGATCCAAATTTAACATCATTAATAGTTTATGCTAGATCCTTTTGAATTTAGTGACATTATACTGATGCTCTGCTGAGTCGAATCTGTTGCCATGGAGCCGGTTTTGAATTTGAATTCAAAATTTAACCTTTTACCATGGATTATGCCGTCCCATTATGCGTCATGATCCAAATTTCACTTTATTGATAAAGAGCCTTTTTAGTTTACATGACATAATAATGTCTACTGATGCTCTGCTGGATCAAATCTATAGATAATTCTGTTGTCGTGTATATGTTCGATGAAGCATTGCAACCTCATAATACAGCACAAACAGCTCTGAATTTCGTTGCACAGGTCTAGCATTGACAGGATCTAGTTCGATAAGTTCAATGCTTAGTAAACCGTAGGGCGATATAATGGGTTTTACTGGTTGTCTAAAACTGGACAATGCTGATAGCCATTTCCTTTAAAGTATATTTTTTGTATTCAGTATATAATTTCACATTTTTAATCACAGTATTTTTCCTAGAATTTTGAAGCAACGAACTTCATGATGAAGCTCATGTTCTTCTGAATTTTCTTAACATCAGTCTGAGAACTGATAATGCTAAGCCCATATTTGTATGAAATTAAGAACTTGAAGAGGTACAAGAGGCTGATAAATATTTTGTGTACTTGAATCTTGCAGACTCTTAATTTTAATTCGTATAGTTGTACTTGGACTGTTTCTTGAATGGAGGATTAGTCACCCCAATGAAGATGCGAGATGGCTATGGCTTATGTCAATTATCTGTGAGATTTGGTTTGCCTTCTCCTGGCTACTTGACCAACTTCCAAAGCTCTGCCCTATTAATCGTGCTACTGACCTTAATGTGTTGAAAGAAAAATTTGAAACACCCAGTCCAGCCAATCCGACTGGAAAATCTGATCTTCCAGGAGTAGATATATTCGTTTCTACAGCTGATCCAGAAAAAGAACCTCCACTTGTTACTGCAAACACTATTCTGTCTATTCTTGCTGCTGATTATCCTGTTGAAAAGCTTTCTTGCTATGTATCTGATGATGGAGGTGCGCTCTTGACATTTGAAGCCATGGCAGAAGCAGCAAGTTTTGCTAACTTATGGATACCTTTCTGCCGAAAACACAATATTGAACCAAGAAACCCAGAATCTTACTTCAGCCTGAAAAAAGATCCCTATAAGAATAAGGTGCGGCCAGATTTTGTTAAGGATCGTAGGAGGGTTAAGCGTGAATATGACGAATTTAAGGTTCGAATCAATGGCCTTCCTGATTCAATTCGTCGTCGTTCTGATGCCTATAATGCTCGAGAAGAAATCAAGGCTATGAAACTTCAGAGACAGACTGCTGGGGATGAACCAATGGAACCTGTGAAGGTCTCTAAAGCAACATGGATGGCAGATGGGACCCACTGGCCAGGCACGTGGACAGTTCCTACTCATGAGCATTCTAAGGGTGACCATGCTGGTATCATGCAGGTAATTGAAAAGACTTGGAATTTATAATTGGCTTTAACAAAGAATGCAAACTGTATATAATCTACTTTCTGAATTCCTTGTGCTGTTGAGTAAATCAGCTGACAAACTCAGCCTTTCTAAACTGCAGGTAATGTTGAAACCTCCAAGTGAAGAACCTCTTCATGGAACAACTGTTGATGACAATAGTCCACTTGATTTTACAGAGGTTGACATTCGGCTTCCCTTGCTTGTGTACGTTTCTCGTGAAAAGCGCCCCGGGTATGATCACAATAAGAAAGCTGGGGCAATGAATGCGTTGGTTCGAGCTTCAGCCATCATGTCCAATGGTCCATTTATACTTAACCTTGACTGTGATCACTACATCTACAACTCCCAGGCGATAAGAGAGGGCATGTGTTTTATGATGGACCGTGGTGGGGACCGTCTTTGTTATGTACAGTTTCCTCAGAGGTTCGAGGGAATAGATCCATCTGATCGCTATGCGAACCACAATACAGTTTTCTTTGATGTTAATATGCGTGCTTTGGACGGACTTCAGGGTCCAGTTTATGTGGGCACTGGATGCCTCTTTCGTAGGACTGCACTTTACGGCTTTGACCCTCCCCGATCAAAGGACTACCACTCTGGTTGCTGTAGCTGTTGTTTTTCCCGTCCTAAGAAAAGTTCGTCTGTTTCTTCTGCACCTGAAGAACACCGAGCACTTAGAATGGGAGATTCTGATGACGATCAAATGAATCCTTCTCTCTTCTCTAAAAGGTTTGGAAACTCCAATTTCCTTATTGATTCAATCCCAGTGGCAGAATTTCAAGGCAGACCACTAGCAGATCACCCTGCTGTAAAGAATGGACGACCTCCTGGCGCTCTAACTATTCCTAGGGAACTCCTTGATGCATCTACGGTTGCTGAGGCAATTAGTGTGATCTCATGCTGGTATGAAGATAAAACGGAGTGGGGCAACCGAGTCGGATGGATTTATGGGTCTGTTACTGAAGATGTGGTAACAGGTTATAGGATGCATAATAGGGGTTGGAGATCTATATATTGCGTGACTAAGAGGGATGCTTTCCGTGGCACAGCACCTATCAATCTAACGGACAGGCTTCACCAAGTCCTTCGATGGGCTACTGGTTCAGTTGAGATCTTCTTTTCACGCAACAACGCTTTTCTAGCCAGTCCTAAGATGAAGATTCTGCAGAGAATTGCTTACCTTAATGTTGGTATCTATCCATTCACCTCCGTGTTTCTGATAGTATACTGCTTCCTTCCTGCGCTGTCGCTCTTCTCTGGTCAGTTTATCGTCCAGACTCTAAATGTCACCTTCCTCACATACCTCCTTGTCATCACTTTGACGCTTTGCATGTTGGCTGTACTTGAAATTAAGTGGTCTGGCATTGCTTTGGAAGAATGGTGGCGGAACGAGCAATTCTGGTTGATTGGCGGCACAAGTGCGCATCTTGCTGCCGTGCTTCAAGGACTACTCAAGGTCGTTGCTGGGATCGAGATCTCATTCACTTTGACATCAAAATCTGCTGGTGATGATAATGACGATGAATTTGCTGATCTCTATATCATAAAATGGTCATCCTTGATGATCCCGCCTATTACTATCATGATAACTAACTTAATTGCAATAGCAGTCGGTTTTAGTAGGACAATATATAGCACCATACCACAATGGAGCCGTTTGCTCGGAGGAGTATTCTTCAGCTTCTGGGTTTTGGCTCATCTGTACCCATTCGCAAAAGGACTGATGGGACGACGCGGGAGAACACCGACAATCGTGTATGTTTGGTCAGGACTCATTGCAATCACCATTTCACTTCTCTGGGTTGCCATCAATCCACCTGCAGGTAACAATCAAATTGGAGGGTCCTTCCAGTTTCCATGATTTATAAGGCATTGGGCTCCATTGTTCTCTTGCAACCTAACATGTATGGTATATGGGGTCTCCAGTGTAGTCATCAATGGCATAACCTCAATATTTTGTTGTGTTAATTTTTTTTTAGGGAAAGATAGCACATATACTCTCTCTCTCTTTTTTTTTAATAATCTGTAATTCTAAACTTTGAATTTGAAAATAGTTTATTTATTCTTTATTATTGGCACATTCCAAACTTTTTTGACTTTTAAGAAAGAATTCCAGGTACGCTACTATTTGGTGAACTCTGACAGTTGATTGTGTAGTAATATGATCAGCAAAATTTGATTGAGACGTAAATAATCCAAGACATATTAGCATGGAGTATTTGTTGAAATAGAATGAATTCGATTTTGTACATACATAAAAGTACAAATATAATAAATAATTTTAACAATTTTAAACTTCTAATAACAGTAATTAAAACATCATAAATAACAGAAAAACAAATATTAATGCAAGAATATAACGTAAATAAGAAAGATCTTACAGTATTGGAGCAAAAGGTAAAAGCAGATTAATATCAACGAGATTTCGCTCGAGTTTGCACTCATATGTTTGTATACTCAGATATAAGTGATCGATATTATTTGAATTTAAGAAAGTGGGTTATGGTCCAACACGGCTTTCGCACACTCATTGATTTTCTCTCTTACTCTTTTGCATATCTCACAATGGATCATACGGAATCACAATTTTCCTTTCAACTCCTTGTTAAAACATCACCATGAATGGTAACATGGTTCTAATGGCTTTCTCTAACAACGCCAAAAACGGCAACACATCAACGAAAAAATGCACAAACCATCAAGGCTTTCACCGTTGGAGTATAAGTAAGATAAGAGTTTTTAGAGAAAATAATAAGGATGAAAAAGAAATGTTTTGGAACAACTTTAATTTTATAAATACATCACACTAATATCTCTTACATAAGAGTATACATACATACTTCGGCTACACTCTTGGTACTTTCTCTAAAGAAATTAGAACTCCATAGAGATTACCTTATTACACGCTTGACTTCAAAGAGAGAAACTGAAATTGCTACAAGACTCAAAATACTAGATAGAGAGATAAATTTTTGTTTTACAACTCATCTATACTTCTGAGAATTCGTCTTCAATTTATAGACTAAAAAAATTCTACAGTAGTCCTTCATTATTGTTGTTTTAACTGCGTAGGGTCTTGAGAATCTTACTGTGGCATAAAGTTATTTGTCTTAGCATGAAAAATTATTGGGGTAAACCCACAATTTTTCTCTATCAGAGTGAATATGATAAAGTAGTGATAAAGATGTCTACTATTTTTCCACGTGCGATTCAAACCATTCATCCGAAAATTCATTTGGATTAAGCGAAATTGGTGAGATGTCGCCTTCATTGCTACAGCATTCGCACTTGTGATTAGGATAAAGCCAAAACTGTTTGCACAACTCATATTTTATTTTCTGTGTTCCACTAGCATTTCTTTCAAATATATGATCACACCATGTGTCAAGATAGTGTCAATCTTCCTGTTTGGTGGGTACTACGCTTTACTGTAGATCATGTGATCCTGTGACTCGTACACCCATATGTTTTGTTTTTCTTCAATAATTTTCTGAATATGCTCAAATTGCTCCTTGTATCCCTTTACTCTACGGAAGACAATCATGTTGATTATGTCTTCTAGTGTAGATTCAATGACTTCACTCTTTTCAGACTGAAAATGCTTGGCAGTAGTGGTCATTTTTATGACATGGTTTGCTGAAAGCAACCTATCTTCTTCATTATCCCATTCAGGACTGGCCGTGAAAAATTTGATATATATGTTCTTATGTTTAAGAACTTGACAATATCGTTTAATAGCTCGGACTACATCTTTTGATAGCATAGAAATTTCTTTTAATGATTCTGATGGGTAAATACAAATTATATTTTCCATCCCACAAAGAGCACGAACCCAATATGCTGGAGCTCCTGAATAAAGATTAACTTTGTTATAAGTTCTATATGTAAGAGTTTTCATCCACCTTCCAATACTGTTGAACCAGCAGCAGGCAAGATTGAATAATACATATGCTAAAATAAAATTATTTTTATTCTTGATATCCATAACACCAGGGGTGTTACAGACCTTGATAATATTTGAGCGATTGAGCTCTGATATAGAAATACTATCCTTTGTAAAAAATTTCTCCTGTAAGGGAGACAAAGTAAGATTCTCTTCGACAGATAGTTTATGAAGTTTTAATGCTTCTTGTTCAATATTGGCGTTAAGGTCTTTAGATCTATTGGCACTAGGGCTTTCAGATAATACAGCCTCGTTGGCTTTCTCAAATATTGGCTTAGCAAAAGTCTTCTCCATCAGTGCCATCTTGGATTCTATTGCAGCAACCTTCACACTCATCTCGAACTTCAATGTTTCAAGTTCCTTCTTGATTTGCTCCATTCCTGATTAAAAAATCTGGAATAAAATTGTCTTTTCTTTTAATATGGATAATATCAAAATTAAATGGCGCAAACCACATTTGCATTCTAATAAGTGGCATTTCAGCTGCACTGGTTCCAAGTTTATTTGTTAACCGTGATTTTACCTGAGTATTATCCGTTCTAATAAGAAACTTTTTAGGTGACAAATAAGGTTCAAATTTTGCTACTCCTTTCTTGACAGCTAAACATTTTTTTCGATTAATATCGTATCTAGTTTCTGCATCTTTGAAAGTACCTGAAGTATAAGCAACAAGCTCTTCTGGGCATTTACTCAATGGATTACAAAGAAAATCTTTATTATTTTATTTTCTTTTTAGGATTGCTCCCCAGTATAATAGAGAAGTATCAGTTTCTAAAATATAGAAATCATTTTATTTGGAATATTTAATTCGGGTAGATTTTCACATACTTTCTTTATTTTGTTTACCATTTCGATATCTTCTTCTATCTATTCCCAATCAACACCTTTTCTAAGTTTTTTAGTAAAGTGGACTTTGTATTTAGAGCAATTTTTGATAAATTTTTCAGAGTAATTTAATAATTCAATAAAGCTTTGCATTTTTTTTTTTTATCTTTAATTACTTCTAAAAATTCGATAATCTTCTTATCAATATGAGGTTGTTGGAGTATTTTTTCTTCTATAAAAATATATCTTAAGAATTCGATTTCAGTTTTTGCTATTTCTGCTTTTCTTTCAGATATGGTTAATCCATATTTTTTGGCAATATAATTGAATTTCCTAAGATGTTCGATATGCTCTTTTAAATTTTTACTATAGATAAGGATATCATCTACATAAACAATGCAGAAATTTTGTATTGACCTGATTATCTTGTCCATTCTTTGTTGAAATATTGATGGAGTATTCATTAATCCAAAGGCATAACATTCCACTCGAATTGTCTTAATGGATTAGGGGTGGTAAAACTAGTTAAAAGTTTAGATGTTTCATCTAATTTTATTTGCCAATATCTTGATTTACAATCAAATTTAGAGTATATTTTACTTCCTTATATTTATTTTATTAACAAATCTTTTATTGGTAATTTATAACTATTAGGTATAGTTTTAGAATTTAGGTCTCTATAATCAATTACCATTCTAACTTTTCCTCTTTTAATTTCATTATGGTTTCTAACCATAAATACAGGACTATTATATGGACTAGTTGATTCTCTTATCACTCCTAATTCTAATAGTTCTTTAATTTGTATTTTAAATTCTTTTTTATCTTCTTCGCTATACGGAAATTGTTTTCCAAATATCTTAGCGTCTGGAATTTTTAGTTCAATGGTTGCAATATGTTTATCTTTGTCCCAATTGGTTAAGGGATGTTCATGATAACATTCTTTTAATTCTAGTTTAATTTTTTCTAACTCTTCTTCTAAATTGTCAATTCTTAATACAAAGATTTTTTTGTTTTTGATTGATTTCAGTATAACATCCATCATGATTACCTGTAGAACTCTGATGTCTAGGCTTATGATGTATTGGTTGATGTGCAATTTCAATTGCTTTATAAATATTTGGTGTTTTAATTTTGTGATTACAAGGTGTAGTAAATTCAAAACTATATTTATATTGCGTAAATGAGCTATATGTATAAATAAAATTTTCTCCTAAAAGAATATCATATTCAATTTTATCTGTTGTATATATCATTAGAATAAAATATTTTCTATTTCCTATAATTATAAGAACATTTTCTACAAAATCTCTATAGATTTCAACAATATCACTGGCAGTTTGGCCATAAGTCGTTTTCTTATAGTCTCTTTTATAATAATGTTCAGGAAATACATTTCTTTTATATAGGCAAATTTCAGATCCAGTATCGAGTATAGTATGAAATTTTATCATACAATAGTCTGGTAAATTAAGAGTTATCTCAATATATGGACTAAGTATACTAGTTTTGATAGATCTAATTCATTGTATCATATAAATTGGTTCTTTGGTTTTATTAATTATATGAAGTATTTTCTGTTTATCCTCTATAGTTATTTGTAGGGTGTTTTTCTAGATAACATATGATGATACATTTTCAAGAAAATTCATTCCAAGTAATATTGGGCTAGTATTTTTTATTTTTCTATAATCTTTATGGATTTTAAGGTTTAATTTAAATTGTTCTCCTTCTATATCAGTAAAACTTAATTCAAGATTAACAAATGTTCTGATTTCATATTTAATTCCATGATAATCCGTAAGATTTATTCATTGTGGTAGGTTTTCTTCAGATAAATGATCCACTAAGTCTGCTCTTATATAGTTAGTACTAACTCCTGTATTGACAAGGGCTATGATTTCTTCGTAGTTATTTTGATTATTGATATACTCTGTTAAGATAAAGAAATTATATTCCTCACACTTTCTTAGGTCAATATCAATACTATTTCTAGGTAATGTTGAGTAGTTTTTACTTGTAAATGGTCTACTAGAACTTGCGAGTTCTCTAGTACTGATACTTCTTTCTATTCTTCTACTAAGCATTCTGACTACAAGTTGTCCAGAGGTACTCAAAGTGGCTAATCCTTGGTTCCCTACGTTATTGTCTATTCTTTTAGCTCATTGATGAAAATCAAACAATATATCTTGTGATAAGGAGATATTATTGTCACTTAACATTTTTGGTGGCGTAAATTGTGCTAGGTTTCTTAAGTCTTCATGAATTTTTATAAATTCTCCTGAAATTTTATTGATTTCTTTTTGGTGTGAGCATACAAAGTTTTACAATGTAAAGTTACGGCTTTACTTCTAGGTGGCATAATTAATCTATCAATTTTGTGATATAAATTTAGTCCTAAACTTAAGTTTTCGTCTGATAAAGACATGGCAAATCCAGGTCTTATAGTAAATATAATTTTCTTATAAACAATATTTCCAGAGACCATTCCTAATAGGCATCCATAGGATCATGAAGTATTCTATTATCCATCAAGTATATTTGTATAGGAATATCCATTCATTCTCTAAAATATCCTTTAATCATAATTTGGATCCCCTCAATAATTATATTCTTTAATCTATCTCTAGTAAATTTTTTAATATTTGCTAATTCTCTATTAACCCATTTTCTTGTTATAAGAGGTATAGTAGTATTGCCTTTAACATTTTCGATATTAATAGGTACTTCATCATACTTGACAATATATATTGTTTTGTTAAACCAAGATAATATAGATCTTATAAAAACATCTTTATCTCTTAAAGATATTTGTTTTTCTTTTATAGTTCCATATCTTTCTTCATCAAATACAACAGTTTGCGAAATTCATTCTTCATTATCTAAGTTGGTCTCAATAGTATCAATAATTTCTTGATTCATATAGATCTATTCATATTCCGGTTCTTTAATTTATTCTATATCTAGTTCATAGATTGAGTCAATTTCAGATAATTCGTCTAAATCTTCAATTATCTCATATTCTGAATTAGATTCTATTTCTTCCATTAATCTAATAGACTTAACATTTTCTCTTCTATTTTTATTAGGATAATTGAGAGATATATGTCTTATTTCGTTACATGTAAAATATTTACATTTTTCATAAAATTCTTCCTTAAATTTTTTCTGGGGTTTCTTATGTTGGTTAAAATTCATTTTCCAAGGTTTTTTCTTCTTAAAATATTTCTTGTGGCTCTTAAATCCTCTATTTTTTTTCCATGATTTAAGATATTTCTTAAATTTCCTTTTATAATATGGTTTTTTGGATGGTTGATGACAACCAAATTGTGGTACTGCTGCTTTTCTCCATAACAGTATAAACTAAATTTCTTACCATATTTTCTAAATAGGTGTTGGTACATAGATTTTTTGCACCATTCAAATATTTTTTTCTCTTAGCGAATGAAGTTCGCATTCCTAGAGTATCAGCCTTTGATTAGGATCTTTCCATTCTATTTTCTTCCAATAAATTTGGTACTCCTCAAATAATTTCTGATCTCATGGTCAGGGCAGTTTAAAGAAATATCTATTTAATAATTTTTTATCCTCTTCAGATATATTCCATTCCTTTATGGATTTGGATGCTTTGATATATATTTTTTCGAATTTCTTAGTATATTTATTTAATTCACACATATAACATATTTTTAATAATTCCATTTCTCTTTCAGCTTGTAAAGTTTCTTGAGTAATTATATCAATTTTAGTTTCAAGTATAACTTCTCTTAAAAGTAGATGTCTAAAGAAATTTTTTATTCATTTTAAAATCCTTTTAAAATTTTCAGCATCTAAACTTTCATTAATATTTATGGTAGTTGTAGATTTTTCTCCATATTTGATTTGATTTTTAGTTTCTTCAGAAATTCTTCTCCAGATGTCTGAAGTAATTCCTCTAGAGGTGTGGATTATAAAGTTATAAGTTTGAGTGATATTCCATTTATGAAAAGTAACAGCTAAATCAGTAGCTTTTGCCCAAGAATCAATAACTTCGCTTTTATTATTGCTATCATCAACATCTAACTATATTCCTGTTGTAAAAATTGGTTTAATAAATAATCTAACATGATTATTATCCCTAAAATGTATAGACTTGACCGCAATAATTTTTGGACTTTTTCTAAAATTATAACCTTCTCGCTCATTAGTTATTCCATGTTCTCTTATCCATTCCAAATTTCAGTCATCAGATTCATTTTGAATCCAATTAGTAGTAACATTAGTTCCACTAGTTTCTTCGACTAACGGCTCAACTTGATCATTTAAAGGTGAAGTATTAATTTCAGTAGTCTCCTCTTTGGGTGGAGGATCATTCATATATATATTCTCAGTTTGGATAGCTAATTGTTCTAGACTTTGTTTAAGAGCTTCTAATTCCTCTCCAGTAGCTTCAAAGAATTTAGTTTCTAATTCTTCTATAACATATGCCGGTAAAGGTGGTTCAATTGAAGCATAAGAATTATTTTTAAGTTCTAATTCTTTAAATTTTGATTCAATTTGTTTATATAGGATTTTTGGTCCAATCTTAGCCCTGTTTGAGCCCCATTATTTTGTATTTTTGATGGTTGAAATTTTTTGGAATAGTGATTGATGGGAAAATGTAGTGAAAAAGTAATGAAATTTTTTAGATTTGTGTGTAATATTATTTTATTTGATGAATGTGTGGTTGTAATGAAGAGAGAGAAAAATTTAATGAAATTTAATGAGGATCAAACGGGGGCTTAATATTATCATTTATAATTTTTAAATTTGATTCAATATTTTTCACATGAGTTATGATGTTTTGATTTATCATATTGGTTTTTTTGAAGGTAAAGCATAATTATCATATTATTCTAAAAATTGATTTATAATAATATCTTCTTCTTCATATTCGGGAGATTCATCTACTAAAATTTGTAATGCTTTATTTTTTACTTCAGTTAACTGTTGATAATTATTTATTTGTTTTATCTATTCACTTAGAGATTTAAATTTGCTACTTAAATTTGTCGCTAACTCTTATAATTTAATTCTATTAGTATTAGTTAAAATAGCAATATTTTGTAATTTTTCTAAAATTAGTTTATCTTTTCTATCCATTCTAGAAAATATTTCTAAAGTTCTAAAAATTTTCTTCAAGTTCGTTACTAAGCTCTGATACCAATTTTGTGAAAAGGCGAAAGCGTTAAAATAGATCAAAAATATTCTGAGGACTAAATTGAAAATCTTTTATATTAAGATGACAATGGGTGCAATTTTATGTTGGGGGGGTAATTTAGGTAGATAGTAATGTAAAAAATGTTCAAAGACTATTTTGGAAAATTGGCCGGGTCAATCGGCTATTTGCCACTAATTCCTCCCATTATCTAACCCAGTCAATTTCATTCCAAAATCCTAATTATTCCTCTCTCTCTCTCTCCTTCCTATTTATTCTCTTCTCATTTTGACGTCGTTGTAGCAAAGTGGCGCCACTGCGAGAGTGAAGTGGCAAATGACGGAGTTAGGGGGAAAATCAAGTTTTGGGCCACTACGATATGGAGAAATCAGGATTTGGGTTTCAGTAATCATAGGTGCCGAAGTTTTTGGTGTAATTTTTTATGGTAGTGGTGGTGGTGGCAGTGATAACGAGGGTGAGATTATGGTGGCGATGGCGGTCATGATGACTGTGGCGAGGATTGTTATGGTGCAGGTAATGGTGGTATGGTGGTGCTGTGCTGGGTTGGGTTGGGCTGGATTGTGACTTACTTGGGTGATTATGACTTATAATCTTAACACCAATAAATAATATGTGACCAATAAAATAAATAATTTGTGATTAATAAATAATATGTGACTTAAAAATGCAAGTTCGTGATTAAATTTGTAATGTGACTCTGGCTCACGATTAAAAAATGATTGGGAAATTTTCATAAGTAAGAGTATAACTTTGGTCCAATTCAATAATAAGAAAATAAGTTTCAACTTTCAAAAATCAAATTTTTGTTAATTTTTATTTATAATTTAATTAATTAAATATATTAAGATCACAAATCTATATAATTTGTTCACAGATTCACAATTTAGTTAGTCACATATTATTTTCGATCATAAATCAGAAATTTTAAATGTCAAAAATTATTTTAGGTCACAATTCAAAAAATTTATAGGTCACAATATGTTCATCGGTCACAGATTCACAATTTAATTAGTCAAATATTATTTTTCGATCACAAATCAAAATTTTTAAATGTCACGATTTTTTTACGGTCACAATTCAAAAAATTTAAAGGTCACAATTTTTTCATTGATCACATGTGAAAAATTTATAAGTCACAATTTCTTTATATATCACAAACCACGAACATTATAAGTCACAACGTATAATCTATCACAAATTTTTATGTCACACGTTATTTCTTAGTCACAGTTCATATTTTTTATTAGTCACATATTGTTTACTGGTCACAGATTAGGTCACACAATATTTCTTAATCACAGTTCATATTTTTCATTAGTCACATATTTTTTATTGGTCACAGATTAACCAACTTAGTGGTCACAGTTAACCAAATAATCTGTCACCATCCCCGAACCCTCGTGACCACTACCGAACCACGCTACCAACAGTGTGGCCGTCAAATCCACAGTGGCCAAACCCACCGCCACCACCTTCAGGCAGCAAGACCATCACGAGCACAATCGCCTCCTGCCACCATCACGAGCACAACCAACTCCAGCGCCACAATCACCTCACCACAGTACCCGCAATGCCACCACTACCACGCCCATAACAAACCACCACCGCACACTTCACCACACATAGTACATCACCACCATCTCCTCTATCTCCATTTACACCACACTCACCACCAAAAAATCCACAAACCAGCCGCCACCATAACCACAACACACTCCACCACCACCTCAAAAATCGCAAAAAAAAGCTAAAAAATCACCACAAAAACCACCGTGCAACACTGCAAAATACCGTAGAAACCTCCACAAGCGGCGCTGCAATCAATAACACCGGATAATTGACAGTGGATTTCTGTCGACTCGCACAGTCTGGGGTAAATGGATCTCTGTCGTCGCGCAATTTGGGGGTGAAATGAATTGACAGTGCGTCTGGGGCTGGGAGACGACAGTGGGTGATGAGGCTGGGGTGCTGGGCTTGGAAGACGACGGTGGGCGATGACGAGATCAGATGTCAGAGAGGGTAGTTTCGTTTAGAGAGTGTGGAGGAGGCGCTGGGTTTGGAGAAATGTGGAGTGGGAATTAATTAGGGTTCGTAGTGTATATTGAAATATTTATTTTATAAAAAGATTAATTAAAATAAAACATCTGATTTTTGAACTATGGAACTTTCCACCTGATTTTAGAATGGTGAATTCTTAAAGTAGAGAAGGATGTAATTTCCACAAAATAATTTGTGACCAATTAATTTGATAGTTTGTGATGGTGAAGTAAGTTGTGACGGGTAAAACTTGTGATTAGTTTGATAAATTGTGATCAATAAAGACATTGTGACCTATATAAAATTTATAATTTGTGCAAAAAATAATACATGACCAATTAATTTAATAATTGTGATTGAGAAATAAGTTATAACTTATAAAATTTGTGATTTATTACTATAACATGTGTAATTGGGATTAGTATGTAATTGCGACGATAAATTGTATAATATTGTGACATTTTTTTAATTAATTATTTAATTAAGACCGGATTTTTGAAGTAATAAACCTAATTTCAATTGTATTTTACAATCACCTTATATATTCTTTCTGACATGGTGTTTTATTTTATTTTTTTCCCCCGGCTTTTATTATGCTATACGTCCAACGTTATTAGGTGGAGTGATGGACATACGAGTTTAGGGTAGCTCATGCAGGACCATCTGTACACTTTACTGGCCCAACAAGATTCTAGGCCCAATCCGTGTAGGGCCCAAGCTTTATTTTTTCAATTTTTTTGGGCAATTGGAAGCAAGCTTCAATAGTTGCATATAATTCGAGGGTGTAATTTCAGTCATTTTTTCTTCAATGTCTTCTTATAGTAAGTGGAAAATATATCGACGTCGCAAACTAACATAGATTATAAGAATATGTAGATAAAAATTATGTTTAATCAGCTTAAGCATGAAAATGCTTTACCAAACATGCACAAAGATACAGCACATAATAGAAAAGAAACATATACAAGTCCATGTCAATTAGCCTTCTTTCACATTTGGAAGGTGAAATTTGTGAAATCTTGAAGGGAGAGGTTTAGGTTCTCTTGTTTCCAGGTTGAACCCTCTTAAACAGACAAATTCTGTGAAATTCGAAAATACACAGCTTAAGCACTAACTCGCAGTTTTAGGACAAATTTTAGTGCATTTCAAAATACTTGAGCAATCTTGTTTCGAAGATCCCAGTTACATACCTTTCGAGAAGCAGCTCCTCACTTCCTCACTTTTCATACCTGGTTTTTACATGGAAACGTATAAGTATATTGTAAGCCAATTAATATTAACATCTATTTTGTACTTGTTGTTAAGCCTCCACCTCTAAATATTGCTGATATGGTCGTTCCGCAATGCAAAGTAGTCTTTGGCAGATCCCTTATAGAAGTCCATGAAACTATAATCGGAATATCACTCGATTCATCATCAGCAAAAACCTGTTTTTAACTATAGTTGAGTAATAAAGCTGATCAAGAACAGAGTAACACTAGGATTAACAGTAGAAAGGATGAATATTCACCTCATTAACCTGAAAGAAAGTTCCATTCAGTGGAAAGCATCCCCTCATTGCTGTTCGGCTTGGAACCTGAGTGTACTTTCTATAAATCTTGTTCTTATAAATAATAGTCAAGCAAGGTCAAGAATTTCTCACCAGAAATGTTCCGTAAACTGAATCTTCTCCAGGCATATCATGGAAAGATAAGGACTCATCCTTGCTGAGATTTTCTGAGTTCCACAAATCACAATAATTACCTTCTGGTAATTCACGGGATTTTATTATTGCTAAGATACCATCATAGCATATGAATAATTAGAATATGGTGGGGGCATACCTTGTGTCCATACAGCAAGTAGGTATGGGCATGGATCGTCAGGTTCTCTTTTCGGTAGCTGCAACATTACAGGTTTACAGTTAATAATTGTGTTTTAAGAGTAAAGAAAATGAATTTTCACTCAAAAGATAGTTGAAGAAACACCTTTTCCAAGAGAGTGTGTGAATCAGGAAGCACATAGCTGCATTCAGGGAAAATATTTAAAAATTATCATTCACATATTGGGCTGAGTAGCTGAAATAGCCATTAAATATCACCTATTGAACAATTTAGATCCAATATTCATATTACTAATGCCAACATTTCACACGAGACCTTGAACTCTAGAGCCCTTAGCCTTCGCCAGTTACGTCTGAATGGCTTTGATACATTTGCCTAAGAGAAAACTATATAAACTGAGAAAACTTACACTTGATGGTCCTTCCTTACACGCTTCATATTCCTCAATTTGGGCAATGGTGTAGCAGTGATTTCTGGTTTAATAGCCATCAGAGGATTAACTGTTTCACCATCTTGGAGAGGGATATTATCCTCATAGCTGAATTTATCTAGACTTTGCTTCAACTTGCAATTGTTAAGTCTAATACGAGGTAACCTATTGAAGCCAAAATTTTCAATATCCTGATCTTTAAATTCTAGTGATTTGGACCCCACAACTTCCTGAAGAGGAACCGTCGATGTTCCACTGAGTGCTGGCAGATGTACAGCTAATGGCAAAGAATTCTTCGATTCCATTTCGCTTTTCTCATGTATTCCTGGAAGTGAAAGTTGTGTGCTGCAATCCAATCTATCCACTAAGTTAACAGCTCATATATAAATGATTTCTTTAGAATAGTAGGAAAGATCTGAATGTGATAGAGGAATTTCAGCGTATCTTTGAAAATAGTTGAAGTATGCTATGGAGAATCGCATGAAGGGGAGACCTTGTGGAAGAACTTTTGAAGTGTTTGCATTCTTCTTGTAATGGACAGGAATTGCAATTTGGGTTTCTCTTTGTACAAAAAACCTGTACAGAAATACTGAGGTTCTTGATGGCTAATGATGCTGAAACTTTAGAATGCATTTCAAATGTTATGGCTCACATACCTTTCCAAAAGTAATCATCTGACAATGTAGTTCATACCTGCATTACATAGGTCATAGATAGTATCAATGCTAAAGTAATTGACACTTAAAAAAGACGAGAATATATGGTGGGAAGTTCTTACAATGTTGACGGATCAAGTTTAGACAGCCTTGGCCAAAGATACTTTTGCACAGTGTCGATCTTTGGGTACCTGGACGTGTCATTGTTTGAATATAAACTAGTACCTCAATTGGATTTAGAAGCCAGTAAGTAATTCTCACTGTTTCAGACGGTGAAATTGATGTCCTTGTGTAAGTGGCTGAAGCGGAACCCAGCCAAGGCGTACTGCTATCCGCCCAGCATTTGTGTCAATCTAAGCAACAATATGCAGATTTTATTACTTTCTTTACAAGCAGTCAACAGACAAACCTATCATCATGATATAATCTTACTGGAAATGCCGGCTGTATGAGTGTCAGCAAGCGTACACACTCCACGCTTTTCACTCCCATCCCAGGTATGCTCAACAAGTACTCTCTACAGCCAGATATAGTTCAATGCTTATATTTGTAAAACAAAATTTTGTATGCACTAATTATCCCAATAAATTAGTGATTTACATAGATACATCAATCTTGTGGCTTACTTTGCCTTCTGGTGTGGAACATTTCTTAGCCATTCCAGATCAGTACTTCCAAGTTGCTTTGACAAAATGTCGAGGAAATTCTTGAAAAAAAGAAGAAAATATTGAAACTAGTTGTAATGCTTGCTACTGGAAGATACTCCAGTGTAGTTGGTTGAAATGGGATACCTTTATTCTTGTAGCTAAATTATTGTTCATTCCTCTTTTCTCGATGGTTTTAGATATCTCTTTAACTGGTGCATTCCTGACTGCATCCCAATCTACAGCTTCTGATGTAACATCACTTTTCTCTCTACGGTCACTTTTGGAATATAGTTTCTTCAAATTATCCCAGTTGATGATTACATTATCCTTTTTGACTCTTTTCCTTCTATGTTTTGTCTCCTCTGGCTTTTGTTCCTTTGCCCTTGTGATATCCTTCCTATCCTCAGAGTTGGAAGAAAGTGACCGTTTTGTTCCTCTCAGTTGGACAGTTGAAGAACCAATGGAAGCTTCAGGTGAAGAATTTTCTCTGATTGCTCTGTGTGGATATTTAGCAGCAAGAGACATGAAAGCAGAGCTGTCCACAAAAAAAGGTAAATTTAAAAAGCAGTTCGATAAAAGTATTGGCAAAAAAAAGAACAAAACAGACAACAATTTACCTAACAACAATGAAATTTATTAAATTTCAGTTTACCTCGATGCATTGTCACTAGCATTCTGAGTTAAAAATGCCCCAACTATAGAATCTATAACTGAACCTCTCCATTGTGAAAATTTCCTATCGCCTGCAACATTCATCATTTTCCCAATCTCCTAATTTGAGCCTCACTAAAAGAAGAATAAACCATGACTAAATTGAGCTCAAATAAATTAAAACACAATATGATACAAGGAACCTTGGATACAGCGCATGTGGGAAATAAATAATTTAACTCGCTCATGAAACAAAACCCTCTCCTGCTCCCACCACTTAGCCTCTTGAATGCAGTTTTCCACCAAAACATTCCATTTTCTCATTGTCCTTTTGTCAAGCTCAACTCTTGCTGTGGATCGCACTTTGGTGCTAAGACAAAGCGTTTCCTCACAAGGAACTAGCATTCCATGCTCTATGTCTGTAATCTTTCCATGTTTTTCGTTCATCTTAGATTTTCTACTCGTATTTCCACGTCTTGGACGATTTGACTTCACGTTAATTGGTTTGATCGTCTCTTTTGAATTACACTCTTTTTGACCTTCTCTGCACATAACTGCCCCTGAAGTGCTGCTGCATATAGAACTTTTATGATCCATTGACTTTGAATTAATGCTGACCTGGATTTTGCCTTTCCTTTTCCTATGATAAACATGACGCAAAACGGGAAAGGGTCGAATCTGATTTATACCATGGAGCTTTTCATCCATTTCTTCATCATGTCCATTTGACTGAACAGCAGATGATTTAGCATCAATGTTAAAATCAACAGAATTTTCATATTCTTTGTCCAACATTTGTTCCCTCATGTCTTCCCCTATCAAACTAAAATTTATTGATCTCCTGCATGATTTTCCATTACCTTCTTTATCTGTACAAGTATACTGTTTAGTTGATTCCGCAGAGGAGTTAGTCAGTTGAACCACTTCATCTTCAGATAGGATTTTTTTCTTCTTGGGAATGTCTTTTCTTTCAGTATTTGGAGTCCCTGGTTTAGGAGTGTCCCGCAGTTGGATGTCGACTTCTATTTTGATTCCTTTCCTATCCGTCCATATTTCTGGCAAGATTGAAGCAGCAATAGCAGCAGTTGAAACAGTGCAATCTTTATGTTCTGTGTTATTGGCATTATCAATTGTTCCTTCTTCACTCCCTAAGCAAGAATGTTTGTCTCTGAGTTTATGCTGGTTTCTTACATTACCTGGAAACATCAAGCTTCCTTTAATCAGAAATACATGAATTGCTTCTAAACCGCTAGCAAAGGAGAACTAGACATAGGGATTTATTATATCAGGTTCAAGTGATATAATTTCCAAGTATAAAGTTGAGACGACAACATTGTTTCTACCAGTCAAACAAACATTTAACCTTTAGATTTTGAGCTGATAGCATTTTGGTAATACTGGCTTCAATGTCGAAAGTGTAAAAAATCATAATTAAAAAAAAAAAACAATTTATAATCATTTTACTCTGATAATTCGGGCTGTTTTTTACTTCACTTTCACTTGATCTGAGCCAATAGCAATGATCTGCAAAAAGAAGTTATTTCAGTATTTCAAAATGTTAATAGATCTCTCGGAACAAAATGAGCAAAGGGATTCAAGAAGGCTTTGCATCCATGTTGGACATTAACACTTTCAGATATTCTTGTCACGTGTTTGACATCCTTTAATAATGTACTAACTTAAGTGTTGAGTAGTAATCAAGACATAATTTCCAAGAATAAAGTCGAGACTATAACAAATTCAACAACTAGATTTTGAGATGATAACTTTTTGGTGATACAGGCTTGAACATAAAAAATGTAAAATCGGAAGGAAGAAACAATAGATGATCATTTTACTTTGATTTTTCATGCTGCTTTTGACTGTACTTTTACTTGATCTGAGCCAGTAGTGATGATCTGCAAACAGAAAGTTATCTCAGCAAGTACAAAAGAATGAGTAAAGGGATTCAAGAAAGCTTTGTATCCATGTTGACCGCTAACACTTTAAGATAGTCTTGGACACTTGTTTGACATCCTTAAAACTTGTCAAACAATCAGCTCTAGATCAAGAATGAAGTTACAAGTATGATTTCCTATATTACTACAAACAACATCATGAAACTGAACGAAGGACTTCATATTGCAGAGGAAGAATCCATAGTACACTTACTTTCGAAAAGGGATATGATATTGTTGTAAAACTCAGATATCTTACATTTTTCATCCTTCAAGACTGATTCTGCCTTCAATGGGGTCCTCGGTACATTAAAGGCCTCTTCATTTGAGTCATTTTTTAGCAATATGTTTTGTTTCAGAAAGTCCATCCCTTAAAAAACACAAGAAAAGTGTTACCAAACTCAAAGCTATGGAAGATTGCAACTTGACATTTCTTTAAACAAAATTATTAACTCTAATTCCAGAGCATTAAGATGAAAACTGAGCATATTTGGCCTAGCTTTCTATAAAAGAAGCTGGCTTTCTTCTGCATGAAACTGCTGGATTAAAAAAAAACACCAAAAATAAGCCCTTTTTGGGCTTTAAGCTAAGCCAAACATGCTCGAAGCACTGAAACAATTATAAATCACATGGTGCTAAAATCCTATTCATTAAAGTAATACACTGTGTACCAAACAAGTACAGCAAAAACCCACTCAAACTTATGGAAGTTGCAGCTTCAACATTTCATGCTGAAAGTTACAAATTGCTAAAAATTCAAAAGTTAAGAGTTTTAATATCTGTTTCCCTAAATGTTTGATAATACCTTGAACCTTGCAAGTGTGAATTTCACAAGTGGAAAATGCATTGCTTTAAACAGCATTATCAACTCTAATAAATTCAGAATTTACATAATTCCAGAGCATTAAGGTGAAAACCGATCATGTTTGGCCTTGCTTTTTCTACAAAAGAAGCCGGCTTTCTTGGGCATGAAACTGCCAAAAAAAGACACAAAGGAAGCCATTTTTTTGGGTTTTAAGCTAAGCCAAATATGATTGAAACAATTATAAAGCAAATAGTGCTAAAAATCTTGAAAATTGAGTGAGTAATCATGTCCAATACTGTGGATAGAATGAATGCAAGTACAACAAAAAACCCAAGATAAAAAAACCACACTTCCGAGATTCGAAATATCCAACCCAAAATAGAATTATTTAATACGCATTAGCCATTAATATAGATGGGTTAACTAATACCTTCTTTCTCTAATTTTTTTCCCATTTAATGCAAAATCCACAGTTTTATAGTCACCTGAAAAAAGATAAAAGATGAGGAACATCATATTTGCACATGCAATTGAAGCAGATGAAAGGTGGGTAGATGAAATAGTACGTCACACAAAACCCACATGCAGAAATAAATTATGCTCCGTTTTCTCCAACAAAATCGTAAAAAATTAAAGGGAAAATCATGGAAACAATTAAGAAATTGCAGTTCCAAAGGACCCAGGGCCCAGATTCTCTACAATAAATGCTATTAATTGAATAAAAGAAACTGCGTTTCACCAAATTCAAAAAGAGAATTCTGATATCTTGAAAAGAAACAAACCCACCAAAACAACACTCAAAATCTGTGAACAATAGTAAATTAAGCCATCAGTTGGACGCCTGCAAGATAGAATGAAGCATTTCAACGAGTGAAGAATGTTCTGCCCACTCTACTTTTTGTGCTGCGAGATTGTAGAGAAGCGCAGGCAGTGTTCGGACTTCGGAGTTCGAAAATGTGTAGAGATTAGAGTATAATCTCGTTGAAGTGCGGTTCTTTCACTTCTTCTATGATCTATTTGAAGGTGCTGTACCATTGACACTACCATGTTTGGTTATGTTTTTAAGTAGCTTTTTTGCTGTATAGGTGAAACGACGAGGAGGAAAGGGAGTCGACGTAAAAATAAGAGAAACAATGAGATGAATCTTTTTCGGGAATAAGGATTTCGGGAATGCAATATGATAAATAAATGTAATTGTCGATAACTGATAAGTGTAGTTTATACATTTATTTAGTTCATTTGATCTTTAATCAGGAGTTTCGTTATTGTTTCGAGTATTTGAATACGTAATTTTAATTTATTTTCGTGATTGTAGAATGAAATTCTCAAACTCGAGTCACGTTGACATTTGTGAATTAAGTCAGAAGAAGGCGAGGTTTTGAAGTTCAGATCAAGAGTCAGCATGGGAAGATGAAAAAGAAGAGCAAATAAATAAGAAATGAGCAGTTTTGAACTAATAATGAAGATTTGAAATGATAAATCAAGCAATTAAAGCTAAAAAAGTGCACATCATATGAAGAAATTAGACCATCAAGTTTGATTCAGAAAGTTAAACTGAGCATAAAGCTAAAAAAGTGCACATCATATTCATGTGGAGAAATTAGACCATCATGTTTGATTCAGAAAGTTACACTAAGCATATAATTTACCATTCAGTTATTCCCTGGTAAAACGAAAACTCACAAAAATTATACAGGATTTTGAAATGGACCAATTCTATTTGTTTGTGTTTTATTCTTTTTTCCCATTTTTGAATCATGTGTTGACACCCATGCTTGTGAAAAATTTCATGTGTATTTTTCCTGTACCTGTAGCACATCTCTTTACCATGAGAAAGATAATAGAAGTACGAAAGAAGTATAAATCTCTCAACAAATCAAGATTTTAAATCCTTAACAAGAAATAGACGAGTAATGTTAAAGAATTAGTTTGTGTGTACAGATTAATTGTTCACCGAACAATTCCATAATATTCACATGGGTAATAAATAAATAAAAATAAAACCTCCACACCAGTATTCTGAAGGGGTTCATAGAACCCCTCCATGTATACCAAGCATTCTTCACTGTTAAAAGCCTACTGCAATGATGCCATTCTATCTCTATTTGTATTTTTGTAACTCAATCAAAAGATTGATCTCATTGTTTCTATGTTTTGAGTGCTTTTCAAGCATTTTTAAATATTTGCATCTTTCAGATAAATATGGTAAGGTCATATGTAAAAATTGGTTCAATTTTATCCGGTGAGATTATTAAACCAATGATGAATATTGATCATCAAAATCATAAGTATTATTAACTACAAGAATTGAGATTAAAGTGGGAAAAAAAGGAGATGTGAATTAAATCATAGTGTTTACATTAACTAAACTTTTTCTTCAAAGCTTTTCAAATCACTTTTAAGGGTTGGGATAATTTATTTGAAAGCAATCCAATCATTGAACTTTGTGTTTGTTTGGTTATACTTAAGATTATTTGAGATGAACCCTACTACATGTACACCGAATTTTATAATTTGGTGTACAGCCCCCCACACATAGGAGTGGGGCCTGTACATTTATTGGCATGGGCTCTTTCTCCCATGTTAGGAGAATGTACACTGAGTTGTAAGGCTCGGTGTACAAGGAGTTTTATTGTATTTGAGATAGTTTAACCAGTTTAAATTTATATAATACAATATTTTTTTAACTTTTGGTTATTAATTTGGGAGGTTAATTATAGTTGCGGTCAACGAAAATTGGATCACTTTATTTCAATTTGTATCAACTAGAAAACTGTATTTTGATTTTGATTTTTTTTTCACATTTCATTTTGCTCAATTCTAACTCATTGTTTAACTATGACAACTAGCGTGGCCATAAAATATTCACTATCAAGCTACGTGCTTCAGGAACGATTTCAATGTCGTTATGGTTGAATAAATCAATTTTTTCTATAGAAACGATATGAAAGTTATTTTGTACTTCAAGAACGATTTCAATGTCGTTACGGTTAGATCAATAAAACATGAATATGCACAATAACAACAATTTGAACATGTATAATATGTGAACTTGTATTAACTTTCAACATATATTTGACTTTATCATACAAGTCCATATAAGAAATTATTTTCGAACGAAGAATAAACGTTTTTCATTTGCCATTATCTCCATATTTTCATTTTTAAGCACTTTAACTTCTTGTTTATGAATCAACTAGATAACAAACTAAAGTCAATATCATATCTACAGTATCCATAATTGCATTTTAACATAACAAAATTTCAGCAAATATCAAATTTCGCACAGTACTAATAACGAGGTGTATGTCGTTATAGACTGCAGAGAACGAAATCTAAGTCGTTATGAACACCAGAAAATGAAATGTGTATTTTACAGTAAAACAACAAAATAGAATAATCATACATGTATTTACCAACATACATTTCACTTCAACTAATATGAATAAAAAAATAATAAGATCAGGTTGGGAAAGTAACCCATACCAAAACTTTAATCAAATGATAAAATGAATTCAAAGTCATTATTGAAAAATGAACACCATAAACACAAATCACAACAATATGAAGAATTGATTCAGAAAAATGGGGAAAAAGTAGTTCAAATATTGAAATTTGACAATATCTTATCTTCTTCTCAAAATACCCAACAAGAATGTTGCAAGTTTAGATTACCCATCAACCAAATGAGTTTTCAAGGGAATGAGATGTAGATTTTAGGGTTCCATGAAGGAAAGAAGATGATGATAAGGAAATGAAAATAATTGTAGAGAGAAATCAACCTTGACTGTAGAAGAAATGGAAGCCAATTGAATTAGGGCTAAAAGAAAATTGAAAGGGGAAATTAATAGGGTATCATGTTTTTTTACATACAATGATATTTTAGTAATTTATAAATTGTATTTTCCTTTTCTTTGTATCTTTAGGCTATCTAGCCAAAAAAGATAGTTGTTGGTCTTTTTAAACTAATGTTTAGTTTGACTAGACCTATTAAATGAAAGTTCCTTTTTAATTTGGGAGGTTAATTATAGTTGCAGTCAACGTACTTTGATCCAATTTTCAATTGGATCACTTTATTTCAATTTGTATAAACTGGAAAACTGTAATTTTTTTTTTCACATTTCACTTTGCTCAATTCTAACACGTTGTTTAACTATAACAACTGGCGTGGCCATAAAATATTGACTGTCAAGCTACGTGACCGTATAAAATAACTTGGAAGGAGTGATAGAATCGAAGAACTTACAATTTGCATCATTTTTT
Source organism: Osmanthus fragrans (assembly GCA_019395295.1). Classification (NCBI taxonomy): domain Eukaryota; kingdom Viridiplantae; phylum Streptophyta; class Magnoliopsida; order Lamiales; family Oleaceae; genus Osmanthus; species Osmanthus fragrans. The sequence goes on from CM033355.1 coordinate 3,609,275, forward strand.
AGTACACAAGTTTAGCGTGTAAAATAAGTTTTTAAAACATATTATTTCTTCCATGTCATTTTTTTATGGTCATGTAAGATGAGATTTATTATCTAATAAATACATAAATAATGTAAAGGAATTCAAGAATTGGTCTAAATTTTAAATTAAAAAAAATAAAAAATTAAGGTATAGTGCTTCTATTTGGTTTGGATAAAAATTAAAATTTTAGTAAATTTTGATGAAATTGGTGAAATGTATGATTAAAAATTTGATAAAAATTGCGAATCCATTATATTATATGTATAGTTGAAAATAAGTTTTAAGAAATAGGGGACAAACATAGGCTCAATTCTAGTAAAAAAAAATAGATACTAGAACTTCAAGAACCCCGTCTACGGGAGGCTATCCAGGCTTGTGCCATTGAGTCGAAAGCGTATACCTTTTATCTAATAAATGCATATTTTCCACAAATTGAATAGAACATCTACGAGTAATTTGAGTGCTCCAAAGGGTTTTTATAATATTTTTAGCGTGGACAATTATTTCTAAACTGAAGTGAAAATGGGTGGCAAACTTGCAACGTGAAGTATCTATCTTGTGGAGCCTACAACAGAATAACACTAACATTATCCTATCCAGTATCTGCAAATCCCATGACTTGGAAAAATTTCTGGCTCAAATTCAGTGTCTAAATCCCATGGATGAGAGAGCCACCACTCCCCTTTATTGAACTCACGAGTCTTCCAAATGTTCCAAACATCGCCTAAATTGTCCATGTTCCAGATGATATAAAAGAAATAAACAACTAAACGTCGTAATTGGCATAGTCTACTGGTTTTTCCTTTGCTGAACTTCTTAAACCAGGTCAGCCGGCAATCAAGCTATTATAATGATTCATTTTCTCAATCTTTATTGTCTTGAATTAACCTATGATTTTCATAATGCATTTGCTTCTAATTCTTGATCTCTGTGAAATTTCAATAGCACATTAGTATATCTTTTGATAATGGTATGAAATTATGGTGGGATCATCAGTCCTTCATCAGCCCAAGTTGTTGATTCCCCCTCATGGGAATAGCCTAGAAATTGATTCGAGTTCGAAAAGGGAACAAGAGTGCATCTTCCTTCTGAAGAAATGCACTAGTGTGGAGGAATTGAAGCAAGTGCATGTTCAAATTCTAAAGTTGGGATTATTTTCTAAATCCTTTTATGCCAGCAATCTTGTTTCCACTTGTGCCCTTTCAGAATGGGGCAGCATGGACTATGCGTGCTCGATATTTAAACATATAGATGATCCGGATTCGTTTGATTTCAACACCATGATTAGAGGACATATCAAGCATATGAACCTAGAACAAGCTCTGTTTACATATCTTGAGATGCTTCATTCTGGAATAGAACCAGATAACTTCACATATCCTGCTCTTCTCAAGGCGTGCGCTCGTTTATCAGCTGTGGATCAAGGTATGCAGATTCATGGGCAAATTTTCAAGCTCGGGTTTGTGGATGACGTGTTTGTTCAAAACAGTTTAATCAATATGTACGGTAAATGTGGGGACATAAAGCGTTCTTGCGTCGTTTTTGAACAGATGGAGGATAGTCGAAGGACTATTGCTTCTTGGAGTTCAGTTATTTCAGCTTACGCTTATACGGGCATGTGGTCTGAGTGTCTTAGGCTTTTCGGTGAAATGAATCAAATTGGTTTGAGGGCTGAGGAAAGTATATTGGTTAATGTTCTTTGTGCCTGCACTCATTTAGGGGTTCTTGACTTAGCTATGTGTACACATGGATACTTATTGAGGAACTTAACTGGACTCAATGTTATAGTGGAAACATCCTTGATAGACCTATACATGAAATGTGGATTCGCGGAAAAAGCCCTGTTTCTCTTCGAAAAAATGTCAGAGAGAAATCAGATGTCTTACAGTGTTGTAATATCCGGGCTGGCCATTCATGGACGAGCTCAAGAAGCTTTTAAGATCTTCGAGCAGATGATCGAGCAAGGAATAAAACCAGATGATGTTATCTATGTCGGAGTATTGAGTGCTTGTAACCATGCAGGTTTAGTTGAAGAGGGGTTCAAATATTTCGACAAGCTGAGATTTGAGCACGGGATACAACCAACAATTCAACATTTTGGTTGCATGGTTGACCTCATGGGTCGAGCTGGAATGATCGATGAAGCTATCGAGCTTATCAAGAGCATGCCGATGGAGACAAATGATGTTTTGTGGCGCAGTCTTCTCAGTTCTTGCAAGATTCATCAGAATGTCGAATTAGGGGAATTTGCTGCTAAGAATCTCTTCCACCTAAACTCGCGCAATGCAAGTGACTATATACTGATATCTAATATGTACGCGAAAGCTCAGAGATGGCACGATGTATCCATGACTAGGACTGAAATGGCTAACAAGGGGCTAATAAATCAGGTGCCCGGATATAGCTTGGTCGAGGTGAAGAGGAAGATGTACAAGTTCGTGTCAAATGATATGTCACATTCGCAAGTATACGAGATGCTTCATCAAATGGAGTGGCAGTTAAAGTTTGAAGGCTATTCCCCAGACACATCGCTGGTCTTGCTTGATGTAGATGAAGATGAAAAGAGACAAAGATTGAATTCTCATAGCCAAAAATTGGCTATTGCCTTTGCACTCGTACATACATCTCACAAGTCTCGGATTAGAATAGTAAGAAATGTTAGAATGTGCAGCGATTGTCACGCTTATACGAAACTCATCTCAACAATTTATGAACGAGAAATCATTGTCAGGGATCGGAATCGATTCCACCATTTTAAAGATGGAACTTGCTCTTGTGGAGACTACTGGTGAATATATATATACATATTTCTCGCCTTAGACTACTATGTTCATCCTTCTCATTGATAGCGAAAACTATAAAAAAAAAAAATTGTGATTCTATTCTGGTAGACAATGCTTCTCTTAGGCAATTACATTTCAAGAAGTGGAAATTACACAAAAACCTACTTTTCAAGATCCACTTTCAAAAATAAGATGGAAAATTTGATTATACAAAAATCAGATTTTTTTCCCTAATTAATATATTTTAAAATTAATTAATTTATTCCACACAGATCAAACCCTAAATTATTTTTCCCTCCCCCCCCCCCCCCCCCCCCCCCTCTCTCTCTCCCACTCTCTATAGAAACTCGACTCTTTCCTCTTTCTCTCTAATGTCACCCCTCTCTCTTTCTCCCTCTCTCTCACCGGCGACAGCGAGCGCGAAGTAAATCCACGACCATGAGCATTGCCGGAAGCTTGTAGATCGTGGTTGCAGGTTGTGCGACTGCGACGGCGTTGATTCTGGTGCGGATCGTGATGATGCGGATCGCGATTGCAGCGATACGATTTACAGCGGCGTAGATTGCGGTGGTGATGGCGCGCGGCTACAACGGCTTAGATCGCGGTGGTGATTTTTTTTTTTAAATTGGATTTGGTTTCCATGTTTTGGTGGTTTTGGGGTTTTAAGGTGTGGTGGTGGTAGCGCAGGAAGTTAGGCTGAGGTATTGACGGTGATGGTGGCAATGGAGATGGTGGTTCAGGTGGTGGAGGTGGCGGCGTTGGAGATGCTGTTGGTGGTTCAGGTGGTGGAGAGGGTGGGTTGGCGAAGACGGCAGTGCTGTGATGGTTTTGTGGTGATGGTGGCAATGGAGACGGTGGTTCAGGTGGTGGAGGTGGCAGCGTTGGAGATGCTGTTAGTGGTTCAGGTGGTGGAAGTGGTGGTGATGGAGAGGGTGGGTTGGCGACGACTGCAGTGCGGTGATGGTTTTTGTGGTGATGGTGGCAATGGAGACAGTGGTTCAGGTGGTGGAGGTGGCAGCGTTGGAGATGTTGTTGGTGGTTCAGGTGGTGGAGGTGGTGGTGATGGAGAGGGTGGGTTGGCAACGATGGCAGTGCGGTGATGGTTTTTGTGGTTGTGGTGGTGGTGGTGGTGGTGGGGGTGGCGGCGAGACGACAGTATGATGGTGGCTTTTGTGGGAGTGTTGGCGATTTTCTATTGTTGGTGGTAAGGTGGTGCTAGTTGTGGTGTTTGAGATGAGGGGCTGTCGAGAGATGGTGGGTGGTGGGTTTGGTGGCGGCAACTGCGATATCGATGTGGCTGGCGGCAGTGGTGGTGTGGTGGTCACATGTTGGTTTCGGTCACAAATAATTTAATCTGTGACCTGTGACCAGTAAACATGTGACTAATAAGAAAGAGGAATTTGTGACCAGAAAATAACACGTGATGGCGGCGATGGTGACGGTAGAGGATCTGTGACTAATGAAAAATATAAACTGTGACTAAAAAATAATGTGTGACCTAATATGTGACTAATGAAAATATGAACTGTGACTAAAAAATAACGTGTGACTTAAAAATTTGTTAATTTGTGATCGATTATAAATTGTGATTTATAATGTTCATGATCTGCGATCGATAAAAAGTTGTGACTTATAAATTTTTCATATGTGATCAAGGAAAAAATTGTGACCTTTAAATTTTTTGAATTGTGACCGTAAAAAAAATTGTGACATTTAAAATTTTTGATTTGTGACCGAAAAGTAATATGTGACTAATTAAATTGTGAATCTGTGACCGATGAACAAATTGTGACCTGTAAAATTTTTGAATTCTGACGTAAAATAATTTTTGACATTTAAATTTTTTTATTTGTGATCGAAAATAATATGTGACTAATTAAATTGTGAATCTGTGACCAAATTGTATAGATCTGTGACCTTAATATATTTAATTAAATAAATATATATTTAATCAATTAAATATATATTTAATTAATTAATTTATAAATAAAAATTAATAAAAATCTGATTTTTGAAAGTTGAAACTTATTTTCTTATTATTGAAATGGGCCAAAGTTATACTCTTACTTATGAAAATTTCCCTTTCAAGAATGCTTTTGTATTCGTGCGGGATAAGGGCTTACATTTCAAGCCCGTCACGGCCTGTCTTTGGCCCAACCCTCTTTAACATCACTAATTCTCAAAAAAAATAAAATTTTTTTTTTAAATCATTTATTTATGATATTTATGACAGTAAAATGATACTATTATCCGTCGCAAAAAGAAATGATTATCAATAAAGGCTTCTTATGAGCCGTGATAGAAAGAATTGTTATTTATAACAGAGCGACTAGCCTCGTAAAATATCATCGTCACAAATTTGTATCCACCATACAATGACATTGAAGTATATTGAATTATTGGGAGCATCCATGGAAACTAAGCACAAAGCTATGACAAGTAAATAATTATGTTTTCTTGCTAGGATGAGGCATTCATTGCCCACCATCCATCAAAGATGAAAGAAAGACCAAGTTATATACTAACCCTCTATTCCTTGGGTTACACACACCCCTCTAATATGGCAATGAGAATGTGTGCTTCTTCAACAGCCAATGCTTTAAGAATCTCATCAGCTTCAAGGCCTCTTCTTTCTCCTGCTGCCTTTTCACTCTCCAGATGCTTTTCTACTGGTAAGTGTTAATTATGTTTGGCATATTGGACCGGATTGGACACCGGTTAGTATTGTGAATCAAACATGCACTAATAGTAGTATAAATGTCGTGGTTGTAGTACTCGAGGGGTTCAACGGCTACCATTGGCATCATTGATCATGCTCAAGTCATTTCTTAGCTCTATGTTCGAAATTCGGTTTTAAAAAGGTATTTAAAATAGCATTATTCATAACCAACAAATACTTGCTCTACAAATAAAGAAAAGGGTTCATTTGAAGTTGTTGAATTAATCCACATATATATATCATTATTAATATCACGATTGAATAGCACGTGACAATATTGCAATATGAGTTTAAAATTTCATGGTTAATTTAGTATATTTATTATTGGTAGGAGTTGTTTTGAAATAAAATGGTGAGACTGAACCATCTTGGAGAAGTAGTATATGTGAAGCTCCCAGAGGTTGGTAAATCTGCAACAAAGGACAATGGCTTTGGTTCAGTTGAAAGTGTAAATGCCACCAGTAATGTTAATTCGCCCTTCTCGGGTGAGATTGTTGAGGTCAACACAAAGCTAAGCGACACTCCTCCATTGGTAAGATGTCTTTTCATGCTTAAAAACTACTTTTTTCTGCTGCTCCTAAAAAAAGAAAATAAAAAGCTAGCTTCTTAGTGTGGCCTAACACGCTTATAGTTGTGCTCATTTTAATGTATATTTTAGTCCAAAATGTTTCCCATTTTCTGGTGGAAACATCCTTGATAGACCTATACATGAAATGTGGATTCGCGGAAAAAGCCCTGTTTCTCTTCGAAAAAAATGTCTTGAGAGAAATCAGATGTCTTATAGTGTTGTAATATCCGGGCTGGCCATTCACGGACGCACTCAAGAAGTTTTTAAGATCTTCGAGCAGATGATCAAACAAGGAATAAAACCAGATGATGTTATCTATGTCGGAGTATTGATTGCTTGTAACCATGCCGGTTTAGTTGAAGAAGGGTTCAAATATTTCGATAAGCTGAGATTTGAGCACGGGATACAACCAACAATTCAACATTTTGGTTGTATGGTCGACCTCATGGGTCGAGCTGGAATGATCGATGAGGCTATCGAGCTTATCAAGAGCATGCCTATCGAGCCAAATGATGTTTTGTGGCGCAGTCTTCTCAGTGCTTGCAAGATTCATCAGAATGTTGAATCAGGAGAATTTGCTGCTAAGAATCTCTTCCAGCTAAACTCTGGCACTGCAAGTGACTAGATATTGATATCTAATATGTACGCGAAAGCTGAGAGATGGCACGATGTATCCATGACTAGGACTGAAATGGCTAACAAGGGATTAAAAATCAAGTGCCCGGATATAGTTTGGTCGAGGTGAAGAGGAAGATGTACAAGTTCGTCTCAAATGATATGTCACATTCGCAAGTATAGGATATGCTTCACCAAATGGAGTGGCAATTAAAGTTTGAAGGCTATTCCCCTGACACATCGCGGGTCTTGCTTGATGTAGATGAAGTTGAAAAGAGACAAAGATTGAGTTCTCATAGCCAAAAATTGGCTATTGCCTTTGCGCTCATACATACATCTCACACGTCTCGGATTAGAATAGTAAGAAATGTTAGAATGTGCAGCGATTGTCACGCTTATTCTAAACTCATCTCAACGATTTATGAACGAGAAATCATTGTCAGGGATCGGAATCGATTCCACCATTTTAAAGATGTCAAAAATGGATCTCAAGATGCGATAGAATCTTCACTCCTTGATTCGAAGGACTTCCAACTTGTTTCGGCTCTCGACTCCAACATGGAAGTTGATCTTTGCATGTTGTCTTCAATATGTTGTGCCCCATTTATCGAACAAGCAATTGTGCAACTTTTATTGCCTTCTCGAAGACCCGAACCCGGTTTAAGACTCTCCCGCTCATTCGTCAAATCCTTGTGAGTTTGTAACGCATCCTAGATCACATCACATTTTCTGGTGGTTTTGACATAACTGAATTATTTGCAATGAAGATCAATTCGAGCCCATATGAAGATGGATGGATGATAAAGGTGAAGCCAAGCAATCCTTCAGAGTTAGAATCCTTAATGGGAGCAAAAGAATACACAAAATTTTGTGAAGAAGAAGACGCTTCTCATTGAAGTTTGAATTTGCTTTTTATACAATTTCAACTAACCGGTTTGAACCCAGCTTAGGGTCTTTCATTTTCAAAATATATTATGGGAAAGGGACTAAAAATTGTGGCCTAAGGGGTTATATGACAAAGCTTTTTATAATAGTTCTAGTAGATTTTTATAAGATTTGATGAAACGTGTGAGCTTTATGAAATGTATGGTTAACATTGAAATTTATCAAAACCGCATAGTAAACTGCATATATTCCGCATGTAGATACTATGTACTTGAAGGAATATAAGAAGTCATTTTTATAGATACAATGTGATAGAGTTTGTTTGAATTGGATCGCTAAGATCTTGTTTGTAAGAAACTCATAGCCTTATATAAATTGTATACATCTCCTTAGACTTTTACCCCGTAATTGAATGAGTTTGTCACTGTCCAACATGAACCTCGTCATGATCATTTATAGAGTTATTACGAAGAAACAATCACTTCTCCATATAGCGACGATGAGTATTTCACATGAATTTTATAGACAATCTTCCATTTGATGATCGGCACAAAGTTGCATTTTCCTTTTTCATATACCTTTATATTTCTCTTTTTGTTGGAGTTCACATGTATGTTCTTACTAGGCCATTGTCTGGTGTGTATTAAAATCAAAATTTTAGTAGATTTTGATAAAAGGTAGATAAAATGCATGGTTGAAAAATTATGGATCACATTGATTGAAATTAATCGTTACCAAAGAAGGCTAGATTTGTATTTTTTTTTTTTCAATGTGAATAAATTGTTCAATCTTATCGTGCTTTGGCTAAAATACGTATCTATGATGTTTACATTTGTATCCAACGTTTCTTCAACTAAAAATCTTAATTTAATTATTGTAGTAAGAAAGAGATGCATGCGGTAGATCTGTTGACATAGTGGTCGAGCTCCGACCTTGACTTTTAGGGCTGAGTCGTGGCGTGTAGAATTGACATTTGTAAAATAAGTTGATTAACGAGTTAATTTAATGACTCTTGACTATAATGAGGAGAATAATGTTATTTGTACATCATTTTTTTACAGTTTCGTTTACAAATTGGTGAGGTGGTAAAAAGAAATTGAAGGATTTTTTTTGGTGAAATATTGACTCAATCATATATCGTCACATCATCGGTTGATAAACAATCTGTAATTTGTGATGTATATATAGCACAATCATAAAGAGGACGAGGACCAAAAAAAAAAAAAAAAATCACCATCCAAACGTGAAAAATTGTCAATAATTAATTATATGAGATTGAATTGATCGAACACAATGTAATCACTTTACAGTACAAGATAGGTTCACTTGGACCTACATGATTTTGGAGGACATTCTTGTGTCTATACGAGTCAAAAATTGAAGATCTCAACTGCAATCTTTTCGACAAGTGGTGCGACTAAATTGTTTCGAGTTTGAATTTATTCAATACCCAATAATTATTTAAGAAAGAGTAAATTTCACACTTGGCTATGCAAATCATTATTTAATTTTTTTCTTCTTAATTTGGTAAAATCTCGTGGTCTGAACTGAAATGATGAAGCAAGAAAATTGTGGTCATTTTATTGGGAATTGTAAAGATTGAAACGCTCCACAACCTTATCCTTGTTGCACTTCCATAACTCTCCTTTCGGCCGTTTGTCTTGTACCATTATGGGACAAAAATAGTTGTCATTCTTATATTTTTGGGATTATTTTAATTCTAACACGTTGCTATTTTTAGATGTTGACAATCGCAATGGAGATGCTAGTGACGATGATCACACGGGTCATCGTGGATAGATTTGGTTATTTTTCTCTTATTTTAGATTTGGGTATAAATATTGTCGGTGGTAAGATCAAAGGCTAGAGTTTGTGTTGGCGACGTAGAGTTATTTGACATGTGTCTACAACATCGTGATTTAATGCTACAATTGGCTAAAACCCTTAAAAATGACTTGGTTAGGCCAAAGGTGTTAAAGGTTAGACTTTTAAGTGCGATTTTAAAAGTTAGACACAAATTAATAAGAGGTCGTAAAAGTTGAAGATTAAGCTCCTATTTGAGCCACATTATTTGAGAAAAAAATGTATTTTTACTGTTAATGTGATGGGGAATATGTTGTTGAAAAATAAAAAAAATTTATTGATGTGATGAAAAATATTATTTTATTGAAAAATGTGTGATTAAAAATGAGTAGAAGAATAAGAATGAGAAAAATAATGTAGCTCAAACAGGGGCTAAATATGCAATTTTCCTTATTTTGCCCATGTTTGATAGCCATTTTTCTTAAAATGTATTTTTCTATTTCTTCTTTTCAATCACATATTTTTTAATAAAATAATATTACACGCAAATCCAATTTTTTTTTTAATTTTTAAACACACATTCTTCATTAATCAACTATTCAAAAATATATTTTCTTTCCAAAATGACTATCAATCAGGGGCTTTATTTTAACACTAGTCAATTTTAGATTGGAGAAAGACAAAGACAATGTTGGAGCATAGGATTTGAATTGAAGTGATTGAAAACTGGGATGTCTGTCTGAACTTGGACTATGCTTGTACAGAGAAGGGGAAATATTCATTTTTTGAATATTATAAGATAAATCATGATCCAAAAAGTAAGGGAAGACTCGAACAAAATCATACTAATAGATATGGTTAATTTGGATGTACAAGCCTGAATTATTATTATTATTATTATTTTTTTTTGATATTCAGATTTCTCAACTTACGTCAAATTATATCCTAGATTATCAGTCATCGATCCCTCAGTAATTGACGGAAGTAAACCGCAGGTTATGTCCAAGTTGACGAGGGTCTGTGCACCCTTTATACTTCTGACCCCAAAGGATCTTCCTCCATGATTATTACATCATCAATCTACTCCAACCAATAAATGGTTATTACATCACTCAACTGCTCCAACCAATAATCGAACTCCCTACGCTGAGATTGCAAGCCCCGCAATGTCCGTTCTTCGCCAACTTGAATGTGCCCTGTCCTTTGCCAACTTGTATAAGGCTGAATTATTAGTTAAATTTGGTGTGGTTTTGCCCATGACCACACTATCTTAAAACCGATTTGGTACAATTTTTTTTTTTTTTTTTTTTTTTTGTAAATTTAATATATAAGTGGTTTTGGAAATCATAAATTGAATTATGCTACTTGTACAGGTCCCTCACATGTGAGAGGCATGTGAAGCAGGACCTGTACAGACAACATAATTCTTATTAACCTTTCTAAATAGGAGATATTCCTTCCTTTTTAAATAATTACATAAACTTTCCTTATTTCAAATTTTGAATAATGCATACTAACACCTAAGTACTTTTCTTTTATATTTGAGTACAAGATAATTATATTTACGTCACAATTTTTATTTATTTCACTACATTTTAATGGCACTTGAAATTCTCAATCTTTATTCAATATAACACTTATATCCCTAACGTTTTTTAGTGCCATTCTTATCCTTTTTTTTTCACTAGTTAATACATCTTTTATCTAAGTACAATTTCTATCCAAAAAATCCGTTGAAGGGCGTAAAACGACTTACTTTCCAATCATATTTTTTAAAAAAAAATACAAAGTGCGATAAGAAATCTTTTCCCTCATTTCAAAGCATGAAAACAAAATATTTTAACAAAAATCATCATAAAAAACAAGATATCTTAAATAATGGGAAGTTGAAGATAAGAATACGATACGAAACGAAAAGTTTGGGATATGAACACTATGTCGAAGAAAGATTGAGAAATACAAGTACAATAAAAATGTGGTGCCAATATAACCACACTTTAGTATAAATAATAGTGATAATACCTAAAATGCATGTACGGACTTTCTTCCATTTTGTGGTTCTTTTAACAATAACAAGTAAGACGCACGTACAATGTACGTGTCATAGTATAGTTGACTATATGATAGCGTAAAAAAAATTGTCTTAAGTATTAGTTACATTAAACTTAAAACACTTGATATGATGATAGGTGACAAAAATAATATTAAAAAATTTGATTCATAGCTTATTTTCTAGACTTTGCGTTTGAAGGTCTCTCTGTTCTTTTTAAAAAAAGATAGACATAGATGATTAGGTGTTGATACCCTATTAAAGAGATAATGAATTATAACCTAGCCCTCCTTTTTCTACCTATTGAGGTAAGGCATTATGTCTCCTTCATCTCGTACTCATAAAATCTCCAATTACATGTACTAGTTGCACCAGTATTTAATTTCTTTACCAAGACCCTATGCAAGACGTAAGTAGTCAAGACTAATTAATTAATGATAATACAGTGCAGAATTTAGGACAAATCAATGATCTCTATCAGTATTAAAACCACAACACAACGAAAACTTCTATCATAGAGGCAAAAAGAATGACAAACGATCACCTAACTTTATAAATTCCGTCGAATATCTTTTCAGCATGTTCTAATGATACTGCACATCAAATCCATTTTTTTTTTAAAAAAAAAACAAAATAATCCACTTCATAGAAGATGTTTGTCTATCAGCATTGCATGATGTATGAGGATTCTTCTGAAAATCATTGAATTCTTTCAATATCCATTTTGACGCAATAAATTTACCCTTTTTAACCATAAAAACTAAAGAAAAATGAAATTGAGAGAAATTGGTGTGAGTATGGGGGTTGAGGGTGGGGTAGAAAAGAAAAATTAACGATTATGATTTTACGTTTCATAATTTAAGATAATTTTTATATTTAAACTTAATCGACAATATATATTTATTATTATCACGTTTTAAGTTTTTTTTTTTTAAAATAAATCGATCCAAATCATGGTCGCACTTCAATTTCCAACAAATTTTAAATTACTTAAAACGAATATTTGTAACTTAAAATACTGAATTAAACGTAAAAAAAAAAGATCAAAAACAAAACAAAACGGCTTAGATGGCTTAGTCGAGCTAATATTGAATCAAACGTTAAAAAAAAAAAAAAAAAACCTTAGACGGCTTAGCCGAGCCTAGCCATAAAGTCATTTGGCTTGGCTCGGGACCGCACTTTAACATTTCTAACAAATTTTAAATTGCTTAAAACGAATATTTGTAACTTAAAATACTGAATCAAACGTTAAAAAAAAAAAACAAAATGGCTTAGACAACTTAGCCTAGCCAATACTGAATAAAAAAAAAAAAAAAAAAAAATTATCATGGCCGCACTTTAACATTTCCAACAAATTTTAAATCTCTTAAAACGAATATTTGTAACTAAAAATACTTAATCAAATATAAAAAAAAACAAACAAAACTGTTTAGATAATTTAGCCGAGCCGATACTGAATCAAACGTAAAAAAAACAAAAAAAAGGCTTAGATGGCTTAGTCGAGCCGAGCCAAACGTAAAAAAAAGCCTAAATCAAATGTTTAAAAAAAAACGGCTTGGACGGCTTAGCTGAGCCGAGCCATAAAGCCAATGGCTCAGCTCGGCTCGACTTATGAATAGTAACCACAAAGTGACTCTTTTCTTTATGTAGGATAGGATAAAAAAAAATGAAACAATTTAGATGGTTTAACCGAGTCAATACTGAATCAAACGTAAAAAAAAAAAATAATAATAATAATTATCATGGCCGCACTTTAACATTTCCAACAAATTTTAAATCTCTTAAAACGAATATTTGTAACTAAAAATACTTAATCAAATGTTAAAAAAAAAGGGCTTATATAGCTTAACCGAGCCGATACTGAATCAAACGTAAAAAAAAAAAAAAAAAAAGCTTAGATGGCTTAGTCGAACCGAGCCAAACGTAAAAAAAAAAAAGCCTGAATCAAATGTTTAAAAAAAAAGGCTTGGATGGCTTAGTCGAGCCAAGCCATAAAGCCAATGGCTTAGCTCGGCTCGGCTTATGAATAGTAACCACAAAGTGACTCTTTTTTTTTATGTAGGATATGATAAAAAAAAAAATGAAACGGCTTAGATGGTTTAACCGAGTCAATACTGAATCAAATGTAAAAAAAATAATAATAATAATAATTATCATAGCCGCACTTTAACATTTCCAACAAATTTTAAATATCTTAAAACGAATATTTGTAACTAAAAATACTTAATCAAATGTAAAAAAAAAAAGAAAAAAAAGGGTTTATATGGCTTAGCCGAGCCGATACTGATTCAAACGTAAAAAAAAAAAAAAAAAAAAAAAAAAAAGACTTAGACGGCTTAGCTGAGCCGAGCCAAACGTAAAAAAAGCCTGAATCAAACATTTAAAAAAAATGGCTTGGACGGCTTAGCCGAGCCGAGCCATAAAGCCAATGGCTCGGCTCGACTTATGAATAGTAATCACAAAGTGACTCTTTTCTTTATATAGGATCGGATAAAAAAAACGAAACAGCTTAGATGGCTTAACCGAGCGAATACTGAATCAAAAAAAAAAAAAAAAAAAAAAAAATTATCAAGGCCGCACTTTAACATTTCCAACAAATTTTAAATCTCTTAAAACTAATATTTGTAACTAAAAATATTTAATCAAATGTTTAAAAAAAAAACGAAACGGCTTAGATGGCTTAGTCGAGCTGATACTGAATCAAACGTAAAAAAAAAAAAAAAATTTAGACGGCTTAGTCGAGCCAAACGTAAAAAAACCTTAATCAAACATAAAAAAAGGGCTTAGATGGCTTAGTCGAGCCGAGCCATAAAGTTAATGGCTCGGCTCGACTTATGAATAGTAACCACAAAGTGACTCTTTTATTTATGTAGGATAGGATAATGCAGTACCTAGTATATTCTATTAACGCTTCTAACTAAATCAACACAAATGTCTATCACGAAAATTGGAGGGAATCTAGTTGTAATTTTATTCCATATGAGTACTAAGAAATTTGATAGTTTCAAACGCTTCTTTGAATGTGATAAATAACGTGATTACATTTTTCCTTATCCATTTAGTTTTTATCTTCTTCTTTTTTTGGATTATGCTCCATTATTGGCGTTTCCATCTGTTCTGTCCTAGGCCAAGGGTGCAGGGGTAAATCGCAGGTAAATCTAGTTTTTATCTTTACTTTAACACGAAGTCGACGAGAAATAAAGTTGTTACTTGAGTTCAAAGAATATTAGGGAGACCTAATTTTAGTATTTTGTTATATTTTGTATATAGTGATGGTTTATACTATCCAAAATGAATTTTTCAATATTATTATTATTATTAATTTTTGCATACCAACATATTGTTTGAGCCCCATTTTTATTATTATTATTATTATTATTATTATTATTATTATTATTATTTTCCCAAAATGCATTTTAGGACAGCGTTTTGTTGGAGAATGTGTGGTTAAAATGTAAAAAAAAATAAAAAAAATTGATTTATTTGTAAAATTATATTATAGTAAAATGTGATCGAAAATGAGTTTTGAAAAAATGTGAGCCAAACATAGGCTAAATAATCTTGTGATTTGCGAACTTGAAATGAAGTGTGTTAATTAAGATAGTACTGTTGTTTATCTTCATAACTTACATTTTAATTTAGGTTCGATTCGGTGTTCAAGCTCTTTTTAACTATCAAAAATCGAAACCTACACCGAACAATTTCCATATGGTTTGGTTCATTTTAAAACGATTGAAAACTAAATCACGTGGACCCAAACCAAAAGATTTTAAAACTGCAATGTTGATTAAATTTGATGTGTTGACATTTTTTTTTCACCCTAGAGATTATGTTAGACTCACCTTGCAACGTGTGTTGGAAAAGTTCAATCGAAGGAGGAGAGAAAACAATTTTGGAAACAGCAACAAACTGGAAATCAAACTTCAAATAAGGCCCAAACACGTGATTGTTGTCCTCAAACAATATTTGCACCTTCTCCGGTAAATTGAGATGCTAAAAGATTTTTCGACAAATGGTTTGAAGGATTAATCAAGTCTTGTTGTGAAAATACTAAAGCACAAGTATTTTCACTCAAAACTCAAGAACACAAAAAAAATAATGTAAATGTGAGTAGAAAATTGGATATGAATTTGATTGTAGAGAGTGTAATAAAAGCATATGTGAATCAATTGTTTTTCAATTGTTTTCACTAAGAACATGACTCCTCTATTTATAGGCCTCACTATTGTAAACGAATTGGTGCCAAAAAAGTGTTAAAAAGGCACCAAATTCAAGTTACAAACGGTAGGAAACCGTCTCCAACGATAATCTAGAAATGCACTATGCGACCGCATAGTACAAAATCATGCGATCGCATAGTTATACTCAATGGAAAGAAGGAGGCTTCTGTCCATCTATGCGGCCGTATATGATTTGTTCTATGCGGTCGCATAGAATAAATCCGACCTATTTTTGTTGGTTTTGAACAACCATCTCATTTCTCAACAACGTGGGATTGAAACATTTTCATTTTCTATTCAATTTTTGATTAATTTCTCATTTATGCAAAAATGGTTTTGACAACAGATATATTACAATCTTTTCATGCTCAATTTTGATGCTACGAAAAACGGTTGACTGTATCGATTCAATTGTTGTACCAAAGTTGTCCACTTATAACTTCGATTCTACATTTTCATTTGTTATCGTATTGTTTCCCTTCGAATAAAATCTTAACACCTTATTTTGAAGTGTCAAAATTTGAGAGGTGTCAAAACTCCGTTAAATTTCACTACAATCTTTGAGGTGTCACTTTTAAATTGTAGTGCAGTGTCAAAATTTTATTGGGGAATGCAGAGAAATTCTTTAGAAATAAGGATTATTGATACTGCATATTTAGTTCGCTTAAAAGAGGAAAAGAAACTAGGTACTTTTTTCGTCTTTTTTTTTTTTTTTTTTTTAAATCTCGATTATATGACATTTCATACTATAATTTTTAGAGGTGTGACATATTTGACTCAATGTTTATCAAAGCAACATATACATAATTTCTAAAATATATAACAACGAAACTTGAATTTTTTTTTTCTCATACTCTAATATTATTGTATATCAAAGTGACACATACATAATTTCTAAAATAAATAACAATAAAATTTGAAATAAATCTTTTTTCATACTCTAATATTATTTTAATCCCTCCATTTAGAACGTGAAACAGTTAGAGATGAACAACATGCAGTCATCAGAGTTGCATAGCGATCTTGTGTTCTTTATTTACTAATTAAAGTTGTTTTAACTGTTTTGCAACTGTAATAAAAATACTTAACTATCACAACAGCCCTGCTATTCTATGTGTACCGAAAAATACTGTCAGAATACATGTGGCAGTTTTTGATTCGATAATGACAAAAAAGAAAGAAAGAAAGAAAGACCAATCAGCTGCTTTCATTGCAGCAACAACATTTGATGAAATTTTGGCAGCTCTGCTTCTGTACAAGCAGAGAAACCCCTATCACAAAGCAATAAGCATGGGCCCTCAACTCTTTTCCCTTTTCACCCTTCTAAAAATGAGTGTGAAACCATTAAAACTTTATTGATTATCGTTTGGATTCATAAAGCTACGAGTAATGTTATCTTACCCATGTTCGATTTTGTTAAAAATCAAAATTTTGACCGATTTTGATTAAATTGATAAAATACGTGGTTGAAATGAATAAAAATTGCAGATTCCATAAAATATTTGATTAAAATTAACTAATAACTTTAACTTAAATTTTCACATAATGTTTGTGGTGCTCTACACAAGTTTTTTTTTTTATCACTACAATATTGTTTGACAAAATTAATACCCTTTATCCAATAGGAGATATGATGTAACAATAACATTATTATAATCATCTAGACTGAAGTTAAAATCGTACTTTACTTTCATTCACATTCATCACACGTCCATTGCGATCTGTAAATCAATTTTTACATCAATAGATGTGCCTTTATGTTATTATCTTTTCATCATTCGATTTAGGGTGCGTTTGATTGCAAATGTGGAATTTGAGTGGAAAGAAAATAAATTGTAATTAATGGTGTTTGATTGGTATAATTTTTCACCTAATTCGTTTGACTTTGTTTTTCATGTAAATTGTTACTTTTTTGGATAAATTTTTTTATAATCTATATTAAAATTTATTTGGATGCCCAAAAAGTTTTTTAAAAAAAAATAAATTTTTTTTTGTTCGTTTAACTTTGTTTTTCATGTAAATTGTCATTTAAATGGATAAATTTTTTTACCATTGGATTTAAAATATGTTTCCATTGTCAAAAAGTAAAAAAAAAAAAAAAAAAAAAAAAAAATGGAAAATTACATTCCTACCAAAATCGTGGGAAAATAAAAAATGAAAAATGTGTTTTAAATTGTCGTATCTAAAATTTGGATGAAAATAAATTTTATGAAATTGTTTGACAATTAAACACTAAAATTAAACATGTAAGTGGAATAGATTTTCCTTTTCCGCTCAGGCTATCAATTCTTCACCTTGAAGTTCGCTCCTTGAATAATGTTATTCTATCAATAATGCAATTGCCCACTTTGAACATTGGGAAAAATTAATTGTTGTCCGACTCATGCTGATGTGTTAAGATTCAGGTCCTTTTCTTTTCATTTTTATGTGTGAACTGAAACTGGTTTTTTGGGGGGTTTGTGTGGAATTTTATGTAGCCTCGGACAAGGTAGAAACTTTCGGTGTTCAATATTCTTTGTGCTGTCTATAAAAACCACTCTACCCGACTCTATTTTCCCTCTACACAGCTTCTTTTTTCTCTGTATAGATATAGATTCTATTAAAGTTAAATTTTCCGATTCTTTTTTCCGATATACAGGGATTTGAATTCTGGGTTTTATTTAAATTTATGCAGTTTAAATTGGGGGAGGGGGAGGCTTTTAGCTAAAAGAAAATTTTGAATTTCAATAGGAAAATGACACTGTTGTTAAAGAGATGGAGTATTTGGAAGTTCTTTGTAGTTATTGCAAACAAATTTTCTGCATCCAAAAGCTTTTATTTTTGGGTTTTTTCTAATTTTCAACAGGTGTAGCTTGGGCACTTAGCCAAGTATAATGAATTCCTGATTTGTTTTGGGGCTTGTTCTTCGTTAACTTTATTTTGCTGCATCGTCTGTATAATGGGAAGTGCATCATTGCCACCGGGATTTCGATTCCATCCGACTGATGAAGAACTGGTTGGGTATTATCTTAAAAGGAAAAATGAGGGACTTGAAATTGAGCTGGAAGTCATTCCAGTAATTGATTTATACAAATTTGATCCATGGGAGCTGCCAGGTACTTATATTTTAACATATCTAGAGAAAGATTTGCTACCATTTAATAATTTTCGTGACCTAAGTCTCAATATGAAGATCAGGACTGGGACAGTAAAACATCCTAGACTCCCACAATGAAATGCTAATAATGTGTTCGATGAATTGCTAATGAGACATGCTCTGTTATTACATAAATTCGTGCCAAATTCATCGCCTAAGCGTAGTGTTTTATTCATTTAATTTTATGTTGGATTCATGTGAAGTTCATATTATTATTGACAATTGCCATCGATTATGAAAAGATGCTTAACTAAAATACACTATTTAATTTTGGTTCGTGAGGTCGAAGAATTGTAATGTGTTGGCCATGAATTGCAGAAAAATCATTCCTGCCGAGGCGCGACATGGAGTGGTTCTTTTTCTGCTATCGAGACAAGAAGTATCCAAATGGCTCTCGAACTAATCGAGCCACGAAATCTGGATACTGGAAAGCTACAGGAAAAGACCGGAAAGTTGTCTGTGAGTCGCAAGGGTACCGCAAGACCTTGGTTTTCTATCGTGGACGAGCACCACTTGGGGGATAGAACAGATTGGATTATGCACGACGAGTATCGACTCTGTGATGATGTTTCCAACGACACCCCAAGTTTTCAGGTAACATTGCTAGAATTTGCAGTGACAGTTCATACATTACTGAAATGTTGCTTGAAATGGCAATTTAAATATCTGCAGGGGTCTTTTGCCTTGTGTCGTGTTGTCAAAAAGAACGGAAACACAGAGAAAACTTGTGCTCATGGAGATGCTACGCATAAGCTGGCTGGAAATTGTTCTAGCAGTAGTGATGCTGTCTCAAATGAGCCAGTGGTCTCTTTTAGTAACATGCCTCCTCAAACCAATGACATGTATAACGAGAGTAATCATACAATTCACTTTACTTCTCAATATCCAGTAGAACCTACCGAGGGATATCATCTCTCTACAAACCTCTGGGGTTCGCCTAATATAGTTCTTGATTCTTATAAGGTAGTAAGATTAGTAATTGCTCGTGTAAAATTTACGTTATCAGGTTCTTGTTTGAACTTTAGAACTAAAAGTGTAATTGTTACAGGAATGCTATCCACAGTATAACCCGTTTCTGTACCAGGGTTCATCGCCATCAGATGAGCAACATAATATCTCACAAAGTTCATCTTACTCAAGTTTTAGAGAGGAGGTTGGACTTTCGGATGATCAAACTCAGTATGGATGCATCTCACCCTACTTGTTTCATGAAAGCTACGATGGATATCCAAGCAAATGAAAATTCAAGTAATGCCCGTTGAAGTTAACCATATCATTTTGAGTATGTCACGAGAATACTGCGTCAACTTTTTTGGGACGGCGCTTGTCTGGGATTGGAATACAGATGCAATCCGAACTGGCGATGTTAAAGAAGCTCTTTACCGGGGTTGGCCTAGCTGACTTAAGTTCGTCGCTCTGCTGCGTCTAGCCCCGTCTTTTATGGTCAAGTTGTATCAAGACTGTGCTTTTTTACTACAGTGAGTCAAGAAAAGACCTATCTTGGTGATCCCTTTTATTGATTTCATTCACCAGGAATTGGTCTTGTATGACAAAGTTGATTTAATATATGTATTTTCTTTAAATCAATAAAGGTATATGAATGGAATAACTCTTTCTTCATGTAGCTCCTTACTCTAGGCTATCAAACAAATAACTTCATCCTAAACTAAATTCCTTTAATGAACTGGCTATCTTTAGGCTGCTGTCTAAAGTTATGGCATCCACATTGTTCCATTAATGATGGGATGATGCTGTTAAAGTCCATGCATTATTGAAATGTCCTTATTAGAGGTGTAAAAATGTACCAAGTCATTTACATCTCATGTAAGCAAGATTAAGCCCGGCCTTGACACGAGCTGTACGATTGGTCGAAACACCTAAAGTCGGGCTGTGCACGAGAAAAGTTAACAGAATCTTGAAATTAATGAAAAACTCTAACACAAGGCATTTCAACCTCACTTTAAGTAGTTTTTAAACTATATAATAAATAAATTTGCATATAAAATTATCAAATATACTTGTTCCGAAGTGCTAATTTGGCCTGCACCCAGTAAACACACGTGGAAAGAGCCTCTATACTACACATAATTACATCTTACAAAAGTGCAGCCATATATAAACTAGTCATTGCCTTTTTCATTTTCCTATATGAAACAAACTTTAATTATTTTCCCTCGAGCACATTAACTCCATTACATTTTGAATTCCAATTTCTCTTTCATCCGACCATCAATTTTGACAAGTAAACATATGATTTCGATGTTTTCACGGAGGAGAACACAAATCTTCTTTGATCTTCCAAAATGAAGGAACGGATCCAACTCAAAATTATGCCAAAATCAGCCCATATAAGCAATTTTTTCCAACACATTTCTTATGATGTCAGCCTGTGTTCAATTAAAGTTTGCATTTAAGAACAAAAGAAAACAAGTTCAGTGAAGGGAAACTCTAGTCTAACTTAAAACACGAAACAAGAAAATATAAGGATCGAGCGTCCCTACAAGGACGTGAAGAGTGTAGTCATGATCAAATATAACGAAGGACTAATTTTTAAATAAATAAACATGCCCTCGTTCTATTTGCTTAAGCTTTTAGATTCCTACAATACCTACAATCTACAATACCTAAGTTATCATAGATCCACATCTGAATAACCAAGATTCTCTCTGATGACTGTATTAAGTTATTTCTTGTATTGTTCTAGATAAAAATAGTATTGAAAAACCCCATTAAGATTTATATAGTACTGTCCAAACACGTCTAGTATCGATATATAAACTTGCTTGAATATCAGTTTTCAGACATCCATGTAGTTCTACAACTGTATATCCAAAATGTCGAAGAACGCCACCCAACTTGACATATTGCTGCCATGGGAACCTATAACAATGTATCGGATGCCTTGGCTCCGAACTCACGTGTAATGACTGCGAATATCGATCAAATGTTAAGAAATCAACTCGTCTCAGCCGGTTGGGTACATGAAGTTGTTCATCCTATCTTATGGACCAACTTCTCAAAAAGAAAATTATTTACCAAGGTCTCATCTGTAGATTTTGAGTCCAGAACAGCCTTGTAACCCTTGTAGATGGATCTTCAGATGATTTATTGGTGGCAACGCTTGGCTCTTCATTGCTAAAGTAGTCGTCAACGCAAGCTGCAAGATACAGAAAAGATTAATTTAATGCCTGCGTCGTGAAAGTATAAACTGTCAAACTTTATTTAAAGATTTGTGAAATTCCTGCAATTCTCAACCAGAAGGGCAATTGTTTCTTTATATATGAATATGCAGATTTGTGATGTTTCTACATTCACATTCCTTTACTAAGTAATGCTGATATTGAAGTCCCGTAACTCTTGGAGGAACAATCATATACCTTGCGACTTCATCCTAGCCCAAGATTTCATGCATTTCGAGTGAGAGTGTCTTAACTAATTAAATACAACTGAAAATGATCGATTTCCTCTATATATAACCAAAACCAAAACATCCAGTCTGTTAAATCATTATATGTTCCACTTCAAAGTTATAGGATTGAAAAATAAAATCTAACTTCACACAGAGTTGAAGGTCAACATGTCCATTTAATGGTTGAGAACCAATTCGATATTATTCCAATAGATTGAGAGCCAAAATTGAAACTTTATATACCTAGAGAATGAATGATGCTTTATGTTGGACGATAATTATTTATTTCATGAACTTTAAAAGAATGTTCGGTACACCATATTCAGTTACACTAGAAAGTACGTTGAACATGATTTTTACTTCTTTGCTGTAGTTACATTAGGCATGATCAACGAGTCTTTAAATTTATCAACTAATCACATGTACACTAGTTACTCTTCTTAGAATGTCCGTATGATAAAACGTGGCACGATGAATACATGACAAATTTAACATGTTATGGGAACTATTTTTTATTTCGTGTCGCGGTGAAATATATTTACAGTGTACAACAAAATACCATCTCAATCTCGTATAGACATCTTTCACATTTCGTCATCCTTTGATATTTTGAAGTTCTTCACAGGGTCCAATATTTTAAAACTACAATAAGTTTAATAGATCAGAATAAAAGAATTACTCTGCGAGCAGTTAGAATAAGAGGAAGAATGAGTGTTGCACGAAATAATTGGACAGTTTACTGTATACATATAACGGGAAGATGCAAAACAGCTTTTTAACAAGATTAATCATCATTATAAAATAATTCAACTCAATATAATATGCACACATGGAATCCTATGACTCGTTTCCAGTGTCATCTTCTACCTCTGGCTTGACAAAAAACTCGATATAAGCAATACGGCTGGGTTGCTGATAGCCAGCTGAATCAACATGGCTATGTGGTACGGATAGTTTGGCAACTGAAACAAGGTGCTGAACTTTGAGTATTCCACCTCTCCCAATAGTTAACTTGCTTCCTCGATTGTCTTTGATAACACTACCTGGGATGTTTGAAGTTGTTGCCCGGAGGAATTTATACTTGTAGCTGTGAGATATTTGCCGATCACAGCTAAATGCAGTCAAAAGATCTGAATTAGCGTAGTAACTGAAGTCGATCTGCAAAAATAAGTTGTTAGCCTATTATAAATGAGGTACCCAAAAAACAATTTTTGTTCGTGATTAATGGGCATGAGGCGTACCTGCAAGTCTCCATGGCCTTCACCCCTCAAGGTGACCGATGGGGGATCTGGCTGTAAACTTATCTGAATGCTCGAGCCAGGCCACTCAAGATCATCGATAGCTTCCTTCAGAGCTGCAGACTATCAATTTAAAAGTCATAATGCTGATAGAATAATGATTCACATTAAAATTCAGTAGACTATTGAAGAAATGGGTAAACCATAGATGCATTATTTCAAGCAATTGTGGTCAAAATTGCACCCAAACTACAGATGATATAAAAATGGTTCATCCGCAAGTGTACTTCCCTAATTATTATAATTTATTAAATTATATAAGAAAAAGAAAAATAAATAATGTCAAGTTACACGAATATAAGAAATAATGCATGCTGCTGCAGGAAGTTGCATTGCCTCATAACCAAGGAATACATTCTATTCACACAATGTTAGTTACATGAGATACATCTTCAATAATATGCTTTCACTAATAAATTTCTTCAAGAATCTAGTTCACAAAATCACAGTATAAGTTCAGAATTACTTTAACTGTGAAACTGAGTGCAATGCTTGCAGCAGGTTCAAAGCTGTAGTTCCATGAGACTGTCTCTGGAATTCTTGTTCTAACCTCCGCATAAAGGCAAGCATCCACTGAATCAAGAGATCTGGTGCATTGAAAGAAGAAGAAAAGCAAAAGGAGAGAGTGTGTCAAGGAAAATGTAAATTGCATGAAACTTTCTGGAGAAAAAGGAATGGATTCATGTCTAACTGATAACTCAGATTGTTTGTACAAGCTATGCTTTAAAGTTGTTTAAAAGTTTCTACCTATGATTTAGGTATTGAAACCACAAAACAGAACAATGTTTTTTTTTTTATAATGTACGAAATACTTTAACATAAAGCTTTTCTCTGCAACAAAAATATAGAAGTATCTACGGAAAAAGCACGTCTCCAAGACGAATCTGAAAAGAGATTTGTATTAACTTCCACAACCACTTTTATAGTAAAGAGAAAGACACCACATAATTGAAACACCGAGTAATGATTCAGGGTTTCAGGGGTTTCACTTCACCCAAAACAAGATTTGTTCACATATGAATCTATTGAGCACATTGTAGTTGGAAATCATATTTCAAATCTTCTAGGTGCATTTCATTGTGTTTTTTCAGGACAATATATGTGTCAAGGTTGAAGGTAAACAGATTGAAAATCATCTAGCACCCTCATTAACCTAACTCAGCTTCCCATCCTTTTCTTCTTTGTTCACCCCATCAGTCTTCTCCACTTCTCACTCCATCTTCTAATTATTTGCATTACACCAGTTACGGAATTCATTATTATCAATTTAGAATGCATTCTTCTATCATTCAAGTTATAATTCCCATAGGGATAATCACTTTCTTGCAATCATTTTTTGTCTGTAACTCGAGTATGAAGTCCTAATCCTAATCACGAGCAATGATGCAATCAAAATGGCTGTTCCTTAGTTGCCAAATACCAAAATCAGTTGTTTGCAAGTTGAAACTCAATATTCGACCAGCTAATTATCTCAAGTTCAGTCTGCAAATTATTTCTAAATTCAATAAATGAGTATATTGAACACCAGATTAATTTCAGAAACAAATATGAGAGAGCAACATAAGTAGTACTTGAGAAGAAGTTGCATGTCAGGCCCAGGATACTGGATTTCAAGGATGTTTGAGCGCCCTGGAACTGAAAATATTTTGAGACAATCCACAAATAGCCCTAAGCTCACCCCAAATCGTGGCCTCCCTTGCGCCCCATATTCATATCTGACAAATAGCTAACAAAAACAACACTCCCAGAATCAATACATGGAGATTACAGTATTTATTCAACTGAAGTACTAAACTGAAACAGAGTTTCAGTAAAAAAAATAAAAAATTTAAATAATAATAATAATACCTCACGTTGTAAATAAACTTTGGCCTGAAGACAACTGATTTCCTCGACGATTATCACTATGCCGTGTTCCGATAATTCTACGACGGCGTCCTGGTTGTGTGAATTGAAGGAAAAACAAATTGAATTCATTACAGTTAGATAAAATTAAACAAAAAATGAGAGGGTAAACGAAAAAGGGTAATTGATACTTGGTGCCGTTTCCAGCGGACGGAGGTAAGTGCGTCGACGATTCCTTGGACATTATCCAGCTCGCAAACTAAGTCAGGAGCCTCCGCCTCCACCGCCGACGAACTCATTTCTGCCTGCCTGTTTTTTCCTCTTTTTCCCGCCAATAAAAGCTGACAGAGAGGAGAATATGCCGTGTTTCGTTAGCGTTTGTGAAGTTATATTTTTGGTTAAGCTTAAAAAAATTAATTATTTGTAGAATGAAAAATATAATCGTTATGAATTCCACACAAGAGATAAAAAATTAAAGATGGTGACTGAATGTGATTGATAACGATCATATTTTTTATTTTAATGGCAAATAAATAGGCCATAAAGTTACTTGTACGGAAATAACGTTGGGTTACTTCTTTTGAGCTCAACCGTGTTTGATTTTGTTAAAAATAAGATTTTTGTAGATTTTAATAAATAAAAGTTTATAAACTCTATGGTTAAAAATGAATTCTAAAAAATGAAAGTTAAACTTGAAATAATTAACTTTTTATGGGTAACAAAAAAATACCTTATCTAAACATTTGAAAATACAAAGTTCAAAAGTAAAGAAATGTAATTATCAATGTTTTAAAAACCGACTCGATCATAGACCCAAAAAAGCTAAAAGGTTAAGGGTCAAAAGGTTCAATCGAGGTCGAACCGGGGTCTAACCGTTAATAATAAATAAAATAATTAATATATAAATTTATCAAAATAATTTGACAATAGCAAAAAAATTCCACAGATTTTTCTTGAAATTCCACTTCACAAGACTTGATTACATTTTTACTACTCGAATTAAACACTCATAAAATCTGCAAATTAATAAGAAAAATAAACAAAATTGAATCTTGAACTAACCACGTTAAATTATTCACAGTGAATAAAGGTAATGAATTAAAGCAATACAAAGTTTTTTGGTTTCTCCAGTGCACTAATACCTTGGCTGATAAATGGAGAAGATAAGATAAATATAATAAACCAACTCTCCCCTAGTCCCACATCGATCTCCTTGAATTAAAGAACTAGAGAAGCCACTTATAAAATGGTTTGGTCACTTTAAGAAATGCATAATGTTTGGGCTCTAAAACTTGGGCCTAACAAAGAAGTTTATTTTAAAAAATTAATAGGAAAACAAAAATGTTAAAACTTGTAAAACCGGCAACGGGTCTATCGGTTTTGCAGCTGAACCTACAAAGTAGCCAGGTTTTATCCGGTTTTTAAATATCCAGTTTTAGCCATTAACCGAACCGATTTTTGTACCGGTTAGTGGTTTTCCCAGTCGGACCGATCGGGCAGGTCCGTTCCGATTTTGATAACATTGGTAATTATACATGGGTGTTTCATGGGGACTGAGATCGTCTATTGCTATTGGTAAGGTGGTGGTGGCCTTCTTGGAAGGGGGAAGTTCTGTAGAGGTCGTGGTCATAGGTGGTAGGAGTGATTCGAGGAAGGAGCTCTGAAGAGTAAGTAGACTCTCCTAAGGGTTGAAGAGCTAAAATTGAATAATGATGCAACAATTAGAGTTTGATAGAGAACTTAGGGTCGATGAATTATTAGGGATCATTTGGGGGTCGTCATTGCAATTGGAATGAAGAGGGCAATCGTGTTTCTTTTCCCTGAGGATACTGAAGTTGCATCTGTAAAAGAAGGTTAGTTGCTTTCTCAATCCATTGGCAACAATGCTACATGTCTATAGATTTGTCAGATGAATTTACAAAATGCCAGATTACAAGATTTCATTGGAGTTTCAACAAAAAAAAGAAAATTAAAACAGTCAATAAGGTGTTGTCATCTCAGAACCAAATAGCTTTATTCATCCATTGGTTTCCGCTTGAGCAATGTCGAGACTAACTACTTCCACTAGTCCAAAATCTTGGTTTTGATTTTTCGTTTGTCCCATGTTAGAATGAATGGAATTGATGAGTCATCATAAGAATGATGACATGGCAAGACAGCAAATCATTAGGTGTCATAACTAATTCTAGCCATAATGATTGGTTGCCCTTGATTTATGGAATTTGTACAAAAGGAATATTTTCATTCTGTACGAGCCAATGAGCTACTGATCTTGTGGTAGTCATTGGCATTATAAATATGTATCCTTTCTTATCTCATTATATAAGAAGAAGCGTAGTCTAAATACATTTTTCCGTCATTTCTCCTATTTCATTTTGGTATCAGAGCCAGTGACTAATGTCCATGGCATCCTCACCTGAAAAGTCTTCCCAAGATGAGAGCTCAGCCACCACCATTCCTACCATAGCACCTCCCACTCTCCACACCACCTCTCTTCCGGTCCTCACCTCAAGTTCTGTGGTGTCTTCCATTTGTCCCCCAGTTTCCTCCTCCATTCCTGGTTCTTCAACCCCAGCCCACTTCCCCATTTTCTCCATCACTCCACCAACAGTCTCTCAGTCAACTCCGGTTCCTCCTTCTTTTATGTCTAACCTTTCTCTTTTCCAAAGTCTTGCACCACTCACTCTGAAATTAGACAAAGCTAATTACCCCTATTGGCGTTCTCAAGTCATTCCAGCCCTTCGAGCCCATGATCTTGAGGGTTATATTCTTGGCACCAAACCCTGCCCACCTACCGGCAGTGTGCTCCCTGGTGCATCCAGGTAAGTTTATCTTGGCTTCACTGTTTGGATCCGAATGGACCAAGCCATTATGAGTTGGTTGCTCAACTCTATTTTTGAATCTATGTTTGGTCATGTGGTCCGGTGCACCACCTCTTATGAAGTCTGGCACACTTTTGAAATTCCCTTCACCGCTCACTCCAAAGCACGCACTCTTCAGCTGCGTTTCCAACTTCAGTGTCTTAAGAAAGGAAATCTCTCCATTCATGACTATATGATCAGAATGAGATCACTGGCTGAAAGTTTATCCTCTGCTGGACAACTCATTGGAAATGAAGAACTCATCCTATACATCCTTGGTGGTCTTGGCCATGACTATGACTCAGTTGTGGTGAACCTTACTTCTCGTCATGATCAAGTTACCCTAGAAGAGGTGCAATACATGCTCCAGAGCCAAGAAATGAGACTTGAGCAGCTCAATCTCCTTGCCTCTGCTGACAGCTCCACTCCCAGTGCAAATCTTGCCACTCAACTTCGCAGATCCCTTAACATTCAAAGCTCCAATAGCAACTTTTCCAACTCCTCTGGTCATGGTTACACACCTGGTCAAGGCCGTAGCAAAGGAAGGGGGTAGAGAAAACCGTCCTATGTTTCAACTTTGCAACATACCTAGTCATATAGCTTCAAAATGTTACCATTGTTTTGACATCTCTTTCCAAGGTCAAAACAACTTCAACTTCAACAACAATCAGGGTCCAAATCCTCCTTCCTCGGGCCAACACAACTCTTATGGTAATGGTCAGCAAGCCTACTACTCTTCATCCAATGAAGCTCACTCCGACAATGCTTGATATCTTGACAGTGGAGTCACAAACCACATCACAGCAGATCCTTCCAACTTGCACCTGAAAATCGAATACAAAGGTATCACTCACTTGCTCATAGGTAATGGGCAATCCCTTCTTATTTCTCATTCTGGTAACAACATGCTCCACAATTTCAATACACAATCCTCTATTGTTTTAACCAATATACTATGTATACCTCAAATTGCTAAAAACCTTTTTGTCTATTGCCCAACTAACCAAGGATAACTCTGTGTTTGTTAAGTTTCATCATGATTGTTGCATTGTGAATGATCTAACTACGAAGAAGGAGCTACTTCAGGGAGTGCTCAGTGATGGCTTGTATCGACTTCAGTTGCATCAACCACCTACTATACTAACAAGTTTCTGTCAACCAAAGTCCAAGAATGTCTTAAATAGTCTAGAAAAATCAGTTTATTTTCAGTCTTCTTTTTAGTCTTTGTTTGCTAAATTTATTTCAAATTCTAAGTTAGATCTATGGCATATGCTTGGTCATCCAAATATAAATGTAATGAAACATATGTTGAGTAATGAAAAGTTTCCTTCCAATTCCAGTCCTACTTTCTGTGATGCATGTTATACAAGTAAATCCAAGCACAAACATTATAGTCAATCTCTAACTGCCACCACCAAACCTCTTTAGCTAATACATTCAGACGTTTGGGGTCCATCCCCAACTCTTTCTAAGGATGGATTTCGTTACTATGTACACTTTGTGGATGATTATAGTAATTTCACCTGGATTTACCCTTTAAAACTAAAATCTGAAGTGAAAGAAACTTTCCTAAACTTTCAAAAATTGGTTGAAAGAAAATTTGAAACCAAAATTAAAACACTCCAATCCGATTGGGGTGGTGAATACCGAAGTCTAGTTCCCATCTTAGCAGCCTTAGGCCTTCATTTCTGGCATCTATGTCCTCACACTCACCTTCAGAATGGCAAGTCTGAAAGAAAACACAGACATATTGTAGAGATGGGCCTCAAACTACTCACTCAAGCCTCAATGCCTCTCCAATATTGGTGGGAAGTTTTTAGTACTTCTGCTTTCCTCATAAACCATCTTTCCACACCAACTTTACAACACAAATCACCCATTGAAGTCTTGCTCAAACTGAAACCAAATCTCAGTTTTTTAAAAGTCTTTGGATGTGCTTGTTTTCCACATCTCAGAGACTACAATCAACATAAGTTAGATTTTGGATCAATAAAATGTGTCTTTCTAGGATATAGTCCCGATCACAAAGGATATAAATGCCTACATCCCTCAAGGAGAGTCTGCATAGCACAAAGAATCACTTTCAATGAATCTGATTTTCCATTTGCAGTTGGCTTTCATACCTCATTTTTCAAAAATTTCGATTCTCACTCAAACTCTTTAAACATTCAATACAGTCATTGGTTTCCTTTTTTTATCTCACTCCCTGCAGGACAGTGGTTATGATGCATTTGCAGCTGATACAAGAACGTCACCAACAAGCCCCGAATCAACTCCTCAAAACCTTACTTCGGGTTCAGCATGCTTCACCAGTCAAGGTAAATCTCCAAACTCAATTCACTCCTTTTCACCATGCTTTCCTGTTGAAACTGACTTGACCACACCCTCCTCACCACCCCATACTAAGTCCCCACCACCACAACCATTAGATATCCAGCCTCCTACAATCCTTACCTCCACCACACAACTACCTAAAGTTTCTCTCCCTACTCATCCCATGATAACCAGATCCAAACTAGGAATTTTTAAACAAAAACATACCTTGCTTCAATAATTTAACACCCTGATTCAGTTGCCTATACTACCAGTACCCCTGATATTGTCCAACAAGCTTAAATATACCAGAATGGAAGCAAGCAATGGATGAAGAGTACAATGCCTTGTTGCGTAACAATACTTGGGAACTAGTTCCTCGACAATCCCACATGAACAAAGTTGACAACAAATGGATTTTTAGAATAAAATACAATTCAAATGGCACTATTCAACGCCACAAAGCCAGACTTGTGGCCAAAGGTTTTCAACAACAACCTGCAATTGACTTCTTTGAGACATTCAGTCTAGTGGTAAAGCCATCTACTATACAGATCATCCTCACTCTTGCTATCACCAACAACTGGGATGTCCAACAAATCGACATCAACAATGCCTTCCTAAATGGAACACTCCAAGAGGAAGTGTTCATGGAACAGCTTGCTGGCTACACTGATGCCCAGCATCCTTTTGCTGTTTGCAAACTTTGTCGTGCTCTCTATGGCCTCAAACAGGCGTCTCGAGCCTGGTTCGATAAACTGAGAAGCTCTCTTCTGACCTTTTCATTTATAAAAATGGTGAAGCTCTCATGTTTGCCCTTGTATATATCGATGACATCTTACTCAAGGAAATAACTCCAAGTAAGTCCTCAATATCATCTCTCATCTTAACTCTCAATTTGCTCTCAAGACCCTAGGCTCAATAACTTACTTTCTTGGTTTTGAGACAACTAGGGGGTTTGATGGGATTCACTTGTCACAAACCAAGTACACACTTGATCTACTCAAGAAAACAAATATGCTAGAAGCCAATCCATGTCCTACACCCATGAATCAAAGCAACAAGCTTCATCTTCAAGATAGTGAACCATTCGAACATGCTACACTCTATAGAAGTGTCATAGGAGCGTTACAATATCTCACTTTAAGCCGTCCTGACATAGCTTTTTCGGTCAACAAGCTGAGTCAATTCCTGCAATCTCCAACTCAAAACCACTAGCAGGCTTGTAAACGCATCCTAAGATATCTGGCTGGATCTATTGGTGAAGGCATTAAGTTCACTCGTGCTCCTACTTTGTCTATTGAAAGCTTCTGTGACTCGGATTGGGCTAACTCTCTTGATGACAGGAAATCCACATTTGGCTATTATGTATATTTTGGTGGCACTTGATCAACTGGAGTTCAAGGAAACAAAATTCAGTAGCTAGATCCAATACTGAAGCTGAGTACAGAGCGCAAGCACAGAAATTATGTAGTTGAAGTCATTGCTCTCAGAAATTGGAATAACTAGCCATGAACCAGCAGTGATTTGGTGTGACAATTCAGGAGCAAGACAATTGGCAGCAAACCCAAATTTTCACTTAAGGACAAAGCATATCGAAATTGACATTCACTACATAAGGGATAAGGTTCTAAGCAAAGAAATTGAAGTCAAGGTATATTCCCTCAGAAGAACAAATTGCAGACATTCTTACCAAGCCTCTCACCATCTCTCAATTCCACATACTCAAGAACAAGTTGGCGGTTGTACACTCTCCACGGCACAGCTTGAGAGGGCATGTTAGAATGAATGGAATTGATGAGTCATCATAAGAATGATGACATGGCAGGGCAGCAAATCATTAGGTGTCATAACTAATTCTAGCCACAATGATTGGCTGCCCTTGATTTATGGAATTTGTACAAAAGGAATATTTTCATTTTGTACGAGCCAATGAGCTGCTGATCTTGTGGTAGTCATTAGCATTATAAATATTTATCCTTTCTTCTCTCATTATATAAGAAGGAGCATAGTCTAAATACAATAAATACATTTTTCAGTCATTTCTCCTATTTCATTTTCCCATATGATGGGCTTTATTAGATATTGTTGATTTGTTGCATCGAGTAATCCTGGGTCGTGTTGCTTCATTCCTAGAAATGAGAATAAAACAGTCCATGTTCTTGCTTTTCGGATGTGAATAGGTGATAGGTCAGACTTTTGGACTAGTATTCCTAGTTTCTTAGCCCTTTTTTTTAGGTGAGCTCCATGATTGAATCTTGATTGGGGTACTATCCTCAAAAGAAAAGTAACATATGAACGTTGAAGTTTCCAAGAAAGAGTTGATAACGACAGAAATGTGACGATGGAAGTCTCTCTCGAAAACTTCTCATCCACTTAATGGGTGCAAGGTTGGTTATCCCCTCCTATTTTGAATAACTATAGTGGAAAGTATTAAGATTGATCAAGATAGAATTAGTCGAAGAAAAGAGAGCTTGAAAATAAGTAGCACACATCTTCGTTTTGAAGTGAATGTTTATCTTCATTTCAACATCTGTATTGCAAGCTAAATGATCATTAATAAACCTCCTAAAGCATAAGAAAACTGGTGTATGGGTTCACCATTTTTCCCATTCTAAAAATGGGAGAACGAGAGCAAGAAAAGAAATTCTAAGTTGAACGTATGTTTTGTCACCAAGTAATCACTATATTTCGACATAAACATTAACTTTAACTTTGACACATACAACAAGATATGTGAAGAAAATAGAAAAAAAAAACTGTTGTCAGTTATGATGTTGTTGCTGTTGTTGCTGCAAGCTAACGAGTTTATAATAAGCGCCATCTTTGTTCTCTACAAGAGAAGAATGAGTCCCTCGCTCTATAATCTTCCCGTCTTGCAAAACCGATATTTGATCTGCATTTTTAATGGTAGATAATCTATGTGCCACCATTATTGTCGTTCTATTCTTCATCAACTGGTCTAAAGCTTGTTGCACCAAGCGTTCTGATTCCACGTCAAGAGCACTAGTCGCTTCATCCAAGAGCAGAATAGAAGGGTTCTTCAAAATAGCGCGTGCAATTGCAACTCTTTGCTTTTGTCCACCGGAAAGTTGAACACCACGCTCACCAACCTTAGTTGAATAGCCCTCGGGAAGGGCACTGATGAAACTATGCGCATTAGCGAGCTTTGCTGCTTCTATAATTTCTCCCTCTGTGGCACCCTCTTTACCATAAAGAATGTTTACATGGATTGACGTGGCAAAAAGAGCAGGCTCTTGTTGGACCAATCCGATGTATTTCCTTAAAGATTTGAGCTTTAGTTTCTTGATGTCTTTGCCTACGTAAATTTGACAACATCATTAGCATTAGATAACAACTCAAAGACATTAATGTGTACTAAATATGCAATAGTTGTATCATTTTACAAATCCTTCATATTAGTCACTAGAATTAAGCATTTATATAGCAAAAGAAACTTACCATCAATCATTATTTTTCCACTTGTTGGATCATAAAATCTGAGTATAAGAGAAATTACAGAGCTTTTCCCAGAACCACTTTGTCCAACCAGTGCCATACTTCTGCCAGCATGCACTCGAAGATTAAAGTCCTTGAAAATCAGAACATTAGGTCTCGAAGGATAACTAAATTCAACATCTTTGAGCTCGATTGTGCCATCTATCCTTGTAACCTCTTCTCCTACATCACTTAAAATCTCTGTCTTCCGATCTAACACTTCAAAAACTGACGCCACCATTTGGTTTCCCTTTAGGAGATCCGGTGCCATAGCCAGAGTCTCACCCATAGATAAGGCCGTTACAATAAGAACCATAAATGATTTCATGACGTTTTTGAAGCTAGAAAGTTCCTTCCCCATCAGAACTGAACCATACCTAAAAAAACGTTTGAAAAAGATTAGCACAATGTCATATGAATCTATTGATTCATCAAACCAAAATCAAGACTCCTATAATGTTTCACCTTGTATGCCAGTTTAGAAATAGTCTTACCATCAGTGCTCATATAGAATCCTAATTCTTTATTCTTTATGTATACGTGATAATGTTTTACGTTGATTTTCAACTTATTTGAAGTTTATCGAGAATAAGGCTTATCCTAGTGTTGTTATTCCACAATCCATTACAAACACCTTATTCTGACATGGTGTTCACATTTATTAAGATGGTTATTGTTTTGGAACAACTTTCCCTATTGAAATTTTGAAAAATTGAAGCTAAAGCAGCATACCATAAAGCAAGCCCATAGGACGAGAATATGAAAAACTGAGAGACTCCATAAAATAATCCAGCAGCCTGACCACGTCTGAAAGAATGCCGAGATGGTTCAACCAGCTCGCGAGCATAAAGATCAAGTACTTTCTCCTCCGAGCAAAATGCTGCAACAGTTCTGATGTTACTCACAGCCTCACCAGCAAGCATGTTAGCTTTGAGATATGCTTTGCTCAAGTCACCACCATAGCCTTGCATGAAAAGTTTCTGAAACAAAAGAAAGATTAGTGATCAAAATATTTTATAAATTTTCACAGCCTGCAAACTCGGAAGTGGAAAGAGTGGATACCTCGCTGATATGACCACTAATAATTAGCGGATATGTGGCTATCACTACAAGAGTGAGCCTCCAGTTCAAGATGAAGGAGATAATGAATGAGGTGACAACCAAGCCAACATTCTGTAACAGGATTGTAGAACGATCAACCACTACAGTTCGCAACAAAGTTGCATCACTTTCTAATCGTGATGCTAGCATAGAACTTCCATTGTTTACGTCATCAAACCATCCAATCTCGTTCCTCAACATAGCTGCAATTGAACAAAAGTGAATAAGCAAACGTGCTCCAAGAGGTACACATGATGATGATGATGATGATGATGATGATGATGATGATGATAATACATTGAGTTTCTTTATTATTATTGATTTAATTAGATACTGTTTTGTTTGATATCCAGATTTCGAATTTTTTCCTGGTCTAAATCAGTAAATTTGTCATCTAAACTAGCGATTTCAATGAATTCATCATGAGAAAATAACTTAAACCCATGTAAGTTTTCAAGTATCAGGGCTTATTGTAGTAGGCTATCGAATTAACATTACCAGTAAACATCATTTTTCGAACCCGAAGTGTAAGCCGTTCTCCCATGATCCCAAAACATAGATGTGCAATGGCATGAACAATGACAGTTATCACAGCACCCCCACAAAATAGGAAAGCAATTTTCTTTACTTCACGCCGTGTGGTGTCCCAGTCCATGTAGTAAGACACAAGAGCCTGAGTAACTCCAAGAGCAAAAAGAGGCATCTGAGCCCCAGCAATAAATACACACATGGTGCCAGAAACCGCGTAAAACCAATCAGGACGCACCATGGAATACAATCTTCCAAATGAAATATGTGTTGGTGTAATATTCTCTGGTCCATCAGCACCGAATCTGCTTATAGATTTCTCAGAACGAAAACTAGCACCATGGCTTCTTGTAGTTGTGCGGGATAATTCACGTGAATGCCTAATGCTACCTTCACGTGAGTACCTAATGCTGTACAAAGAGAATAAATAATGTTCAAAAGGTATAATAAGAGGCATCCACATTGATTCGGCATTATCAAAATGAAACCAGTAATAAGATTATCATGCTTCATGTGGGACATGTAATATTGTCAAACCAGAAGGTGGATTTTGTACCTGAGAGGTCGCCCCATGGCATGCCCATGTGATGGGAGGCGATGCAATGAAGCTGTCTCTTGTAGTTGAACAAGGGAAGCATAGGCACTATTTGGTATTGAGATGAGTTCTTCATGGCTTCCAATTTCTACTATTGCACCATTTTGCACGACAGCTATTGTATCAGCATTTCTAACAGTAGATAGACGGTGAGCCACAACAACAGTCGTTCGCCCCACCATCACCCGATCAAGAGCCTCTTGCACACTCTTCTCAGACTCTGCATCAAGTGCACTAGTCGCTTCATCCAACAGAAGTACTGAAGGATTTTTCACTATAGCACGCGATATTGCAATTCTTTGCTTCTGTCCACCTGATAGTTGTATTCCTCTCTCACCCACCTGTAAAATGTATCCACGAGTACTCAGGAACACCATAAACACAAATCTTATTTCTCCCATTCCCTAGGCAACTATATATTAAGTCAACGAATTCATCACCAAACTCTCAAGAAACTTTGTGCAAAAAGTTGATAAACTCAAGTATGTTAAAGCTACCTCAGAATGCATCTAAATTTCTGTGACCAATGCATAGTAAAGAGATTAAAAAAAAGTACCTGAGTTTCGAATCTATCTGGAAGATTGTTAATAAAATTGATTGCCTCGGAAAGTTTTGTTGCACGTGTAATCTCTTCCATTGTGGCATCATCTTTCCCATAGAGAATGTTCTCCCTAATGGTAGTGGCAAAAAGCGCAGGCTCCTGATTTACCAAACCAATTTGCTGCCTAAGCCAGTTCAAATCAAGCTCCCTAATATCAGTTCCATCTAATAGTATACATCCAGAGAGGGGATCATAGAAACGTTCTATCAAGGATATAACCGTGCTCTTCCCAGATCCACTTCCTCCAACAATGGCTACAATCTTTCCAGAAGGAATATTCAGAGAAAGTTTGTCG
Organism: Osmanthus fragrans; assembly: GCA_019395295.1. Lineage (NCBI taxonomy): Eukaryota > Viridiplantae > Streptophyta > Magnoliopsida > Lamiales > Oleaceae > Osmanthus > Osmanthus fragrans. The sequence goes on from CM033355.1 coordinate 3,646,419, forward strand.
AAAATCAACACATCAGGACGGGACGGATAGCTAAATGTTACGTCCTTAAATTGGATGTGACCATCTACTTTACTCGGTCTCAAAGCATTTTCAGAGCTGGTTTTGCTGATCTTATTCCTTTCAATCATCTCAAAGATGGGATATGCAGCTGTCTTTGCCCGAATAAATGCTGTAATGTCTGGTGCTGCTTGCCCTAATGACCTGAGAATAACAGAAGCTCTTTATTGTTTTCCTTGTGAAGATAATCGCAGAATGTGACAGAGCATTATTTCATATAATTCATTCTTACACACAGTGAAAACCTAGAAATCAATGTGCATTCCCAGGTTAACTGATCATCAAGAATATCTGAAAAATAACCTTTTTTTTATAGAATAGTAAACGTTAATATGTGAATGACCAGATATATAAGTGAATGCACCAAGCACACCATCAAGTAACTTGATGACTAGGCCAAAGTTGATACTTCGTCGGTCACTCGAAGTAAAAATCCAGTCCACTGTTCATAAGTTAATGACCTTGAAATGTGGGCTATATAATTTCATAATGACATTTGAATATCTAAGAAAAAATGAAAAGCTTACAGGCCAGCAATAACGACATTGAGCATGGTCGTGAAAGACTCTCCTCCGTTGGCAATATTCTTATGTACAACAATGCTAGTGAACCAAACAAGCAACGACCATGAAAGAAAAAGAACACAGTGTAAGGTTCCAAGTCCAAGACCCTTGGCCAAGCCTGCTTTCTTCCCATACTTGTACGTGTTCAACAGAGATGTCAGATATGAGTTCACTGCTCTTTCTTCTCCTGCAAATGCTTGCACTGTTCTGACATTACCAATTGCCTGTAAAATGCAACAAATTAGAGCACTCCAGCATACAACACATTAGTCATATTAGTTGAAAATTTATTAGCCTTAGAGCATGTTTAGCTCTACTTCTTCTAAAAAAGAATGATCATCTCTCGACAATATCGCACATAATACTGTAGAGAAAAGACATTGACTTTTGTACTTTTTAAGCTAAGCCAAACATGCTCTTAGAACTAGCAATTATGTGACATGCACTCTGATTCATAGTGAAATTTTCTACTGGATGCTATTTGTAATGTGATAAGCAAGCTTCATATTTCCTCATCAGCAGATTGTCTAGTTATATAGAGGAAGATAAAGAATGTATAGCAAATAAGTTTCCCAAATTTAGGAATGCATGAATCTCATTATATACAACCAATTACCTAATGTTGCACAAACTTTTCCAAATTGTCGTACTAAGGATATTGATTATCACTATATAAACTAATTGTTGATGGCAGAATTTTGCTCAAACGCTACTACAAACCTGCCATTTGGCATGTCTTCTGCTTCTGCTTTCTATAAAAGGCTTCTTCAGGAAGCCATGTCGAGACATCTTCCACTAGAAGCACTTTTAATCCCACAAAACAACTCCAAAAAATTATCTAAACATGTTCAAAAGCAACTTTTGACTTTTCAAAGATCATGCCAAACGCCATAAGATAAGTTCTAAAAAAGTCCCAGTTAAACACAACTCATTATAAAGGACCTCCTGTGCCTAAAAACAAAATGTCGTACTACACTTTCAGGTACCTCCAAAAGACTCTAGTATTTAATTCTTTACAAACTGTCGTCATTTACTAAATTAAGCATCAGAGTGTCCTTGTGGGATCTAAAAAGTCTCGAGTTTTAAGATAAGTTGGTGGTTCAACATGCAAATTTTCATAAAAAACTGTAGTTCAGTCGATGTGGAGTTTTCAAATATATAGAATAGCTAGATGAGGCTTATCTAGTATGAAATGAGTCACTTCAAACATGTTCATTGCTCAAGCCTAGAATATAACTAATACGACACGGGCTACACAAACCCTGGGATAAATTAATAAGTGAAGCATTCCCGACCAACCAAGCAAAACTAGCGATTTTCTTTGTTTTTCAAAGGTGTATTAAAAAAATGCACATTCATTTATGAAGACTACATGAAAAAAGGGACAAACCTCTTCTGCAATTTCTCCTGCTTTTACATAGGATCTGCGAACTCTGGCAATTAGCCCAGTGGCTACGTAGGCATAGATGCCACCAGCAAGTGCAATCAAGGGTACGATTGAAAGTGTTACAAGACTTATTTGCCATACTCTTATGAAACCTATGGCAAATCCTGATATAAAACGGCTGATGTAGTGCATAAAATTTCCTGCCTGCACCCATTACCAAAAATCATACCCAAAACAAAAAATGATAATAATTTTACATTTTAGATCTTTTACTTATGGACCATGCTAAAAGTACAAAAACTTGTACAAAATATATGACAAACTTGCGAAGTGGCACTCCCCATTGGAGAGGCGTGGGGCCCACTGACACCCCTCCAATAGGGACGCCACTTGGCGAGTTTATAAAGAATTTTATACAAAATTTTGTACATATAGAATAAGCATTTACTTATTTACTTAGCCCATGTATCATCCATATTCTTTAATTTTTTTTTCCAAACTCACTTTTATTCACTCTTCCAATAAAATAATTATACATATAAACCCAAAAATTTTCTCTGCTTTTTAAACACATATTCTTCAAAAAATTCACTATTACAAAATTCAATTTTAACAAAAAAAAATGGGGTCAAATAGAGCCTTATACGTAAAAAAAAAAAAAAAAAAAAAAAAAAAAAAAAAAAAAAATTTAATGACTTAGGGTATTCAAATTTTAATGACTTCTAGAAACTTTCATAAAAGTATGAAAGTCTCTATAGTGCTAATTTTTAAACAGAATGTACTCATCTAAAATTTCAAAATTTGTCTCATTAATCACGAGATTTTTGGAGATTTTCACCAAAAAAAAAATGTTTTTTTTCAATATTTCTTTCATTTTTCCTTCTACCAATATTAGAGATATGATTAAAATTTATTTCTTTTTCTATTGATTATATTTCTCTCTCTCTCTCTCTCTCTCTCTCTCTCTCATCATTTATCTCTATTTTCAATGAAAATAATTAAATTTGATTCTTGTAACTTTTTTTCATTCTTTTTTTTTTGTGAAAAATATCTATTTTTTATTAAATTATAAAATTTTATATGACAATTTTATGATTAAATTTAAATAAATTGATTTTTATTTATTTTCAAAAGTATATTATATTAATAATATTGAATATTAAATTTATTTTTATCATATATTTCTATAATTTTGATTATTATTTATTTAATTAAGGTCTTAAATTTTTATTCTTTTTAAAATAATTTTTTATTATATGAGGAAGGGAATGAGAAGTGAAATTGTAGGAACGACAACATCATATATGAGAATTTCACATTATTGTACTGGATCCGCTTGAATTCTACTTCAAATGAAAGCGTTTAAAAAGTCTTTTGAATTCTACAAAAAATTATAAATTTTTTAAAATGAAATTCTATAGAAATCTGCTAAATGTTTCCACTATTCTATACAAATCTATGAAAAATCCACGAAATCCACAGAAATTATCACTTAAAAAAATTCATAAAAGTTTTCAAAAATCTCAATTGAATATACCCTCATAAAGGTGGGGATAGGATGTGCAAAAATTAAAATATTCTCATTCCGTATTCATTTCTCTATGTACTTACATTTTTAAGATTATTTTTGAATATAAACTACTTAAAGACATGAAAAAATTAAAATAAAATAAATAATAAGAGTTGTGCAACTGTTTGTGATAAGAATATTAAAAATAAGCCAAATTATTTTATTTTTAACATTTCTACAAGATGATAGTTCATTCAAGAACATTAATGTTGATATTAAATTATTTTTTTCAATGTTGTAATTAAATCATTTTTTTTTTCGACTTTAGACATATCAAATTATTCGTTTAACTTGTTGAGAGTTTATCCTTCACCAGGGGTGGATTTAGGGTCGAGCTCCAGCCCAAATACTAATTAAAAAAAATTAAATAATTTTTTTTATGTGTAAATTTTATTTTTTTTCATATTAATCCGTCCTAAAAAAATTTCTGTATTAGTTCGTGCTAAATTTGTTGTTGGATCCGCCCCTGTCCTTCACAAGTTGAAGAAGTAATTCGAACTCTAGAGACTTATGAAGAACATTAATTATCTGCACACCTTGCCATCTGCATAAAGAATAAATAATTGATGGGCACATGAAGTGCCATCAACCTATTCAACTAACAACCAAAATAATTATAACATGACCAAAAACCATAAATGCATTTGGTTATGCAGTAATGATGAGTGACTTTTCTTTAAATATAATAACCTAATTATGTCACTTTCAGGAATTATTTTAAATTATTTGACCATCTTTAACTCCTTTACTTAATTTCTACAAAATCAACTTTTAAGTACGGTCAAACACACTTTTTTTTGTAGCAAGACGATGCTTACCTTTTCTGAAATGGCATCTTGAACAACAATGATATCAGTAGTGATAGCTGAAATGACTTCTCCAGTGGAAGCTTCGGTGTCAAAACTACTAATATCTTGATTTAACATAGACTTCAGATATGCCATTCTCATTTGTGTGGCTTGTCTTTCCCCAGAATGCATCCAAAAAGCCACCTCTGTATAAAATCATTTTACATCAATTTTTCACATATATTTATTTGCTAAATTTTGAATAATTCAGAAACAGGAGTCAATTTTTTTTACCTGTCCATGATGAAAATAGTATGACTATACTCAGATATACCAAATCCAATGAATACTGCAAAAGAAATATAGGTTTTAATTGATTGATCACAAAAATAAATGGGTGTGTGAAAAAGTTAACGATACTCGATACCTTAGCGACTTTGTGAGAAGCTTCTTTTGGGAAGAGATAAGCCAAGCCGATGATATTGATCAACTTTCCGAAGAAAATGAAGAAGACGGGGACGGAAGCACCGTGCACACAGGCACCAATGGATCCAATAAACATGAGAAAATAGTCGTAAGCATCGGCAAATGCAAACAATTTTAAAATCGAAACTTTCTCGGGAGATTTCTTCTTGTTATCTCCTTTCGTCTTCTCATCCGAGAATGAGAATGGACTCTCATGGCTACTACTCATTTCAGGCTTACCCCAGCTGGGAATTCCAAGGGATAAGGAACCTGGCTATAAGCAAAAGTAAGTTTTTGAATAAGAAGAAAAAAAAAGGGATGTTAGAAGTGATTGCTGGATAGAATAGGCATTTATTTAAAAGATGAACCAACTTTTGTGGGCTATGATATTTATATATTGCTTTCGGAGACGGTTGGGGTTTTGAAATTTATGATGCAAATGACTTCCCACCGTCACAGCCAATTCAGTGTACTTGCCTCTTTTCGTTCTGTTGTGTTCTATATGTCGTTCGATATTTCAAATGGATGTCCACACCACGCTACCACACCATACTTGGGGTACATTGATAAAAAAAAAAATGGTCAATTTGGTAAGATTTCCGCTTCTTGTAGAAGAGTTTTCTGAGAAAATGACATTATACAAACTTTCTCTAAAAAGTCTACTAACTAGACAAAGCACTTATAAAAATTATCCAAATAAGTTTCAAAAGTAACTTCTTATTCTTGTAAACAGTTTTTGACTTTTTAGAAGGTTTGCCAAATCGATCCTCATTCAGACTTCTTACACAAAAGTTGTTGTTTATTATTGTTCAAAGGTCAATCAAATGAGTGTGGAATAAAAACCAAAATTGGAGGTCATATTGGTGGACTATGCGATCGCATAGACCATAATGGCTTGCGGTCGCATAGCCATTTGCAGGGTTAAAGGCCTTGCCATTGATTGATTTATGCATAGGACGATTTACTAGCCGTTCATGGCTATTTTGGTTTGAATTTTGGTGGCTTTTCATCTTATTTTGGCACCACTTCGTGAAGTTTTGTTGAGGCCTATAAATAGGTGATTGATATTTATTACAATACACCTTGAAAAATACTTTGTGATTGCAATTTCATTCCACTAAAGAATCAAAGATCTCTATCATATTCATCTTCATTGTGATAAATCTTTTACAAGGTTTGATTATTCTTGCAAACTATTTGTTGAAATCCTTTTAAGCATCTTATTCGATCTGAGAGGGGACAAATATCATTTGAGGACAACAATTACGTGTTTGGGCCTTCTAGAAAAATAGGGCATAAAAAGTGTTTATGAGTTCGATAAACTTGTACTATCCATAAATGAAAATTTTGTTGAAAATGGTTATTCTTGTTAAGGAATTGTCAAATTATGTACTGTTGACAAAGTAATTAACAATGAAGTTGATTTTGCTTATATTGTTGATTCATTTACTTTATGGCATGGTAGATTAGATTACACAGGTAAAAGTACTATGAAAATAATGTTGAAATGTGACATAATATATTACAACTAAAATGATGCATTTAAATGTAAAACTTGCTTAGAATCTAAGATAACTAAAAAGTCTTATCAAAGTGTAAAAAAAAAAAACTTCTAGAATTTTAGAATTAGTTCATACGGATATATGTGAATTAAATAGTATGTTGACTGGAGGTGAAAATATGTATTTTATTACCTTTATTGATGATTACACTATATATACGTATGTTTACTTGATAAAACATAAACATGAAGTTTTTGACATGTTAAGTATATAAAAATGAAGTTGAAAATCCCTAAGTAAGAAAATAAAAACTCTAAGAAATGATAGAAAAGGTTAGTACTTTTCTAGTGATTTTAACTCGTTTTGTGAACAATAAGACATAATTCGTCAATATTCTGCATCTAAGACACCCAAACAAAATGGTTTGGTTGAAAAAAAAAATAGAATTTTAGTTGAAATGATAAGTGGCATATTAACCTATGTTAAGTTACCATTTAATTTGTGGGGTGAAACATTGTTGAGTGCATATAGAATACTAAATAGGATTCCTTCTAATTTTACAAAGGTTTCCCCTTACGAATTGTGGAAATAAAGAAAATCTAACATTGGACACTTCAAAGTATGGGGGTGTCTTACTTATTGTAAGAACATGAACCCTAATAGGATCAAGTTGGATTCAAGAGTCATTAAATATGTCTTTTTTGGTTATGCTAATAATAGGAAATCATATAGACTATTAAATTTAGAGACCAATGTAATTATCGAATCCAATGATATAGAGTTCTTTGAGAATTCATTATCTTCGGAAAATGAATTAAAGGAGACTCTTAAAGATATTTCAAGCTCTAGTGGAACACAAGATGAAACATCTTCTAAAGATGTTAATGAATCTAATAAACCTCAAAGAAGCAAAAGAACTCCAATTGAGAAGTCGTTCAGACCGGATGAAATTGACTCTCCACTTATTTCCTTTTACTTAGTAGAGGGAAATGAGAAGAATGTTGTAAGAACAACTCATTTTGTTCTACAAGTAAAAATCGATTTCAAAAATTATAAAGAGGCTATGACTTCTCATGATAACATTTTTTGGAAAGATACAATTAAGGTTGAAATGAATTCAATTATGTCAAATAATACATGAGAACTTGTCGATTTACCACCCAAATCCAAACATATTGGATGTAAATGAGTGTTTAGGACAAAGCATAATGTTGATGATTCTTTTAATACCTTTAAGGCTAAAATAGTAGATAAATGTTATCGAAAAATGAAGAAATGGACTATTTTGATATTTATGCACCGATAACTAGAATAACATTAATTAGGATATTATTCGCGTTGGCTTCTATACATGACTTGCATGTTCATCAAATGGATGTTAAGAAGGTATTCTTAAATAGGGATCTCAATGAGGAGATTTATATGGAACAAATCGAAGGATTTTTTCTATCCGAAAATGAACATAAGGTGTACTGATAAGTGCAAATCACTCATCGAACAAACATCTCTAAATCATAGTTTTTTGTTTGTTCATGAGCGCATTTGAACGTTTTGATGTGTGTGTTCGTGTTGTTTTGTATCTTATACAACTTGGAAGAAAACGACATAATTTGGAGTTTGAATTGAAGAAAGTGTTGATGGTGATGAAAGAAGAGAATGGGCTGGAAAAGAGGTAGAAAAAATGGAAACAGCAAGTTGGTGCCCAAGAAGAGACCAAGATGGACCAGGAAATTAGGCGCCTCGAAAGCCACAGAATGAGCCAGGGTAGTGGGCACCAAGGCGCCCAGCGTATGAAGAAGAAACCAACAGGGATGCTGGCGCCAAGGCGCCACTCATGGGCGTCGAGGCGCCAAAACCACTTCATCAGATTTACACATTTTAAAATTATTTTCGAGGCCCAAATCACCTTGACTTCTTCCCTAAACTAGATTAGAATATAAAAGGGGCGAGAAAAACCTAAAAAAAGCAGTTTAGAGACCTAAGAACGGGGGTGAAAACTGAAGAAGATTGCTGAGCATTTTCTGGACGGCTATGGACATTTTGTGGTTTGCTGGGAGTATACTAAAGAAAAGCAAGACATCAAGAATTGAAGAAATCAAAGGGGAAACTCGTGAAGAATTAGGAGAAATTTCATCAAAGAGTTTTTCTCTATTTTCTCTATATTTTCTCCTATAAATTATTTAGATCTTGTGAATTCAATTATGAACTAAATTTCTAGATCTAGGGTTTGATTGCAATCAACTTGAGACATGTTTTGATTCCTAGTTATTTATCTCTTTCGAATTTTCTGTTAATTTATTTATGTTGTTTGTGTTTAATGCATTCAATTACCTGATCAATAATTGGATGAATTGATGCGTAAATTTTGATACTCGAGAGAGAAACATTTAGGTGTGATCTAAGAACAACATAACCTCGGTTTCGTAGATTTCGAGAGAAAGTACGAATCTTTGAGGTTTGTTTGAATTAAGAACCACATGCATTACAATTTCTATACATTTAATTCGGAATAGAGATATTAGAATTAAACTATATAGATAGGTTCTATTTAGCACTCGAGAGATGGAATAGAACTAACTTTAAGGTTCTTGCCAATAAATTATGAAAAAATTGATTGAGTTAACATGATAGGTTGAGAAACATCGTCGAAGGTGCGATGAAATCATTCTCTAGACTTTCATAATTTGATAACTTCTTTACAGTTTGCTCCTATTTGCTTCTAATTTTTATTCCACTAAGTTAGATTAAAATCACAACATTGATTCAATTTTGATCGTCTAAATAAAGTAAAAAACTAAACAATTATAGTACTCGATAGAAATCAAGTATCAATCCCTGTGAGTTCGACATTTTCCACTTCATCACTTTATTACAAAACTTGACACCGTACACTTGCGGCATAATCACGTTGTAGAAAATGCGTGACATGTACAAGTTACTAAAGTCATTATACGGTTTGAAACAAACTTCTAAAAAATGGTATGAAAATTTTGACTTAACCATCATTTCATTTGGTTTCAATTATAATAGTGTAGATAAATGTTTGTATTCTAAACTATGTGATGATTATATGATATTTATTTGCATATACGTTGATGACATGTTGATTATAAATAATCATATGAATGGAATAGAAGAAGCAAAGATGTTTATATCTTTTACATTCAAGATAAAGAATCTTGGATTAGTAGATATTATTTTGGTTATCAAAGTTACTAAAACTAGTCGGGGTTACCATTTAAATCAATCATATTATGTCAAGAATGTGATAAATAAGTTCAAACATTTGACCACAAAAGAATTTAGTTACTCTATTGATCCAAATTCAAAACTTATGAATAATGATGGAAGAGCAGTTGTTCAGTTAAAATACACAAGTGTTATAGGGAGTCTAATGTATGCAATTCAATGAAACCAGATTAGACATAGCATTGGTAACTAGTAAATTTAGTAGGTTTACTAGTAATCCGAGTAATGATCATTGGAAGAGTTCTTAGATATTTAAAGAAAACCAAGAACTTAGGTCTATAATATACTAAATTTTCGGCTATATTAGAAGGATTTACAGATACTAGTTGGATATCTAGTACGGGTGAAAATAAATCTACTTCAAGTTGGGTGTTTACTCTTGGAGGAGGTCCCGTTTCTTGAAAATCAAAGAAACAGACATGTATAACACACTCAACAATGATATCTAAATTTGTTGTACTATAAGAAATTGGGTAAAGAAATGGAGTAGCTTAAGGATCTACTTTGTGAGATACCTTTAGGACCGAATAATACTTCTTCAATATTTATCATGTGTAATAGTCAAGGCACATTAGTAAAAACATACAATGAAGTATACAATAAGAAGTCTAGACATATGAATTTTAGACATGACTACATAAGGAAAGTAATCAATGATAGAATAATTTTCCTAAATTATGTTAAGTCAATCGAGAATTTAGCAGATCCTTTAACTAAATATCTAAATAGAGATTTAGTGACGTCTACTTCGAGTAGGATGTGGTTGAAACTCTTGAACTAAAAGATCTATCAATGATGTCAACCTTACCTGTCATTACTTAACAAGTAATTTAGGGTTCAAATGGTAACAACAAGTCATTCAATATGTGGATGATTTCGACATTATAAAATTCGCAATAACTCTATTCTAATTAAATAATATTGGTTATTACCGAAATGAGGGCTGAGCTATAAGCTCTTAATAATGTTCAATACTAAGTACAACTATCTCAAGTAATAAAGATACTAGAAGAACCTAGATACACTTCAAGGTGTTGCAGTTTCAATAGAGAGTTAGAGTTTCTTTCTTAAAAGTTTTTTGAAAATAATGAGCTCAAGGCCATATTAGTGTTGAGCGAGATTGAGGAACCTGAGAACATGTGATACTTATACAGATGTTCTTATCGATATTGTCGCATGGAATAACTGGTTAAAAGCAATATGCTACATTTGATTCCGACTTTACCTTGTTTGAATTACACTATGGTTATATTCAAATTGAAATATATTTAATCCTTATGTATAAGTATTGTATATTTTGAATATAAGATTTTATTAAATTTTGAACAAATGGGAGATTGTTGTATATTGTTGTTCAAAAGTCAATCAAACGAGTGTGGAATAAAAACTAAAACTAGAGGCATATTGATGGCCTATGCGACCGCATAGACCAGAATGGCTTGCGGCCACATAGGCATTTGCAGGGCCTTTAGGCCCTACCGTTGATTGATCTATGCGGTCGCATAGATTGTTCTATACGACTGCATAGGACAATTTACTAACCATTGATGACCGTTTTGATTTGAATTTTGGTGGGTTTTCATTTTATTTTAGCACCACTACGTGGAGTCCTGTTAAGGCCTATAAATAGGTGATTGATATTCATTACAATACACCTTGAAAAACACTTTGTGATAGCAATTTCATTCCACCAAAAAATCTAAGATCTCTATCATATCCATAGTCATCTTCCTTGTGTTCTTGAATTTTAGAGGATTACACTAAGTCCTTAAGTGTTAAATCATTTACAATGCTTGATAAATCCTGCAAACTATTTGCAAAATCCCTTTAAGCATCTTATTTGATCCAAGAGGTGGTAAATATCGTTTGAGGAAATGATTACGTATTTGGACCTTCATTTCATTTTCCTCTTCTTGTTATTTTTGCTTTATTTTCTTCTCCGTTCCCTTTTATGAAGTCATATTTTCCAACAAAAGTTCCTACCATATTTGCGATGGGCAAAAACGTGATAGATTTTGGTAAGTAACATAGTACAACCATGCTCACTCTATATTGACAAGGTAGTCCCTATAGCTATTTACATGTTTCGATGTGTAAATGATCTCAAATTTGAGTTTTTCGGGGTCAAAAAAAATATTCATCAAGCAAGACATTGTTTAGATGTTTTGATTTTGTTTACAAGGTTAAAATACAACCTACTTTCACGCTAGTAGTTAAACTTTACATGGAGCTGCTACATAAACAGGGCCACATGGGCCCTGCTTTTCCGAGGGGACACAAGAAGAATTATTCAGCTTTATATTATTATAAATTAGTCGTTGAAGTTTACTTTTCATTTCACTATAGTTACTCCATTAAATTCTATTAGTTTTTCTAATGGAATTTCCACCTTACAAATTTGCCAACATGGATTGCTCATACATATGCCATTCCATTTTAATAAATACTATTTAAGAGAACGGTCTTTAGTGAAATGAAAAACAAATTTCAATAACTACTTTAGAACAAAATAATTTTTTGTGACTAACGCTAAAATTCTGCCAAGTAATGGTGGGGCCTGTTGTCTTTTTCATTAAGGCCCTGTTTGATTGGCCAAGTTTTTCGTGGAAGGTGGAAAACGTTTTCCTACTTTTTACTATTCACCTATTTGATTGCACTAATTTTCCAGGGAAAACGTTTTCCAACGTTTTCCAAGGTACAAGCGGTTGATGCACAAAAGCTAGAAAACGTTTTCACCATAGTGGTGGGAAAACGTTTTCCAACTTTTTGACAAATTTTTTTTTTTTTTTAATTTTTTTTTTTAGCAATTGGAATACATTCCAAAGTTAATGGTAAAAAAATTTATCCATTTAATTGACAATATGTGTAAAAAACAAAACCAAACGAAAAATTTGTCAGGTGGAAAATTATACCAATCAAACACCATTAATTACAATTCCCTGTAAAACGTTTTCTAGGCAATTCAATTCCCTGCCATTCATTTTCTTTCTACTCGTTTTCCACCCTTGCAATCAAACAGATCCTAAGGGTGTATTTGATTGTTATCATGAAATTTACATGAAAAACAAATTCTAAATAATTGAATTGCCTATAAATTGTTTGCATGAAAATTTTTCAATTAAATATTTTTTATTAATTTTATTTTTAATCTAAAAAATATTATACTTGTCCATTGTTTTATTGGTAGGTAGATGAGAGAGAGAGAGAGAGAGAGAGAGAGAGAGAGAGAGAGAGAGAGGGTGAATTATTTGGAAAATAAAAAATTACTCTTTCTAAAGAAATATTTCCCAAAAGTAGAAAAATATTTTTCATAGAAAAAAATATCAATCAAACAGCACCAAAATAGGAATTTGGTTGGAAAAAAATAACATTTTCCATAAAATAAAATAAAATAAAAAATCAAACGCATTCTAGGAGGTGCATTTAATTCCGTATATATAATTCATTGTCACATGTTGGCAGTTAAATCTATGACTTAATTTGGAAAATTGTATTTATGATTTAATTTTAACTTGTATATGTTTTCAATAATGATTAAAAAAAAGTACAAATGATTATAAATTATTTTTCTCATGCTTGGTTTTAACTAGTAAAGATGAGGAGATTATGTAAATATTGTTGGCAAATAAGTTTAAAATTGTGTATTATTTTCTTTACATTTTGTTGATACTTAAACATTCTTCGATATTCCTTTTAAACAATTGAGTGCATACTTAACCATTCTTCAAAATTGTTTTAAACGATTGAGTAAGTTTACACAAGACGAAGTTGTGAGAATTAAATTTCGTTTTTTTCTCTTTACTTTTTTTTTTTTTTTTCCATTTTCCGTTACGAAATTAACTAGTAGCACGATAAAAAAATTTGTAATCTCAAAGTATAGAAACCCATCTCTCTGAAACTATTTAATTTAATATTTAAATTAATCACACATTTTATCAATATTTAATAAAATTTAATAAAAAGATTGATTTTTTAACCTAACCAAATATGGGCATTATAATTAACAATTGATTTGGTACTATATAGGAACATCGTAGGGATGACAACATGATAGGCTCAGGGGCGAGGTGGAAGTTTGCCTCGTATATATATATTTTATTGTTATTATTTAATACAAATTCAAAATTTCGAGTTATATTATTATTTAAAGTTCAATCCATAACACAAAACCTAAAGGTCATTCCATATATTTTTTTTTTAAAAAATCTAGTTTTTTCCGATAAAAATATTATAAACTTGATTTGATTAATTGGTATAAATCTTCCAAAAGTAAAAAATATTTATTTAACTATCATAATTCAAAACTTCGAATTATATAATTTAATTATAATAAAAATATTGAATTATCGGATTTATGTATTATATAAAACATTCGTTAGTTAAGTAAAATTTTAAATTGACAATTGTATAATATAATTATTGGATTATAAACATGTTATAAAATTATAAATATATTCAACAATATTTTAAAACTAACAATTCATCAAAATTCTATTTTAATTTTTTTTTTCCACGTGGCGAATTCGAGGCGGGGAGATCCGAGACGGGGTGACGCCCTGCCAATTTGTCATAGCGGAGCGGGTTAAATTACTATCCCTAGAATATTGAAAAGTGTAGATAGTGTGACCTAAAAATAGAAGTCACTGAAAAAAAAAATTCTATTAACTAATTATTGACTTTGACTAAGAATTTTATCAACTTTCACAGAAAAGAATTTTCTAATGTGATGTCCGCAAATTTATAGAGTAAAGTATTTGAATTAAGCTAAACAAACCTATAAGATAACCTAAAGTTTAACATCCCCCTCACATGATGTGAGGAGTCCACCTGAATTAAATAACATTTTTCCCCTCATGTGTGAGGGGGATGTCATCCCTTAAGTGAACTATTAGGTCACCATAGCACAATTCAAAGTATTTATACTATCAATCAATTATGAGATGTCGGTTGAAGATCCGAACGAGATTCTTCTCTCACCTAGAGAGAATGATGCGACTAGGTTTAACCCCCATGATCTTATTTGATTATTTTAATTTCTTTTCATCGGTCCTCATTTGAACTCCATTTTATCAAAAAAATAAAAATAAAAAAATAAATTCAAAATTCATTTTTAATCATATTTTTCAATAAAATAATTTTATACGTAAATAAAAAGTTTTACTTATTTTTTAACCACATATTTTTCAAAAAATCATTAACCAAAGCTTAAAAGTTAGTGTTATTTTTTATTAGTTACAATTAGGGTTTTATATGTGTCGTACCTTTAATTATAAGGAAAGTAAACATAACTAGTTTGTGCATGAAACAATTAGTTGGAATTAAAGTTAAATAAATAAATTACATATCTAACAACTAAAATTTTAAAGAAAATGGTTTAGCATCTGTTTGAGCCTCATTTATATAAAAATAAATAAAAATTGTCAAACTCATTTTTAAAAGTGCATTCTTTGAATAAAATAATTTTACACGTAAATTTAAAAAAAAAAAATCTTACTTTTTAACTACAACATTCTTCAAACAATTACTATTAAAAAACTAATTCTTTCCAAAAAAAAAAAAAAAAAGGCTCAAACACACCCTTAAAACGATGTACAACTAAAAAATTCGTTTAAATACATTACTCATATTTATCTTAGGGTACCGTTTGACATAATTTTTACTTTTGCTTTTACTTCTTATAGAAGAGTTTTTTAAGAAATTTACTTTAATTTTATTTGAAAGCTTCCTATTTCAAAAATTCTTTTAGAGGAAGTCACATTGAAACAACTTTCTCTAAAACCTCTTCTAATTAAATGAACTACTTTTATAAAATTAACAAAACGTGTTCAGAGCAGCTTTGAAATCTAAAATACTCCTCGACTTTTCAAAAATCATATTAAATATATCCTTACTAAAGATGCATGTCAACAAGTGTTCTGATTAGACAACAATTAAGGTTTCAATCTATTTTCTATCATGTAACCCTAATCAAATCAATCAATTCAATTTTGAAAATTTATTAGACTGATGTTAAACACATATAATGTTAAATAACTTTAAAATAATTAATGAAGTCAAGAATTAAGGGTGTGTTTGATACACCACCTTTTCCATAGAACTAGGAATTGAAAAATACAATTTTCATCTTTTTGGTGTTTGATACACCAAATTTTCCATGGAATTGAATTCCAACCATTTTCTAGGTACAACCCATCAATGCACGTTTTGTTTGGAAATGGTTTCCCACCTATTTGGTGGTAATTGAATTCCATCTTCTTCTTTTTTTGCTTTTTTTTTTTTTTTTTTGGTAATGGGAACAAATTCTAGATTCAATGGTAAAAAAAATTTCATTTAATTGACAATTTTCATGAAAAATGAAATCAAACGAACACAAAAAAATCCAAAAATATATATATATTTTTTAATTTTTTGGCAATCCAAACAAATTTTAATACAAATTGTAAAAAAAATTATCTCAAACAACAACAATTTGCATTAAAAATAAAGTCAAACGTATTAGGTGAAAAATTATACCAATCAAACACATTTAATTGACAATTCCAAGTAAAACAATTTTAGATAATTCAATTCTCTATAATTCTTTTTTCTTTTACCCAAATTTCACTCTTGCAATCAAACGGCCCATAACTGCAATTTGATGATCACAAAACAAAAATGGTGAAGATAATAAATGAATTAAATACTGAGGAATTCAGTTGAGCAGTAAAGAAATGACAGTTAATAGGTGAAGAGTGGTTGGAGTGTTTTAATTTCAGAGAAAAAGAAAGGAATGAATAGTTGAGCATTAATTTCCCTAAAGAGTAATGCTTCACATGTCCCGTACAGACATCTCATATGGGATGAGTCTATCTGATTAAAAAATTGTCAAAATAACTCACCCACCTCATGTGAGATGTCTGTACAAGATCTGTGAAACAGTATCTTGTACTGTACGTTTGCTTATTATCACCTGAACTACCATATGTAAAGTAAATAATTATTTTTTGCTCAAGCTTATTGTTACTGTAACATAAAATGTTTTACAATAAAAGTTAGAATTGTATACGTTATCTAAATATATTATAAAAATAATAATTTATACTTATAAATAAGGATAGCTAAGCATCGCCTTCCTATTACTTTTCTACCTCCAAATTATATTATAAAAAGAAAAATCCTGAATTGCATGAAACCGTTGCGGAAACAATCATATTAAAAATAAAGCTATTTCCATATTTTTAAGAACATAAAAACCTCCTATTTCCACTGCGATATAGACAGTCTAATGAATAATTAGGACTTATATTTGAAGGAATTCAATCTTACCACAAAGTGAACAGTTAATTTTTAAAAGAATTATGAGTTTTGCAACACGAACAGAGGCTAGGCGCCACATAGGCTTTATAGGATCCTGTTCGTTTAGCATTTTTCATGAATGATTCGACATGTA
Organism: Osmanthus fragrans; assembly: GCA_019395295.1. Classification (NCBI taxonomy): domain Eukaryota; kingdom Viridiplantae; phylum Streptophyta; class Magnoliopsida; order Lamiales; family Oleaceae; genus Osmanthus; species Osmanthus fragrans. Next base: position 3,663,429 of record CM033355.1, read on the forward strand.
CATTTTAGGGACCAATTGACATGACTGCTGAAAACTCAAAAAGAACTTTTAGATCCAAAAGTTACTTTTGAATTCATTTGACTAATTTTTATAAAAGTATTTTATTTTTTAGTTAGAAGAGTTCTAAAAGTACTTTCGGAATAGGAAATTCTTTTAAAAATTAATTTTCAAAAAAATTAATGTAACTTTTTCAAAACTTCTTTTGCAGGAAGCAAAAGTAAAACTCATGTGAAATAGATCCTTAAATAAGCAGTATGTTGTGATCACACATCTCTTCAACGTAGTAAAAACAAAGGTATTCCGTTTATGATTATGTGCATATCATTCTAGATTTTTGCACAAAAATTCAAAGGGAAGATAATTTCACGAACTGAAAACATCTTAGTAATCAGGAGAAAAGAAAACAAAAGTGATTATCATTGTAACGACAAACGAAACGAGAGCAGCCTAAATAGTGAAAACAAGGTCAAATTAAACAAAATAAAGGGAGAGAAATGAATCCGTAAAAATGGGTCAAGAAATTAATCTTATGCTTTCACAATAACTTTATCAGATAATTCGTGCATAATCAATCGTGTTTTAAGAATGGAATAATGGGCATTCATTTACAATAATTTACGGCACTCACCCTTAAAGGTCATATATAAAAAAATATATCTAGTTAAAGTTAAGAAAAATCGTGTGATAAAATCTTAGTGAAGAAAAAAGAGTACATTATTCTTCCAAATATGCAAAGAAGGTTACCTCATTAAAAATCTTGTCAAAAAAATTCAATGAGACAAAATCTCAATCAAGAAAAAATGAATACATCACGTATTTACTCCTCTTCATATAAACGTTATTCGAAATCTTGAAATTGACATTCCAATAATGTATACCAATATCTCAAATAATCCAACTAGTAATAAATGTCTTTGGAAATACGTTCACCAAACACGTGGCCACATCCGAATAGACAATATGGTTAGCATTTAGCTTCACGTGGAATACATAGCCCCTGTTGGAGCCACATTATTTGAAAAATAATGCATTTTTACTGTTGATGTGATGGATAATATGCAGTTGAAAAATAAGGAAAATTTATTAAAGTGATGAAAAATATTATTTTATTGAAAAATACGTGATTGAAAATGAGTACAAGAATGAGAAAAATAATGTGACTTCAACATGAGCATAAAGTACACCACAATATTATCTAATTTTGGTGTTCATGTCGTTGTATAAAGTAAGCACATATTAATTGTTCCTCAAAGATAATGAGTACATATTTAACTCCAGTCCAATATCTTTGAGTTGGAGAAGAATTATATCTTGTTAATAGTTTTACCATGTGCTATACAAGTAAGATAAATAGTGCACATATTATACTAAGATATGATACTTCAAAATCAGTGAATTCTTCATTAGTCTCTCAAGGATGAAAATGGGCGTTCTTCACTTCAAGCGAACAAATTAATCTTTGGAACACTCGATGATTTTATCTTCCATATTGAATCTTTTAGGACATTTTCTATACAAGTTGGCTAATGATCAAAAATGTTGTGCGGAAGAGAAGATCACAGAGGCTCTTTTTTAGGCCCAATTTTTCCAATAATTGACACCACTATGAAAAACAATCCAAACTTCCTCAACTTCCACTTATGGTTGCTTCTTGTTCACCCACTTAGGAGTCACAAAAGGAGGCTATAATCACAAAGAGAAAGTAACCGCGAAAGTAGTAGAGTGAAAGAAAACAGTAGGTAGAGACATAAAGAGAGGAGCCGCATGTTTTCGTGTCTTTGGAGAGAAGCAGAGACCAAACATATATCCAAGTGAAGTGTGAATGGCCAAGGCAAGTGGGATTAATTAGGATAGAGTAATGGGTCAAGCCCAATAGGGAGACAAGTGGGCTACTAAGTGGGTTCTCATTTATTAGTCGTCCAAATAAGTGGAAACAGACCATGAGCAGCACTAATTAAATTAACTGCTTCAAATGACCCAAACAGTTTTTTGGGTCGGGTCATTTCATTTAGTTATTTTGGTCGATGTCGACTGAGAAGGTTTACTGAGTTACATCATAGCTGGGAGGTCGTTTGACAATAATTTATTAACAATTTTTTTTTATTTCCAATTAATGGCTCGATTTGCAAGATGGGACAAAAACTTTAATTTTTAAGATCTTTATTATCGAGGACTCATTCAATGAATCCGATACTTATCTTATGTTAGGCACCAATAACATTTAAACGTAATTCAAATGTTAAGATCTACCATAAATTTATCTACCAATGTATTTATATGACATATCACTACTATTTAACATAAGATGAGAATTTGTGCTCATTAGATCATTCCTCTTTAATTATCAACATATATAACCCCAATGATAAATATAGATCCCGATTTCTTACATAAATGTTCGTAGATAGATATGGTCATTCTTATCCTTCTTTTAATAAATATTTATAAATATGTTCATATCGTACATCATAGTACAACGCATATAAGGATATCTGTATTAAATAAAATTCGCAATAACCCTATTCTAATTAAATAATGCTGGTTGATACCAAAATGAGGGCTGACCTATAAGCTCTTAATAATGTTCAATACTAAGTACAACTATCTCAAGTAACAAAGATACTAGAAGAACTTCACCTAGATACACTTCAAGGTGTTGCAGTTTCAATAGAGAGTTAGAGTTTCTTTCTTAAAAGATTTTTGAAAATGATGAGCGCAATGTCATATTAGTGTTGAGCGAGATTGAGGAACCTGAGAACGCGTGATACTTATGCGGGTGTTCTTATCGGTATTGTCACATGGAATAACTGGTTAAAAGCAATATGCTACATTTGATTCCGACTTCACCTTGTTTGAATTACACTATGGTTATATTCAAATTGAAATATATTTAATCCTTATGTATAAGTATTGTATATTTTGAATATAAAATTTTATTAAATTTTGAACAAGTGGGAGATTGTTGTATATTGTTGTTCAAAAGTCAATCAAACGAGTGTGGAATAAAAACTAAAACTAGAGGCCATATTGGTGGCCTATGCGACCGCATAGACATAATGGGTTGCGGTCACATAGGCATTTGCAGGGCCTTTAGGCCCTACCGTTGATTGATCTATGTGGTCGCATAAATTGTTCTATACGACTGCATAGGACGATTTACTAGTCATTGATGATCGTTTTGATTTGAATTTTGGTGGCTTTTCATTTTATTTTAGCACCACTACATGGAGTCCTGTTAAGGCCTATAAATAGGTGATTGATATTCATTACAATACACCTTGAAAAACACTTTGTGACTGCAATTTCACTCCACCAAAAAATTTAAGATCTCTATCATGTTCATATTCATCTTCCTTGTGTTCTTGAGTTTTAGAGGATTACACTGAGTCCTTAAATGTTAAATCATTTAAAATGCTTGATAAATCTTGCAAACCATTTGTAAAATCCCTTTAAGCATCTTATTTGATCCAGGAGGTGGTAAATATCGTTTGAGAAAATGATTATGTGTTTGGACCTTCATTTCATTTTCCTCTTCTTGTTATTTCTGCTTTATTTTCTTTTCCGTTCCCTTTTATGAAGTCATATTTTCCAACAAAAGTTCCTACCATATTTGCGATGGGCAAAAACGTGATAGATTTTGGTAAGTAACATAGTACAACCATGCTCACTCTATATTGACAAGGTAGCCCCTATAGCTATTTACATGTTTCGATGTGTAAATGATCTCAAATTTGAAAAAATATTCATCAAGCAAGACATTGTTTAGATGTTTCGATTTTGTTTATTGGGTTAAAATACAACCTACTTTCACGCTAGTAGTTAAACTTTACATGGAGCTGCTACATAAACAGGGCCACATGAGCCCTGTTTTTCCGAGGGGACACAAGAAGAATTATTCAGCTTTATATTATTATAAATTAGTCGTTGAAGTTTACTTTTCATTTCACTATAGTTACTCCATTAAATTCTATTAGTTTTTCTAATGGAATTTCCACCTTACAAATTTGCCAACATGGATTTCTCATACATATGTCATTCCATTTTAATAAATAGTATTTAAGAGAATGATCTTTAGTGAAATGAAAAACAAATTTCAATAACTACTTTAGAACAAAATAATTTTTTGTGACTAATGCTAAAATTCTGCCAAGTAATGGTGGGGCCTGTTGTTGTTTTCATTAAGGGTGTATTTGATTGTTATCATGAAATTTACATGGAAAAAAAATTCTAGACAATTAAATTGCCTATAAATTGTTTGCATGAAAATTGTCAATTAAATATTTTTTATTAATTTTATTTTTAATCTAAAAAATATTAAACTTGTCCATTTTTTTATTGATAGGTAGATGAGAGAGAGAGAGATGGGATAAATGAGAGAGAAAGAGAGGGTGAATTATTTGGAAAATAAAAACTTACTCACTCTAAAGAAAATATTTCTTTGTTTTAAAGGAAAAATATGGTTACGTGACCAAAAGTAGAAAAATATTTTTTATAGAAAAAAAAATATCAATCAAACAGCACTAAAGTAGGAATTTGGTTGGAAAAAAAATGACATTTTCCATTAAAAAAAATATATATATCAAAGGCATTCTAGGAGGTGCATTTAATTCCGTATATATAATTCATTGTCACATGTTGGCAATTAAATCTATGACTTAATTTGGAAAATTGTATTTATGATTTAATTTTAACTTGTATATGTTTTCAATAATGATTAAAAAAAAGTGCAAATGATTAGAAATTATTTTTCTCATGCTTGGTTTTAACTTTTAACTAGTAAAGATGAGGAGATTATGTAAATATTGTTGGCAAATAACTTTAAAATTGTGTATTATTTTCTTTACATTTTGTTGATACTTAAACATTCTTCAAAATTCCTTTTAAACAATTGAGTGCATACTTAAACTTTCTTCAAATTTGTTTTAAACGATTCAATAAGTTATCACAAGATGAAGTTGTGAGAATTAAATTTCGTTTTTTTCTCTTTATTTATTTTTTTTTTTTTCATTTTTTGTTACGAAATTAACTAGTAGCGCGATAATTTTTTTGTAATGTCAAAGTATAGAAATCCATCTCTCTGAAACTATTTAATTGAGAGTCTTAATTAAATGGAGTGTGCTACATGTACACAATAGTATACATAACACTCCATACCCCCTCACACGGAGAGGGCTCACATATAATAAAATATTTGTGGACCCCCCTCCATGTGAGGGGGGTGTAGGGTGTTATGTACACTATTGTGTGTACAAGTAGATTTATCCTAATTAAATAGTGGATTCTAACTATTTTGTACACACGTCAATTAAATAGTTGTAGACAGTATTGAGTACTCTATACTTCGAAACCAGAATAATTAGTGTCTTGGTAATCAATGCAAACGAGGGGTGATAGTATTGTATTTCCTATAACACGTAGTAAACATTTCTATTAGATTACTTATTTACTATGAGAGAGTATATAAAATATACTAGAAATTGACTGGTTCTTTAATTTAAAAAAAAAATTAAATAAGATATATAGATTAAATCAATGTTAACATTTTTTTTAAGCCAATTAAAAAAAAAAAACAGCCTACTTGAGAAATATTTTTAGAACAGGATGGTTAAAGGATTAAAATTGAAATAAATTTCACTTTTGATTTGCAATAGGGGCGGATTCACTTTTGATTTGCAACAGGATGGGCTGGAGGGCTGGGCTGGACTGGACTATCCGCCCCTAAATATTGATATGTGCGACACATATGGATACAAGTCAAATAAAAATAAATAACGTAGTTGAACATGAATGTGAAATAGAAATATATAAATAAAATGAAATATTCTACTTTAACTTTCATAATTTTTATAGTATTCAGTTTGTAGTAAATTCGGTGTGCATTTAATATGATGGGAGATTTCAATGCATAGTTCTAGACAAAAGTGAAAAATTATTTTGAGTTTAAGAAGTTGCTTTTGAATTTAGTAAAATATCTTTTTAAATATTTTTTTGTCGAATTAGAAAAACTTTTAAGAAAAATTGGTCTTTGGTATTTTTCTCATAGAGCACTTGTATAAGAATCAGAAATCCTACCAAACAAGCTCTTATTATTTTAGTAGAATTATGTTATGTGTACATAATTTTTTACACAATACATTACACCCCCTTCACATGTAGGAGGGCTCACACATAATAAAATATTCGTGGACCCCCCTTCATATGAGTGGGTGTAATGCATTGTGTACACCATGAGGTGTACACATAGCATAATCCATTTTAGTATGGATGACCAAATATGTAAAGTCTAGGATTTGATATGTTCCTTTAGTTTTGTTGTTGTTGTAGATGAAAATTGAATTTTTTTTTTAATTTTTTATTTGAACAAATACTTATGTAGATACTGTGCACCTCTATTTTGTAAGATGATTCATATAGGCCTTGTCTGGCCCTATTTTTTTTACTCATTTTAATCATACATTTTATGAGGCCCACAATTTTTATCAATTTTTCAATTACATATTTTATCAATATTTATTAAAATTTAATAAAATTTTGATTTTTTTAACCTAACCAAATAGGGGCATTATAATTAACAATTGATTTGGTACTACATAGGAATACCGTAGGGATGGCAATAAGACTGGTTTGGGGCGAGAGCTTGCCCCGTTTATTTTATATATATATATATATATATATATATATTTTACATTTTTAAAATTTCGAGTTATGCTATTATTATATAATAAAATACAAATTCAAATTCAAAATTTTGAATTATGCTATTATTCTAAATTCAATCCATAACTCAAAACTTAAAGGTCATTCCATATATTTTTTAAAAAAAAAATTCTAGTTTTTTCGATCAAATTATTATAAATTTGATTTGATTAATTGGTATAAATCTTTCAAAAAGTAAAGAATATTTATTTAAGGGGTGTGTCTGGACCAGCTATGTAGTGAAATTCAATCCGTTGGGAAGCAAAAATTGAACCGTTTGGGATGTTTTTGTGGGACAAATTCTGCCACATTTGTAGTACCAACTCAGTGAATATTTCACTCTCATTCCTAATTTGCCCTCCTCATTTGAGTCAAACTTGATGCTAATTTCGGTCAGCAGGATAAAATGGTAAATTATTGTTCAATTATCTTCAAAATTTGCAGAAAAGGCCTGCCAAAAGCTGTGAGTGGGCCCGTCAGAAATGATCGAAAAATCGATTTTCGGTGAATGAGAAGCACTTCCAGACGGAGGCTTAATTATAATAAAAGATTGAAGGACCAGATTTATAAATTAAATTGACAATTGTATAATATAATTATTGGATTAAAAACATGTTATAAAATTATAAATACATTTAACAATATTTTAAAACTAACAATTCATCAAAATTTTATTTTATTTTATTTTTTTTTCACGTGGCGGATTCGAGGCGACGTCCCGCCCCGTTAACTTGTCGAAGCGGAACGGATTAAATTGTTATTCCTAAAATATTGAAAAGTTTAGATGATTGTGACCTAAAAAGAGAAGTCACGAAAAAGAATTTTCTATCAACTAATTATTGAATTTCACTAAAAATTTTGTCAACTTTCACAAAAAAGAATGTTCTAATGTGTTGTCCGCAAATTTATAGAGTAAAGTATTTATACTATCAATCAATTATGAGATGTCGGTTGAAGATCCGAACCAGATTCTTCTCTCAACCTAGAGAGAATGATGCGACTAGGTTTAACTCCCATTATTTTAATTTCTTTTTATTCCTTTTAATTAGTTATTGAGCTCCATTTTATAAAATAAAATTTAAAAAAAATTAAAAAATCATTTTTAATCATATTTTTTAATAAAATAATTTTTCACGTAAATAAAAAATTTTACTTATTTTTTAACCACATATTTTCCAAAAAATCATTAACAAATAACAAGGACTTAATAGTTAGCCTCCGTTTGGTCTCTATTTCTTTCAAATTTTAATGTTTGAAACAGTTTTTTTTTTTTTTTTTTTTTTTAAATGTGTGGTTGAAAAAGAATAAAAAGTTTTTGATTTACATGCAATATTATTTTATGAAAGATTGTACGGTTGAAAATAAGAAGTGAAAAAATAAAAGAGAACAGGGGCCAAACGGGGCTTTAGTGTCATTTTTTATTAGTTACAATTAGGGTATTATATGTGTCGTATCTTTAATTAAAAGGAAAGTAAACATAACTAGCTTGTACACGATACAATTAGTTGGAATTAAAGTTAAATAAATAAATAACATATGTTTGAGCCTCATTATATAAAAAATTATTTTCTGTCATACTCATTTTTAAAAGTACATTCTTTGAATAAAATAATTTTACACGTAAATTTTTAAAAAAAATCTTACTTTTAAAACACATTCTTCAAAAAATTACTATTACAAAACAAATTACATATCTAACAACTAAAATTTTAAAGAGAATGGTTTAGCATCTGTTTGAGCCTCGTTTATATAAAATATTATTTTCTGTCAAACTCATTTTTAAAAGTGCATTCTTTGAATAAAATAATTTTATATGTAAATTTTAAAAAAATCTTACTTTTTAACTACAACATTCTTCAAACAATTACTATTAAAATTAACTTCTTTCAAAAAAAAAAAAAAAAAAGGCTCAAACACACCCTTAAAACGACGTACAACTAAAAAATTCGTTTAAATACATTACCCATATTTAGTTTAGGATATCGTTTGACATGATTTTTACTTTTGCTTTTACTTCCTATAGAAGAATTTTTTAAGAAAGTTACTTTAATTTTATTTGACAGCTTTCTATTTCAAAAATTCTTTTAGAGGAAGTTATATTGGAATAACTTTATCTAAAAACTCTTCTAATTAGAAGAGCTACTTTTATAAAATTAACAAAACGTGTTCAAAGTAGTTTAGAAATCTAAAATGCTCCTCGACTTTTCAAAAATCATATTAAATAGATCCTTACTAAAGATGCATGTCAACAAGTGTTCTGAGTAGACAACAATTAAGGTTTCAATCTATTTTTGATCATGTAACCCTAATCAAATCAATCAATTCAATTTTGAAAAATTATTAGACTGATGTTAAACACATGTATTGTTAAATAACTTTAAAATAAATAATGAAGTCAAGAATTAAGGGTGTGTTTGATACACCACTTTTTCCATGAAACTAGGAATTGAAAAATACAATTTCCTTTTTTTTTTGGGTGTTTGATACACCAAATTTTCCATGAAATTGAATTCCAACCGTTTTCTAGGTACAACTCATCAATGCACGTTTTGCTTGGAAATGGTTTCCCACCTATTAGGTTGTAATAGAATTCCATCTTTTTTTATTTTTTTTATTTTTTTTTGGCAATGGGAACAAATTCTAAATTCAATGGTAAAAAAAAATTCATTTAATTGACAATTTTCATGAAAACTAAGTCAAACGAAAACAAAAAAAAAAAAATTATATATATATATATATATATTTACTTTTTGACCATCAAAACAAATTTTAATACAGATTGTAAAAAAAATTATCTTAAAAAATAACCATTTGCATGAAAAATAAAGTCAAACGTATTAGGTGAAAAATTATACCAATCAAACACATTTAATTGATAATTCCAGATAAAACAATTCTAGATAATTCAATTCTCTAGAATTCATTTTCTTTCTATCCAAATTCCACTCTTGTAATCAAACAGTCCCTAACAGCAATTTGATGATCACAAAACAAAAATGGTGAAGATAATAAATGAATTAAATACTGAGGAATTCAGTTGAGCAGTAAAGAAATGACAGTTAATAGGTGAAGAGTTGTTGGATTGTTTTAAGTATTTTGCTATTTATACATTCGGGATGACATCCCGGATGACATTCTCCCTCATAAGAAGGGAGGGCCCACGCTCCAATAAAATAATCATGGCCCTCCTATTGTGAGGGGGAATGTCATTCGGAATGTCATCCCGAATGTACATGTAGCAAGATTGTTGTTTTAATTTCAGAGAAAAAGAAAGGAATGAATAGTTGAGCATTAATTTCCCTTAAGAATAATGCTTCACATGTTCCGTACAGACATCTCATATGGGGTGAGTCCATGTAATTAAAAAATTGTCAAAATCACTCACTCATCTCATGTGAGATGTCTGTATAGGGTCTGTGAAACAGTGTCTTGTACTGTACGTTTGCTTATTACCACCTGAACTACCATATGTGAAGTAAATAATTATTTTTTGCTCAAGCTTGTTGTTACTGTAACATAAACTTTTTTAAAATAAAAGTTAGAATTGTATACATTATCTAAATATATTATAAAAATAATAATTTATGCTTATAAATAAGGATAGCTAAGCATCGCCTTCCTATTACTTTTCTACCTCCAAATTATATTATAAAAAGAAAAATCCTGGATTGCATGAAACCGTTACAGAAACAATCATATTAAAAATAGAGATATTTCCATATTTTTAAGAACATAAAAACCTCCGATTTCCACTGCGATATAGACAGTCTAATGAATAATTAGAACTTAATATTTGAAGGAATTCAATCTTACCACAAAGTGAACAGTTAAGTTTGAAAAGAATTATGGGTTTTGCAATACGAACAGAGGCCTATGTGACAGGCGCCACATAGGCATTACAGGCCCTGTTCGTTTAACATTTTTCATGAATGATTTGACATGAACATCTTAGGGAATAATTGACATGATTGCTGAAAACTCAAAAAGAACTTTTGGAATCCAAAAGTTACTTTTGAATTCATTTGACTAATTTTTATTAAAGTGTTTTTTTTTTAGTTAGAAGAGTTCTAAAAGTACTTTCGGAATAGGAAATTCTTTTAAAAATTAATTTTCAAACAAAATTAATGTAACTTTCTCAAAACTTCTTTTACAGGAAGCAAAAGTGAAACTCATGTCGAATAGATCCTTAAAGAAGCAGTATGTTGTGATCACGCATCTCTTCAATCTAGTGAAAAAACAAAGGTATTCCGATTATGATTATGTCAATGACAAAATAGGTCCATTGTACACGTCACTAACCAACATAAAATATTCATTCACATCAACAGAAAAGGTGGATCTTGACCACACAATTCTTAGCACGCAAGAAAAGTTGAGTTGCAAAAAGCATGAATTGGGTAACGAATTCCATTTAGACCATATCAAGAGAATTCATCATCTCGATTACAAAAAAGTCTATCGTACATATCACTAACCAGCATTTACACAAATAGAAAATGTGGAATTTAACCACACGATCCTTAGCACCCAAGAAAAATTGAGTTGCAAAAAGCATGAATTGGGTAATGAATTCCACAAACAAGGCTACAAATTCTGTGTTTTAGTAATAGATATACATTAATAATTGTTGAGTTAAAACAATAATATAAGTCATAGATTTAAAAATATCAAAGGCATTCTAGGAGGTGCATTTAATTCCGTATATATAATTCATTGTCACATGTTGGCAATTAAATCTATGACTTAATTTGGAAAATTGTATTTATGATTTAATTTTAACTTGTATATGTTTTCAATAATGATAAAAAAAAAAAGTACAAATGATTAGAAATTATTTTTCTCATGCTTGGTTTTAACTAGTAAAGATGAGGAGATTATGTAAATATTGTTGGCAAATAATTTTAAAATTGTGTATTATTTTCTTTACATTTTGTTGATACTTAAACATTCTTCAAAATTCCTTTTAAACAATTGAGTGCATACTTAAACATTCTTCAAATTTGTTTTAAACGATTGAGTAAGTTATCACAAGATGAAGTTGTGAGAATTGAATTTCGTTTTTTTCTCTTAACTTTTTTTTTTTCCATTTTTTGTTACGAAATTAACTAGTAGCACGATGATTTTTTTAGTAATCTCAAAGTATAGAAATCCATCTCTCTGAAACTATTTAATTGAGAGTCTTAATCAAATAGTGGATTCTAACTATTTTGTACACGCGTCAATTAAATAGTTGTAGACAGTATTGAGTACTCTATACTTCGAAACCAGAATAATTAGTGTCTTGGTAATCAATGCAAACGAGGGGTGATAGTATTGTATTTCCTATAACACGTAGTAAACATTTCTATTAGATTACTTATTTACTATGAGAGAGTATATAAAATATACTAGAAATTGACAGGTTCTTTAATTTAAAAAAAAAAATTAAATAAGATATATAGATTAAATCAATGTTAACATTTTTTTAAGCCAATTAAAAAAAAAAACAGCCTACTTGAGAAATATTTTTAGAACAGGATGGTTAAAGGATTAAAATTGAAATAAATTTCACTTCTGATTTGCAATAGGGGCGGATTCAGAAAAAAATTTAGCACGGACTAATATGGAAAAAAAAAATTAGCATGTTCTAATATAAAAAAATTAAAATTTACATAAAATTTTTTTTAATTAATATTTGGGCTGGAGGGCTGGACTGGACTATCCGCCCCTAAATATTGATATGTGCGACACATATGGATACAAGTCAAATAAAAATAAATAACGTAGTTGAACATGAATGCAAAATAGAAATATATAAATAAAATGAAATATTCTACTTTAACTTTCATAATTTTTATAGTATTCAGTTTGTAGTAAATTCGGTGTGCATTTAATATGATGGGAGATTTCAATGCATAGTTCTAGACAAAAGTGAAAAATTATTTTGAGTTTAAGAAGTTATTTTTTAATCTAGTAAAATATTTTTTTAAATCTTTTTTTTTGTCAAATTAGAAAAACTTTTAAAGAAAATTGGTCTATGGTATTTTTCTCAGATAACGCTTCTATAAGAATTAGAAATCATACCAAACGAGCTCTTATTATTTTAGTATGGATGACCAAATATGTAAAGTCTAGGATTTGATATGTTCCTTTAGTTTTGTGGTTGTAGATGAAAATTGAATTTTTTTTTTATTTGAACAAACACTTATGTAGATACTGTGCACCTCTATTTTGTTAGGCCTTGTCTGGCCCTATTTTTTTTTACTCATTTTAATCATATATTTTATGAGACCCATAATTTTTATCAATATTTATTAAAATTTAATAAACTTTTGATTTTTTTAACCTAACCAAATAGGGGCATTATAATTAACAATTGATTTGGTACTACATATGAACACCGTAGGGATGGCAATAAGACTGGTTCGGGACGGGAGTTTGTCCCGTTTATTTTATATATATATATATATATATATATATATATATATTATTTTTATTTTTTACATTTTTAAAATTTCGAGTTATGCTATTATTCAAAGTTCAACCCATAACCCAAAACCTAAATGTCATTTTATATATTTTAAAAAAAAAAATTCTAGTTTTTTCTATCAAAATATTATAAATTTGATTTGATTAATTGGTATAAATCTTCCAAAAGTAAAGAATATTTATTTAAGGGGCGTCTGGGCTGGCTATGTAGTGAAATTCGGTCCATTGGGAAGCAAAAATTGAACCGTTTGGGATGTTTTTGTGGGACAAATTCTGCCACATTTGCAGTATCAACTCAGTGAATATTTCACTCCATTCCCATTTTGTCCTCCTCTTTTGAGTCAAACTTGATGATAATTTCAATCTGCAGGATAAAATGATAAATTATTGTTCAATTATCTCCAAAATCTGCAGAAAATGTCTGCCAAAGGCTGTGAGTGGGCTCGTCAGAAATGACCGAAAAATCGATTTTCGGTGGATGAGAAGCGCTTCCAGACGGAGCCTTAATTATAATAAAAAGATTGAATGACCGGATTTATAAATTAAATTGACAATTGTATAATATAATTATTGGATTAGAAACATGTTATAAAATTATAAATACATTCAACAATATTTTAAAACTAACCATTCATCAAAATTTTATTTTAATTTTAATTTTTTTTCACGTGGTGGGTTCGGGACGACGTCCTGCCCTGCCAACTCGTCGAAGCCGAGCGAATTAAATTGTAGTCCCTAAAATATTGAAAAGTTTAGATAATTGTGACCTAAAAAGAGAAGTCACGAAAAAGAATTTTCTATTAACTAATTATTGACTTTCACTAAAAAATTTGTCAACTTTCACAAAAAAGAATGTTCTAGTGTTGTCCGCAAATTTATAGAGTAAAGTATTTATACTATCAATCAATTATGAGATGTCGGTTGAAGATCCGAACGAGATTCTTCTCTCACCTAGAGAGAATGATACGACTAGGTTTAACCCCCATTATTTTAATTTCTTTTGATTCCTTTTAATTAGTTCTTGTTTGACCTCCATTTTATAAAATAAAATTAAAAAATTTCAAAAATCATTTTTAATCATATTTTTCAATAAAATAATTTTACACGTAAATTGAAAATTTTATTTATTTTTTAACCACACATTTTCTAAAAAATCATTAACAAATAACAAGGGCTTAATAGTTAGCCTCTGTTTGGTCTCTATTTCTTTCAAATTTTAATGTTTGAAATAATTTTTTTTTTTTGAAGAATGTGTGGTTGAAAAAGATTAATTTTTTTTTATTTACATGCAATATTATTTTATGAAAGATTATACAATTGAAAATAAGAGGAGAAACAAATAAAAGAGAACAGGGGCCAAACGGAGCTTTAGTGTTATTTTTTATTAGCTACAATTAGGGTATTATATGTGTGGTATCTTTAATTAAAAGGAAAGTAAACATAACTAGCTTGTGCACGAAATAATTAGTTGGAATTAAAGTTAAATAAATAAATAACATATGTTTGAGCCTCATTATATAAAAAATTATTTTCTGTCAAAATCATTTTTAAAAGTACATTCTTTAAATAAAATATTTTTACACGTAAATTTTAAAAAATTTCTTACTTTTTAAAACAAATTCTTCAAAAAATTACTATTACAAAACAAATTAAAAAAAAAAAAAAAAAAAAAAAAAAGACTCAAACACACCCTTAAAACGACGTACAACTAATGAATAATGAAAGTCAAGAATTAACTGCAATTTGATGATCACAAAACAAAAATGGTGAAGATAATAAATGAATTAAATACTGAGTAAAGAAATGACAGTTAATAGGTGAAGAGTGGTTGGATTGTTTTAATTTCAGAGAAAAAGAAAGGAATGAATAGTTGAGCATTAATTTCCCTTAAGAATAATGCTTCACATGTCCCGTACAGACATCTCATATGGAGTGAGTCCATGTAATTAAAAAATTGTCAAAATCACTCACCCACGTCATGTGAGATGTCTGTACAGGGTCTATGAAACAATATCTTGTACTGTACGTTTGCTTATTACCACCTGAACTACCATATGTAAAGTAAATAATTATTTTTTGCTCAAGCTTGTTGTTACTGTAACATAAACTTTTTTACAATAAAAGTTAGAATTGTATACGTTATCTAAATATATTATAAAATGCTTATAAATAAGGATAGCTAAGCATCGCCTTCCTATTACTTTTCTACCTCCAAATTATATTATAAAAAGAAAAATCCTGAATTGCATGAAACCGTTGCGGAAACAATCATATTAAAAATAAAGCTATTTCCATATTTTTAAGAACATAAAAACCTCTGATTTCCACTGCGATATAGACAGTCTAATGAATAATTAGAACTTAGGGTCCGTTTGATTGCAGGGTGGAAAATGGGTGGAAAATGATTTGGATTCCAGGGAATTAAATTGCCTGAAATTGTTTTACCGGGAATTGAATTAAAGGTGTTTGATTGATATAATTTTCCAGCTTTCTATCATAATACGTTTGACTTTGTTTTTCATGCAAATTATCAATTAAATGGATAAAAAATTTTACCATTAGGAACAAACTATGTTTAGATTGCCAAAAAAAATTAAAAAATAATAAAATAATTATTTTTTATTTTTATGTTTGGCTCTATTTTGCATGAAATTTGTCAATTAAATGGATAATTTTTTTTACACTTTATCTTAGAATTTGTTTCTATTGCCAAAAAAAAAAAAAAAAGGTGGAAATCAATTCTCACCTATATAGCAAGTCTATTAATTTCCACGGAATCACGCTTCAAGTGGTTGTACCTTGGAAAAGGCTGGAAACCGATTCCATGAAAAATAAAGGCTATCAAACAGCGCAAAAGCAGAAAGATAGAAAACGATTCCTAATTCCCGGGAAATTTTTGATTATCAAACACACCCTCATATTTGAAGGAATTCAATCTTACCACAAAGTGAACAATTAATTTTGAAAAGAATTATGGGTTTTGCAACACGAACGGAGGCTAGGCGCCACATAGGCTTTACAGGATCCTGTTCGTTTAGCATTTTTCATGAATGATTTGACATGTACATTTTAGGGACCAATTGACATGACTACTGAAAACTCAAAAAGAACTTTTGGAATCCAAAAGTTACTTTTAAATTCATTTGACTAATTTTTATAAGAGTGTTATTTTTTAGTTAAAAGAGTTTTAAAAGTACTTTCGGATTAGGAAATTCTTTAAAAATTAATTTTCAAAAAAATTAATGTAACTTTCTCAAAACTTCTTTTACAGGAAGCAAAAGTAAAACTCATGTGAAATAGATCCTTAAATAAGCAGTATGTTATGATCACGCATCTCTTCAACGTAGTAAAAACAAAGGTATTCCGTTTATGATTATGTGCATATCATTCTAGATTTTTGCACAAAAATTCAGAGGAAAGATAATCTCACGAGCTGAAAACATCTTAGTAATCAGAAGAAAATAAAACAAAAGTGATTATCATTGTAACGACAAACGAAACGAGAGCAGCCTAAATAGTGAAAACAAGGTCAAATTAAACAAAATAAAGGGAGAGAAATGAATCCGTAAAAATGGGTCAAGAAATGAATCTTATGCTTTCACAATAACTTTATCAGATAATTCGTGCATAATCAATCGTGTTTTAAGAATGGAATAATGGGCATTCATTTACAATAATTTACGCACTCACCCTTAAAGGTCTTGTATAATATATCTAGTTAAAGTTAAGAAAAATCGTGTGATAAAATCTTAGTGAAGAAAAAAGAGTACATTATTCTTCCAAATATGCAAAGAAGGTCACCTCATTAAAAATCTTGTCAAAAAAATTCAATGAGACAAAATCTCAATCAAGAAAAAATGAGTACATCGCGTATTTACTCATCTTCATATAAACATCATTCGAAATCTTGAAATTGACATTCCAATAATGTATACCAATATCTCAAATAATCCAACTAGTAATAAATGTCTTTGGAAATACGTTCACCAAACACGTGGCACCACTATGAAAAACAATCCAAACTTCCTCAACTTCCACTTATGGTTGCTTCTTGTTCACCCACTTAGGAGTCACAAAAGGAGGCTATAATCACAAAGAGAAAGTAACCACGAAAGTAGTAGAGTGAAAGAAAACAGTAGGTAGAGACATAAAGAGAGGAGCCGCATGTTTTCTTGTTTTTGGAGAGAAGCAGATACCAAACATATATCCAAGTGAAGTGTGGATGGCCAAGGCAAGTGGGATTAATTAGGATAGAGTAATGGGTCAAGCCCAATAGGGAGACAAGTGGGCTACTAAGTGGGTTCTCATTTATTAGTCGTCCAAATAAGTGGAAACAGACCATGAGCAGCACTAATTAAATTAACTGCTTCAAATGACCCAAACAGTTTTTTGGGTCGGGTCATTTCATTTAGTTGTCGATTTTCATTCAGTTATTTTGGTCGATGTCGACTGAGAAAGTTTACTAAGTTACATCATAGCTGAGAGGTGGTTTGACAATAATTTATCAACAACTGGTTGAGCGAGATTGAGGAACCTGAGAACGCGTGATACTTATGCGGGTGTTCTTATCGGTATTGTCACATAGAATAACTGGTTAAAAGCAATATGCTACATTTGATTCTGACTTTACCTTGTTTGAATTACACTATGGTTATATTCAAATTGAAATATATTTAATCCTTATGTATAAGTATTGTATATTTTGAATATAAGATTTTATTAAATTTTGAACAAGTGGGAGATTGTTGTATATTATTGTTCAAAAGTCAATCAAACGAGTGTGGAATAAAAACTAAAACTAGAGGCCATATTGGTGGCATATACGACCGCATAGACCAGAATGGCTTGTGGTCACATAGGCATTTGCAAGGCCTTTAGGCCCTACCGTTGATTGATCTATATGGTCGCATAAATTGTTCTATACGACTGCATAGGACGATTTACTAGTCATTGATGATCGTTTTAATTTGAATTTTGGTGGCTTTTCAATTTATTTTAGCATCACTACATGGAGTCGTGTTAAGGCCTATAAATAGGTGATTGATATTCATTACAATACACCTTGAAAAACACTTTGTGATTGCAATTTCACTCCACCAAAAAATTTAAGATCTCTATCATGTTCATATTCATCTTCCTTGTGTTCTTGAGTTTTAGAGGATTACACTGAGTCCTTAAATGTTATATCATTTAAAATGCTTGATAAATCTTGCAAACCATTTGTAAAATCCCTTTAAGCATCTTATTTGATGCAAGAGGGGTAAATATCATTTGAGGAAATGATTATATGTTTGGACCTTCATTTCATTTTCCTCTTCTTGTTATTTCTGCTTTATTTTCTTTTCAGTTCCCTTTTATGAAGTCATATTTTCCAACAAAAGTTCCTACCATATTTGCGATGGGCAAAAACATGATAGATTTTGGTAAGTAACATAGTACAACCATGCTCACTCTACATTGACAAGGTAGCCCCTATAGCTATTTACATGTTTCGATGTGTAAATGATCTCAAATTTGAGTTTTTGGGGGTCAAAAAAAATATTCATCAAGCAAGACATTGTTTAGATGTTTTGATTTTGTTTACAGGGTTAAAATACAACCTACTTTCACGCTAGTAGTTAAACTTTACATGGAGCTGCTACATAAACAGGGCCACATGGGCCCTGTTTTTCCGAGGGGACACAAGTAGAATTATTCAGCTTTATATTATTATAAATTAGTCGTTGAAGTTTACTTTTCATTTCACTATAGTTACTCCATTAAATTCTATTAGCTTTTCTAATGGAATTTCCACCTTACAAATTTGCCAACATGGATTGCTCATACATATGTCATTCCATTTTAATAAATAGTATTTAAGAGAATGATCTTTAGTGAAATGAAAAACAAATTTCAATAACTACTTTAGAACAAAATAATTTTTTGTGACTAATGCTAAAATTCTGCTAAGTAATGGTGGGGCCTGTTGTCTTTTTCATTAAGGGTGTATTTGATTGTTATCATGAAATTTACGTGAAAAAAAAAAGTCTAGACAATTGAATTGCCTATAAATTGTTTGCATGAAAATTGTAAATTAAATATTTTTTATTAATTTTTTTTTTAATCTAAAAAATATTAAACTTGTCCATTTTTTTATTGGTAGGTAGATGAGAGAGAGAGAGAGATGGGATAATGAGCAAGAAAGAGAGGGTGAATTATTTGGAAAATAAAAAGGAAAATATGGTTACGTGATCAAAAGTAGAAAATATTTTTTATAGAAAAAAAAATATCAATCAAACAGCACTAAAGAAGGAATTTGGTTGAAAAAAAATGACATTTTCCATAAAAAAAAAAAAATATCAAAGGCATTCTAGGAGGTGCATTTAATTCCGTATATATAATTCATTGTCACATGTTGGCAATTAAATCTATGACTTAATTTGGAAAATTGTATTTATGATTTAATTTTAACTTGAATATGTTTTCAATAATGATAAATAAAATAAAATAAAAAAAAAGTACAAATGATTAGAAATTATTTTTCTCATGCTTGGTTTTAACTTTTAACTAGTAAAGATGAGGAGATTATGTAAATATTGTTGGCAAATAATTTTAAAATTGTGTATTATTTTCTTTA
The DNA here is from genome assembly GCA_019395295.1 of Osmanthus fragrans. Classification (NCBI taxonomy): domain Eukaryota; kingdom Viridiplantae; phylum Streptophyta; class Magnoliopsida; order Lamiales; family Oleaceae; genus Osmanthus; species Osmanthus fragrans. The sequence goes on from CM033355.1 coordinate 3,683,209, forward strand.
CATTTTGTTGATACTTAAACATTCTTCAAAATTCCTTTTAAACAATTGAGTGCATACTTAAACATTCTTCAAATTTGTTTTAAACGATTGAGTAAGTTATCACAAGATGATGTTGTGAGAATTATATTTCGTTTTTTTCTCTTTACTTTTTTTTTTTTTTTTTTTTCATTTTTTGTTACGAAATTAACTAGTAGCGCGATAATTGTTTTAGTAATCTCAAAGTATAGAAATCCATCTCTCTGAAACTATTTAATTGAGAGTCTTAATTAAATAGTGGATTCTAACTATTTTGTACACACGTCAATTAAATAGTTGTAAACAGTATTGAGTACTCTATACTTCGAAACCAGAATAATTAGTGTCTTGGTAATCAATGCAAACGAGGGGTGATAGTATTGTATTTCCTATAACACGTAGTAAACATTTCTATTAGATTACTTATTTACTATGAGAGAGTATATAAAATATACTAGAAATTGATTGGTTCTTTAATTTAAAAAAAAAATTAAATAAGATATATAGATTAAATCAATGTTAACATTTTTTAAGCCAATTAAAAAAAAAATTAGCCTACTTGAGAAATATTTTTAGAGCAGGATGGTTAAAGGATTAAAATTGAAATAAATTTCACTTTTGACTTGTAATAGGGGCGGATTCAGAAATTTTTTTAGCACGGACTAATATGGAAAAAAAAAATTAGCACGTGCTAATATAAAAAAATTTAAAATTTACATATCATTTTTTTTAATTAATATTTGGTCTGGAGGGCTGGACTGGACTATTCGCCCCTAAATATTGATATGTGCGACACATATGGATAAAAGTCAAATAAAAATAAATAACGTAGTTGAACGTGAATGTGAAATAGAAATATATAAATAAAATGAAATATTCTACTTTAACTTTCATAATTTTTATAGTATTCAGTTTGTAGTAAATTCGGTGTGCATTTAATATGATGGGAGATTTCAATGCATAGTTCTAGACAAAAGTGAAAAATTATTTTGAGTTTAAGAAGTTGCTTTTGAATTTAGTAAAATATTTTTTTAAATATTTTTTTGTCGAATTAGAAAACTTTTAAAGAAAATTAGTCTATGGTATTTTTCTCAGATAGCACTTCTATAAGAATCAGAAATCCTACCAAACGAGCTCTTATTATTTTAGTATGGATGACCAAATATGTAAAGTCTAGGATTTGATATGTTCCTTTAGTTTTGTGGTTGTAGATGAAAATTGAATCGTTTAGGATGTTTTTGTGGGACAAATTCTGCCACATTTGCAGTACCAACTCAGTGAATATTTTACTCCCATTTCCAATTTGCCCTCCTCATTTGAGTCAAATTTGATGATAATTTCGGTCAGCAGGATAAAATGATAAATTATTGTTCAATTATCTCCAAAAATTGCAGAAAGGGCCTGCCAAAGGCTGTGAGTGGGCCAATCAGAAATGACTAAAAAATCGATTTTCGGTGGATGAGAAGCGCTTCTAGACGGAGGCTTAATTATAATAAAAGATTGAATGACCAGATTTATAAATTAAATTGACAATTGTATAATATAATTATTGGATTAGAAACATGTTATAAAATTATAAATACATTCAACAATATTTTAAAACTAATCCTTCATCAAAATTCTATTTTATTTTTATTTTTATTTTTTTTCACGTGGCAAATTCAGGGTGACGTCCCGCCCCGCCAACTCGTCGAGGCGGAGCAAATTAAATTGTTATCCCTAAAATATTGAAAAATTTATATAATTGTGACCTAAAAAGAGAAGTCACGAAAAAGAATTTTCTATTAACTAATTATTGACTTTCACTAAAATTTTTGTCAACTTTCACAAAAAAGAATGATCTAATGTGTTGTCCGCAAATTTATAGAGTAAAGTATTTATACTATCAATCAATTATGAGATGTCGGTTGAAGATCCGAACGAGATTCTTCTCTCACCTAGAGAGAATGATGCGACTAGGTTTAACCCCCATTATTTTAATTTCTTTTGATTCCTTATAATTAGTTCTTGAGCTCCATTTTATAAAATAAAATTAAAAAAAATTCAAAAATCATTTTTAATCATATTTTTTAATAAAATAATTTTACACGTAAATCGAAAATTTTATTTATTTTTTAATCACACATTTTCCAAAAAATCATTAACAAATAACAAGGGCTTAATAGTTAGCCTCTGTTTGGTCTCTATTTCTTTCAAATTTTAATGTTTGAAATAGTATTTTTTTTTTTTTTAAGAATGTGTGGTTGAAAAAGAATAAAAAAATTTCGATTTATATGCAATATTATTTTATAAAAGATTGTACGGTTGAAAATAAGAGGAGAAAAAATAAAAGAGAACAGAGGCCAAACGGGGCTTTAGTGTTATTTTTTATTAGTTACAATTAGGGTATTATATGTGTCGTATTTTTAATTAAAAGGAAAGTAAACATTACTAGCTTGTGCACGAAACAATTAGTTGGAATTAAAGTTAAATAAATAAATAACATATGTTTGAGCCTCATTATATAAAAAATTCTTTTCTGTCAAACTTATTTTTAAAAGAACATTCTTTGAATAAAATAATTTTACATGTAAATTTTAAAAAATTTCTTACTTTTTAAAACACATTTTTCAAAAAATTACTATTACAAAACATATTTTTTCAAAAGAAAAAAAAAAAAAAAAAAAAGACTCAAAACACACACTTAAAACGACGTACAACTAATGAATAAAGAAAGTCAAGAATTAACTGCAATTTGATGATCACAAAACAAAAATGGTGAAGATAATAAATGAATTAAATACTGAGGAATTCAGTTGAGCAGTAAAGAAATGACACTTAATAGGTGGAGAGTGGTTGGATTGTTTTAATTTTAGAGAAAAAGAAAGGGTTATTAGCAGAAATGGTCCCTAACGTTTATACTCATTGTTAAAATGGTTCTTATCGTTTTAATTTTGGCATTTATACCTTTATTTCATACGTTTGTTGCGGGATTGGTCCTTCCATCCAATTTCGTTAAATCATCCGTTAACAATTTAATGAAATTTGCAGAAATGGTCCCTAACATTTACACTCATTTGTTAAAATGGTCTCTATCTTTTTTGAGTCTAATTAAATTTTATTCTATTACATTTTATTTTTTTCTCTTTCCTATTTTCAACCACATAACTTTTCATAAAATAATATTATATGTAAATCGAAAATTTTTCCTTCTTTTTCAATCATTTATTTAAAAATAACAATAATATTCCACATATTTTCATTCACAAAAAATGGGAGTCAAATGGGGAAATTAGTCAACTTCCCATATTTTTCTCCTCTTAAAATTTTCGGTGAATATAATTCCTATGGTTTGATGTAATTTACAACTTTATAACCCAACTCAAAATGTTGTCCAAAATATATATTGTGTAGCAGTTTATTTTCCCTTTTACTATGGTATTTTGTATCTATTGTAGTAGGTTAATATTGAGAATTTATACTACATAACTCATCAATGATTATTTGTGCTAAATGGTTAGAGGGTTAGTGATGATATTTGCCGACAACGTTTTGAGTTGAGGTCTAAACTTGTAAATTATATCAAACCATAGGAATTATATTCACCAAAAAATTTAAGAGGAGAAAATATGTGGGAAGTTGACTAATTTAGCCTCTGTTTGGCCCCAATTTTTTTGTGAATAAAAATAGGTGGAATAATTTTTTTTTGAAAAATGAACGGTTGAAAAAGAAGGAAAAATTTTCGATTTACATATAATATTATTTTATGAAAAGTTATGTGGTTGAAAATAGGAAAGAGAAAAAAATAAAATGTAATAAAATAAAATTTAATTAGACTCAAATAAGATAGAGACCATTTTAACAAATGCGTGTAAATGTTAGAGACCTTTTTCTGCAAATTCTATTAAATTGTTAACGGTTGATTTAACGAAATTGGATGGAAGGACCAATCCCGCAACAAACGTTTGAAATAAAGGTGTAAATGTCAAAATTAAAACGATAGGGACCATTTTAGAAATGAGTATAAACGTTAGGGACCATTTCTGCTAATTACCCAAAAAGAAAAAAAATGAATAGTTGAGCATTAATTTCCCTTAAGAATAATGCTTCACATGCTCCGTACAGACATCTCATATGAGGTGAGCCCATGTAATTAAAAAATTGTCAAAATCCCACCCACTCACCCACCCATCCCCATGTGAGATGTCTATACAGGACCTGTGAAACAGTGTCTTGTACTGTACGTTTGCTCATTACCACCTGAACTACTATATGCAAAGTAAATAATTATTTTTTGCTCAAGCTTCTTGTTATTGTAACATAAACTTTTTTACAATAAAAGTTAGAAATCCTGTTACTTTTCTACCTCCAAATTATTATAAAAAGAAAAATCCTGAATTGTGTGAAACCGTTACGGAATCAATCATATTAAAAATAGAGATATTTCGATATTTTTAAGAACATAAAACCTCCGATTTCCATTGCGATATAGACAGTCTAATGAATAATTAGAACTTAATATTTGAAGGAATTCAATCTTACCACAAAGTGCACAGTTAAGTTTGAAAAGAATTATGGGTTTTGCAACACAAATAGGGGCCTATGTGACAGGCGCCACATAGGCATCACAGACCCCTGTTCGTTTAGCATTTTTCATGAATGATTTGACATATACATCTTAGGGACCAAATGGCATGACTGCTGAAAACTCAAAAAAAAATTTGGGATCCAAAGGTTACTTTTGAATCCATTTAACTAATTTTTATAAAAGTGTTTTTTTTTTAGTTAGAAGAGTTCTAAAAGTACTTTCGGAATAGGAAATTCTTTTAAAAAGTAATTTTCAAACAAAATTAATGTAACTTTCTCAAAACTTCTTTTACAGGAAGCAAAAGTAAAACTCATGTCAAATAGATCCTTAAATAAGCAGTATGTTGTGATCACGCATCTCTTCAACCTAGTAAAAAAACAAAGGTATTCCGATTATGATTATGTGCATATCCTTCTAGATTTTTGCCCAAAAAATCAAAGGAAAGATAATCTCACGAACTGAAAACATCTGAGTAATCAAAAGAAAAGAAAGCAAAAGTGATTATCATTGTAACGACAAACGAAACTTGAGCAACCTCAATTGTGAAAACAAGGTCAAATTAAACAAAATAAAGGGAGAGAAATGAATCCGTAAAAATGGGTCAAGAAATTAATCTTATGCTTTCACAATAACTTTATCAGATAATTCGTGCATAATCAATCGTGTTTTAAGAATGGAATAATGGGCATTCATTTACAATAATTTACGGCACTCACCCTTAAAGGTCATGTATAAAAAAATATATCTAGTTAAAGTTAAGAAAAATCGTGTGATAAAATCTTAGTGAAGAAAAAAGAGTACATTATTCTTCCAAATATGCAAAGAAGGTTACCTCATTAAAAATTTTGTCAAAAAAATTCAATGAGAAAATCTCAATCAAGAAAAAATGAGTACATCTCGTATTTACTCCTCTTCATATAAACATCATTTGAAATCTTGATATTGACATTCCAATAATGTATACCAATATCTCAAATAATACAACTAGTAATAAATGTCTTTGGAAATAAGTTCACCAAACACGTGGCCACATCCGAATAGACAATATGGTTAGCATTGAGCTTCACATGGAATATATAGCCCCTGTTGGAGCCACATTATTTGAGAAATAATGCATTTTTACTGTTGATGTGATGGAGAATATGTGGTTGAAAAATAAGAAAATATTATTAATGTGATGAAAAATATTATTTTATTGAAAAATACGTGATTGAAAATGAGTACAAGAATGAGAAAAATAATGTGAGTTAAATAGGAGCATAAAGTACACCACAATATCATCTAGTTTTGGTGTTCATGCCCTTGTATAAAGTAAGCACATATTAATTGTTCCTCAAAGATAATGAGTACATATTTAACTCCAGTCCAAGATCTTGGAGTTGGAGAAGAATTATATCTTGTTAATAGTTTTACCAAGCGCTATACAAGTAAGATGAATAGTGCACATATTATACTAAGATATGATACTTCAAAATCAGTGAATTCTTCATTAATCTCTCGAGGATGAAAATGGGCATTCTTCACTTCCATATTGAATCTTTTAGGACATTTTCTATACAAGTTGGCTAATGAACAAAAATGTTGTGCGGAAGAGAAGATCACCAAGGCTCTTTTTTAGGCCCAAATTTTCCAATAATTGACACCACTATGAAAAACAATCCAAACTTCCTCAACCACACTTCCAGTTATGGTTGCTTCTTGTTCACCCACTTAGGACTCACAAAAGGAGGTTATAATCACAAAGAATAAGTAACCACGAAAGTAGTAGAGTGAAAGAAAATAGTAGGCAGAGACATAAAGAGAGGAGCTGCATGTTTTCTTGTCTTTGGAGAGAAGTAGAGACCTAGCATATATCCAAGTGAAGTGTGGACGGCCAAGGTAAGTGGGAATAATTAGGGTAGAGTAATGGGTCAAGCCCAATAGGGAGGCAAGTGGGCTACTAAGTGGGTTCCCATTTATTAGCTGTTCAAATAAGTGGAAACGGATCATGAGCAGCACTAACTAAATTAGACTGCTTCAAATGACCCAAACAGTTTTTTGGGTTGGGTCATTTCATTTAGTTGTCGATTTTCATTCAGTCATTTTGGTCGATGTCGACTGAGAAAGTTTACTGAGTTACATCATAGCCGAGAGGTTGTTTGACAACAATTTACCTACAATTTATTTTTTATTTCCAATTAATGGCTCGATTTGCAGTATGGGACAAAAACTTTAATTTTTAAGATCTTAATTATCGAGGACTGATCTAATGAATACCGACGCTTATCTTATGTTAGGCATTGATAACATTTAAACGTAATTCAAATGTTGAGATCTACTATAAATTTATCTACCAATGTATTTATATGACATATCACTAGTACTTAACATAAGATGAGTATTGATGCTCATTAGATCATTCCTCCTTAATTATCAACATATATAACGCTAATGATAAAATATAGATCTCGATTTCTTACATAAATGTTCGTAGATAGATATGGTCATTCTTATCCTTCTTTTAATAAATATTTATAAATATGTTCATATCATGCATCATAGTGCAACGCATATAAGGATCTGTGTATTAATCGAATTATATGCTCTAGGGATAAGTCTTGTAAGCAGGGGCGGATCCAACACCTGATGAGCCAGCGCGGCCGTCAATGCTGAATTCGTTGAGAATAACATCGAACGAAACAACTTGCACATCATTTTGGTTTGGTGTTCGCCTTTCCATACAATGACACACGGGTTCGATTCCCTTCAACAACACTCCTCATTTAATTTTTAAACACAGTAAACAATAACTAAATATTATCTAATAATTGTACTCAGCTTCAACCAAAAAGAATGTAGCTCATATGGTGGCGTGGTCACTTCTATGTGAGAGATATGGGGTTCAATTATATGCACTTCCACATTTTTGTTTAATTTTTTAATACAATAACTAATAACTAAACAATTATATATTAATAGTTTTCATTTTCGAAATAATTTCTTTAAAGAATTTATTAACTCAAATTATTACTTCATAATATATATATATATATATATATATATATATATATATTTATTTATTATTAGGTTTTATCAATTTATTTTTTAATAAATAAAATTTGGACAATCTAAGTGTTCCTTTTTTATTGTTTAAGGAGTTCAAAAAATATTTTTATTTAGATCACAAATTATTCTTATTCTAAAAATCATTATTTTCAAATTTTTTCATAACCTTCGCCTAAGTTCAGATCTCGTCTTTATCGTTTAATCATGCTTTATGTAAATTTCATCTTATCTCGTTTAAGTTCGTAAAAAAAAATGAAACTAGATCATGCATATATGATTGGAAAATGTATTTTTTTTCCTCATTGTTTTGAGTTGTATTAGATTATATTTTTACATGCATATAACTTTTATGTTTTAGTGTATTTATACATTGATTGAAAAAATTTCAATATTATTTAATTAAATATTAATAAACAATCTTATGATTGCGGCTGTCAAGGGTCTATGGGTGTCTTAGCTGACTCAATATCTTGTATCCACCACTACTTGTAAGCTGATTATAACCACATATATTGAATCATATGATTTTTCTAGATGTTGACCCCAAAAAATGTTGTCAACAGATATCGGTAACGGACTCGTGACACGTGGATTCCGGCGAGTTGACCGGAGCTAATGATCGGGGAGTATGTATGAACTAACGAGTCGGAATACCAACGGATGATTCTTGTGTCGAAAGAATAAAGATTTGTAACCGATTTTACGTTTTATCCATTATAATATTGTAAAGTTACAATGATTGTAAGAACAAAGTATTTTCACAATAATATCTTTTGTAAGAATTCAAGTTTATGTCTTATATTATCTCGAATTCAGCATCCTTATTACAATCACAAAAAGTGCTATTTATAGTCAAATGACCGAACTGCCTACCGTCGGATTGAATCCACGTGGCTTCATCCTATTGAATTGAACATCGCATCACTCATTCACAACATTATCTATAGTGATGATTGCCCTGCCACCCCCTTCCTGTTTACTGACATTAAGTAAGGTGATTTAAAGTGACTTGTCACATCAATAATTTCTCAGAGATATCATTCAAATTTGTTTTTTATGAGGATCTCGACGAACGAAGCATTAGGCAGCTGGGGGAACTTCGGACTGGAGAAGTACTATGCAGTTGGAGAGACTTCGGACTAGAGATTAAAGTGCCTCATCTATGGAAGGTTAACTTTGGCAGGATGTCACTCTTCTGCTGGTGACGTCCTTTTTCGGGGAATGACTTCATACAAGCGAATGCTAAGTCCATCTTACTGTTCATCGCTGAGTGCCTTCTCGTGGGGGCCTCCACGTGTTCTTCGGATGATGATCCAATTTTAATGGGATAACACTATAGATCACCAAGCTAATAAGAGGCCGAATGTATATTTGCATGCACCACAGGAGGTCACGTCTCTTTATAGAGAAAGCCAACGCTTTACAAAAACATTGTGCCATGAGTCGTGTTTTATATCTTATGACATCATTTTTCTTTCTTTTGTACCCAAAAAATACAACCAACTTTACACATTTGATCGAAAGTTGCAAGTTCAAAAACTTTGAATTTACTAATGAGTTTGATTATGGCCAGATTGCATCTCTCTATTTTGATAGATAATTTCTACGTCGATATCCTACAACAAATATTAGTTCAATATCCTCGTTTATATTTATCATGATGAGCCTTACATTGTAAAAAGAATATGTTGTCGACATAAATTTTTTCAATGCCATCTTTTTTTATAATAACATAACTTAATTAATATCTACTTATTTTCATTAATTTCATCGACCAATCTCACGGAACAAAATGCTTACCAAGTAGGCATCAAATTTCTAGTAATGAACAACCAAGATCTGGTGGAACCAAGAATCATAGTATTCTTTGAACCAAACACTCTCACCACCAATGAAGTAACCACCAACAAAACTACAAGCAATCATGGGATCAATGATTTTTATCAATTTTTCTACCACACATTTCATTATTATTATTATTATTTTTTATCAAAATCTACAAAAAAAAAATCAAATTTTTAACTATACCAAACAAGGATCATCCCCAGTTATATGGTACCCAAATTTCCTTCCTAGGAAAAACTAAGGGTCTGTTTGATTGCGCGTTATTTTTCCTGAAAGTTGGAATTCGAATTCCAACTTTCACTTTTGGCTTGTTTGATTGGCTAAATTTTTCATGAAAAACGTTTCCAACTTTTGAAATTTTCCTTGATTTCAAGGAATTCCTTTTCCCACCACTTTGATGGGAATTGAAATTCCACATTTTTTTTTAGCAATAGAAACAAATTCTAAGATGAGCTGTAAAAAAAAGTATCCTTTTAATTGACAAATTTCATGTAAAAAAAGTCAAACGAACAAAAAAAAATTCAATTTTTTTTTTTAATTTTTCGGCAATCTAAGCAAATTTTGTTCCCAATGGTAAGAAAATTTATTCATTTAATTGACAATTTTCATGAAAATAAAGTCAAACGGACACCAAAAGTATTATATTTTTCAGGTAGAAAATTATACCAATCAAACACTTTTAATTACAATTCTCAGTAAAACAAATTATAGATAATTCAATTTCTTGTAATTTATTTTCTTTCCACCCAAATTTCATCTTTATATCAAACGGACCCTAAGATCATTTCATTACAAATAATTAGCAAGTCCATTGTGATCGGAAGGGAATTGCAAAAAAAAAAAAAAAAACAACGGTAACTATTCGCTTAGCTCTTGGCAATTCATCAAGCAGATGTAAAATCTCAAATAAAACTTACTTAGATACACATTTCACATTCAAATGAATCATCAAAATAAAATACTATGAGAAAATTTTTGAAACCTTGTGTTGATGTCAAAAAGCGACCGGTCAATTTTTGTTAAATTTAATGATGATTCGTCAAAGGTATATTGCTAAGATGGATAGAAGAATGTTTGTTGTTTTTACTAACAGAAGTAAATGTGAAGTGTGTACAAATGTGTTGAGCCTGGCCTCAAGGGGGGCACCATTACATTTCTATTTATAGACATCTCACAGATTGGCCACCCAATGTTAAACCTATGTGTGCCATTTGCTTGATTTTGATTGGCGGCGGAGGTCAATCTTGTTGGTGTGTAATCATTGCCAGCTTTGCAAAGTTATTTGCACTAGGTGAGCTAATGTCAAGTAATCATAGACTATCGCTGAATGGTTGAAACAGGTGGTGCTGATGTCATAATAGCCAAGTGCCACCTTCGAATTGGTGATCGAAGAGATGTGCACGTGGGGCAGAGATTTTGTTATCATTATGTCCCACGGATTACGACGGTCTCTAGTCCAAGCTGGTAGGGATGATGTACCAGACATTCATATCTAAAAAGATATGTCCTGGGAAGTACTTATGTGGATGAGTTCAGAGTTCGAATGTCAACACCTTGATAATACGAAAACTTAAATAATTGATGGGTACTCTAAGTTTTTATTTAAGTTTTGGACAGCACCATAAGCCAGGAAAATAAAAGGAAAGCGCAGCAGAGAATATGAACATCTCTTTTGTGTTTCAAATTGTGAGTTGGTGAAGAGTTTTTAACAGCTATTGTTGTTTCTTCATCCATAGCCATTGACTAATATAGCACACTCTCTAGTGTATAGAGTATTTAGGAATGGGAATGAGACGAGATCGGGGTAGCCATTTTCGTCCTCATCCCATCGTGTATTTTGTCTCTTTACCCCATATTGACATCCGGTCAGGGCGAGGCGAGACAGGGTCGTGGCGGGGAGGACCATTGCCCAATTTACCGCCATTCTTATTTTTTCTTTTAATTTTTAAATGCCTTTTAATTAGTAAAGATCATTACTTCTTTTTTTTCAAATTGTAGAACAACTCCCGTTTCTTTTAGAAATGATGATAAGTTTTGGTTTTTTTTGTAATATAAAATATATATCTTGAGATGGACTTTAAACGAAGTGGACAGTAAGATGAGAGTTGTGTTCCTAGTGCCCACAACCCAATTAGGAGGGAAATTTTCATCCCGTTTGAGACGGAGTTCCATGATATTGAGTTTAATGGATTTTTTTGTCATCCTTAAGAATATTGGTCGATGAGAGTGAAGGTAAGAAGAGACTGAGAGATTAGTTCTTAGTTGTTTATTAAGGGTAAGGAAAGATGCTCGGTGACGGTAATCCACGATGCTAAGATGGCCTTAACTATTGAGGAAGGTCCATCATCAATTAAGTTCTTCGAGGCCTCTCTCCTCTTCCTCCCACCGTGTCCGGATAAAGTGCATGTGGTCTGATTGAAAAATCCCGCAAATGCACAGGATCGTTGACAAGTAATACGTGATGAGTAATGTGTATCGTATCACGAGGAATAAAATTCAATTGAGTGTACTAGTCTTTAATTAGATTTAAAGTGAGCAAACAAAAAAAGTGATTTGTAGTTCTTAATTATTCTAACCTAATTTACTAAAGCTTGTAAAATCTGAATTTGTTATATGTATGAATGAGTGTATTGGATTACGAATCCACCTAATATTAACTATTCCAATTCTTAATTATGTAGCTAGTTTCGTTCATGCATTATTGACAATCGATAATTCTATTGTAATTAATTTTCTTTTTCTAGACAAATTAAATATATTCTAGTCACGAGTCGAGTATATTGATAGTCCGAATTTGAATGAATATGACGTATTTAATTTCACAATTATCTAAAAAATTACACACGTGATAAATATTATTCCTGCTATTTATTGCACATATGTTAATCAAGCAGTATTTTTTTGTCTATTGTGAGCCTCCCAACACTACAACAATAAACTATATATTCAATTGGTGATCAAACAATCAAATAATGAAATTAGGCATGCAAGATTAATCAAAAATTGCAAGAATTCCATGAAACTACGTGTCTTGGATTAAAAATAAATAATAACAAGTTTCATCTTCATCCAATACAATGAGAAACTTAGCTTAACATTTTTATAGTTAAATTACACAAGAAAAAAAAAAAAAAAAAATATCACCTGAAAATAAAAATAAAAAAGATGGAAGAAGTACGAGAAATCATGTTCTTGGCTCAAATCTTGATATCGAGTTATGAATCTTCTAAATTCTTGTATAATTTTCCTTGAATTGATGTATAGACATGTCATTCGCCTCCAGAATATGTAGAATATGATAAAATTTAGGTTAATTGAGGTTTTACACGTTCTGGTCGAATTTTGGTATTTAAAAGATGCCCCAAAAGATTGTTATTAGAGTAGAGTTTCAATTGGAAAAGGAAACAAAATCTCTCCTCGAAAGCGATCGCATAGAAGACATCATAGATGATCCTGGGAGCTCTGGAGGCATAGATGCAGTTACATCAAATTAAGCCTATTTGACCGCATATGTATATTATATTTTTTGTCGGACAGTATACAGTATTTTAGTCATATCTTTCTTTTTGGATATTCGATTGAAGTGATTCAAAGTGTGTTGGAAAGCCAACTTAAAGGGATACAATTCTTTCGGAGATATTATTTTTTTTTTTAATTTGAATGTTTTCTATGTCAAAAATAGATTTGAAACTAAGACTGAAAATCCAAAACATAATTTTTTTTTACCTGAAAGTTGATATATGATAATGCTTTGACTATATTTCATCCATTTGACTTCTTTACTCATCCAATTGACCACTAACACTATCGAATCTTCATGGTGAGGTTCGACACAACTTTTAAATATTTACACTTTAGTCCCCGAACTTTGCATTTGTTTCATTTCAGCCATTTTTCTCTTGTAATTTTGTTCATTTATCTTTCAATTGTATTCAATTAAATCCTTGGCATATTTGATCTTCATTTTTTCGCCATCTCATCTATGAATTGTTTGCAATTTAGGTCATGAATTTTGAATTTTGTTATTTTCACCATTTTTGCATTCTTTTCTTCAACTCTTCATTTAACTTCGGTTTTTACCTACAAAATGCAATATAATACAAGTTAGGTAGTATTTTTACCAAAACAGTAAAAAATCATCTTTTAGGATCTCAAATAAATGTAGAAACTGCACTTATCATTGTCCTAACTTCGTATGTGGTGTTGGCCCTCAAAGAGGCGCCAACGATGGTATTATCTCGCAGCAGTGTCGATTTGCACTTTGGTGCATTGATTGTTTTTCAAAAACTGCATAATAAATGCTCATAAATTTAAGAAAGATAATATAAGATCACTTAAAATAAGGACATAATAGCTATGCTATGAAATATTAAATTCATACTTTATATTATAAATTTTTAAAAAGTGTATGTGCAAAATAAATTAGTAATTCTGAAAGATCAAAAAAAAAAAGATAATAATGAAAACCGAAAAATAAAAGTATGTAGGGGGACCTAATTATCACATAGGAAAATTCTATTTGTGCCTAATTTGTTAACCTAATTGTTGACTGAATTGACAAGTGGTGACCCCTATTGAGGAGGAGCCTATGGGTCCAGACGCCCCCCAATAGGGGACCGTCACTTGTCAATTCGATTACTCTTTAGATAAAAAAATTAGGTACATCTAGCATAATCCTTACCACATATATATGACACTACAATTTCTCCAACATTCTTAATTTATGGACCAAGCAAATAGTGGGCTTAATCATCATGACTCACCTTTAGAGACAGACCAGCCTATACCATGGCCTTTAACGAGCCTACGTGAACCCAGGCCACGCTTCTAATAGGCTAAGCCACAAGGGTCATTAAAATATCCAATGCTTGATAAAAGCACGTTTGAGAAGTATTTATAATTAATTTAAATTATAAATAAATAAAAATAAGTGAATTGGTGATTAAGTAATGTTTGTGAATTTATTGCCACGTGTAGATAAAAAATGACTATAATATTTATAAAAAATATATAAACATGAGAGATTTTATGTTAAATAAACTAAGAATTCGTTTGATAAGATTTATGTTTTTGCACCTGCTTATTGTAAAAGAGTTAATGAGGTGGTTATATTATATTAGTTTTTTCTAAAAATTCTTCTAGCCAGCAAAATGTTTTTAAAAATATCCAAAAACACTCAAAAAAAAATAAAAAAAATTAGTCTCACGAATCACTTTTGACTTTTTAAAAAGTCTGTGAAACACATTTAAAATTTGATTCATTTAAGTTTGTAGCTGTATTTGATGACCATTATTCAAAAAAAATAAATTAATGTTTTGAATAGTAAATTTTAGGAGAACGTCTGATTAAAAAGTAAGAAAAAATTTAAATTACGTGAAAAAATGTTATTACGTAAACGTACAATTAAAAATGAGTAAGTCAAACAATAGGTGTCAAACAAGAGCTTAGTTCCTACCAAGCTCTAGAATCCAAAACAGTTTAATCCAACCAAGTTGACTCGTTCGATTTGATTCAACTAGACTAATTTCAATAAAGGGGTCCACTCCTACTTGTGTACGATCCTGCCCAACTACTCATGGAGTGCTTTTTACATTCTTTTCTTCAACTCTTCATTTAACTTCGGTTTCTACCTACAAAATGCAATATAATACAAGCTAGATAGTATTTTATCCAAAACAGTAAAAAAAAATCATCTTTTAGGACCTCGAATAAATGTAGAAACTACACTTATCATTGTCCTAACTTCGTATGTGGTGTGACCCTCAAAGAGGCGCCAATGATGGTATTATCTCGCAGCAGTGTCGATTTGCACTTTGGTGCATTGATTGTTTTTAAAAAACTGCATAATAAATGCTCATAAATTTAAGAAAGATAATATAAGATCACTTAAAATAAGGGCATAATAGCTATGCTATGAAATATTAAATTCATACTTTATATTATAAATTTTTAGAAAGTGCATGTGCAAAATAAATTAGTAATTCTGAAAGATTAAAAAAGAAGAAGATAATAATGAAAACTGAAAAATAAAGTATGTAGTTACCACATAGGAATATTCTATTTGTACCTAATAGTTGATCGAATTGACAAGTGGCGGTCCTCTATTGAGAGGAGCATGTGGGTCCAGACGTCACCCAATAGGGGCCGTCACTTGTCAATTCGATCACCCTTTAGATAAAAAATTAGATATACGTAGCAAAATCCTTACCACATATATATGACACTACAATTTCTCCAACATTCTTAATTTATGGGCCAAGCAAATAGTGGACTTAATCCTTGAACCCATCATGACTCACCTTTAGAGACAGACCAGCCTATACCATGGCCTTTAACGAGCCTATGTGAACCCGAGCCACGCTTCTAATAGGCTAAGCCACAAGGGTCATTAAAATATGTGGAAATTATATTATACCATACTTTAAAAATTCAACATTCTAAAATCAGATAGAAAGTTTGATAATTCAAAAATCAGATCTTTTTTATATTAATAATTATATTATAAAATTAAATATACACAATCTAATTTACCCACATTAAAACCCTAAAATAAACTCTCTCTCATCTTCACCACCTCTTCTCCTCTCCGTTCTCTTCTCCACCATCTCTCTACTCTCAGATTGACGCCACCACCGTTGCTACAGCAACCCGAATCGACAGCGCTGTGTGTGATGATACGGTGCAAGCAGCGAGGAGCCTGGGAGGTGGTGTTTCACGGCGGTGCACATAGCGAGGTGCCGAAGGACGTTTCTCCATGGGCGCGCTGCAAATCAATGGTCTTTTCCTCCATTTTTAGGTGCGGCGATGATATGCAGTGGTGATGGGTGCTTGGGTGCAGTGACATGGTGGTGGCGCCGCACGAGTTAGTTACGAGATTTGTGTTTATTTCATGTAGTGCGTGGTTAATTTAATGGTGAATAACTGTGGTGTCACGTGGTGGTGGTGGTGGTTACATTTTCTGATCGATCTATGGCTGTGCGGGGCGTTGTTAATATGACAGTGAGGTGGTGATTTTGCAGGCGTGGCGGTGGCGCTAGGGTGCTGCGTGGGTGCGATCTGGTGGGGATACTTGTTGATTTTGTTTTTTTTGGTCTGTGTAGGTGGTGGAAGGACGCTAGAGAGGTTGTGTGCAGTGGTGGCGGCGTCAGCGTTTTGTATAATAGGACGGCAGGGTTGATTAGTGCTGGTGAGGATGAGGAAAATGAGGGGGGTATGGCAGTGGGGCGTAGGGATTCCGAGATTCGGGTGAGTATGAAGAGAGAAGTGGTGGTGTTGGCTGGTGGGTGCGATCTGGTGGTTGCTGCTTGTGAAGTGGTGGTGTTGGTTGGTGGTGCCGGAGTTTTGGTGTGTGTGGTAGTGTTTGGGTTGGTGGTGCCGGAGTTTTGGTGGGTGCTATGGTGTTGGGATTGCTGTTAGTGTGGTTTTGTGGTGGTGGTGGGGGGTTGTTAAGTCGTTGGTGGGGGTGGTGTAAATGGAGATGGTGGTGGTGGTTTGCTGTGGTGGTGGTTTGTAAATCTGCAGTGGCTGTGGTGATCGTGCGGTGGTGGTGGCAGTTGTGTGTTGGTGTTGACAGTGGTAGTAGTGGTGGTGGTGGTGGCATCCGACTTCGTGGTGGCTTTGGCGATTGTGAGGGGGTGGCCGTGGTGATTGTGAGGTGGTGGCGAGGCGGCGATGGTTGTCGAGGCGGTGGTCACAGATTATTTGGTTAACTGTGACCACTAAATTGGCTAATCTATGACTAATAACAAATCTGCGATCAATTGTGACTTATTAAAATTCACATCTGTGACCTTAAAAATAAATTGTGACTTATTAAAATTTTGATCCGTGATCTTGAAAAAAATTTGTAATCTAATAAATTTCGATTTGTGACCATGGAAAAAATCTGTGACCTAATAAATTTCGATTTGTGACCTTAGAAAAAATCTGTGACCTAATAAATTTCGATCCGTGATTTTGAAAAAAATTTGTGACCTAATAAATTTCGATCTGTGACCAAACTTTGAATCTGTGACCAAATTGTGTAAATATGTGACCTTAATTTGTTTAATGAATAAAATATATAATTAATTGAATAAATTATAAATATTTTTTAAATTAATATCTGTTTTTAGAACTTTGAAACTTAATTTCTGATTTTGGAAATACCCTATTCATAAAGTAGGATTTGGGAAAATTTCCCTTAAAATATCCAATGCTTGATAAAAGCACGTTTAAATTATAAATAAATAAAAATAAGTGAACAGGTGATTAAGTAATGTTTGTGAATTTATTGGCACGTGTAGATAAAAAATGACTATAATATTTATAAAAAATATATAAACATGAGAGATTTTATGTTAAATAAACTAAGAACTCGTTTGATAGGATTTATGTTTTTGCACTTGCTTATTGTAAAAGAGTTCATGAGGTGGTTATATTATGTTAGTTTTTTCTAAAAATTCTTCTAGCCAGCAAAATGTTTTTAAAAATATCCAAAAACACTAAAAAAAAAAAAAAATTTAATCTCACGAATCACTTTTGAATTTTTAAAAGGTCTGTGAAACACATTTAAAATTTGATTCATTTAAGTTTTTAGCTGTATTTGATGACCATTATTCAAAAAAAAAAAAATGTTTTGAATAGTAAATTTTAGGAGAATGTCTGATTAAAAAGTAAGAAAAAATTTAAATTACGTGAAAAAATGTTACTACGTAAATGTACAATTAAAAATGAGTAAGTCAAACAATGGGTGTCAAACAAGAGCTTAGTCCCTACCAAGCTCTAGGATCCAAAACAGTTTAATCCGACCAAGTTGACTCGTTCAATTTGATTCGACTAGACTAATTTCAATAAAGGGGTCCACTCCTACTTGTGTACGATCGTGCCCAACTACTCATTGACACGTGTAATGTTTGTGAATTAAGTAAACTATCCTGTCCAACGATCTTGCTGGTGATTAAGTAATGTTTGTGAATTTATTGACACGCGTAGATAAAAAATGACTATAATATTTATAAAAAATATATAAACATGAGAGATTTTATGTTAAATAAACTAAGAACTCGTTTGATAGGATTTATGTTTTTGCACCTGCTTATTGTAAAAGAGTTCATGAGGTGGTTATATTATGTTAGTTTTTTTCTAAAAATTCTTCTAGCCAGCAAAATGTTTTTAAAAATATCCAAAAACACTCAAAAAAAAATTTAGTCTCACGAATCACTTTTGACTTTTTAAAAGGTCTGTGAAACACATTTAAAATTTGATTCATTTAAGTTTTTAGCTGTATTTGATGATCATTATTCAAAAAAAAATTAATGTTTTGAATAGTAAATTTTAGGAGAACGTCTGATTAAAAAGTAAGAAAAAATTTAAATTACGTGAAAAATATATCCTACACATATAAAAAGAGTGGATGTATTTTCTACTGTAGAAACTACCAAATACAAATAAAACACGCCTTTCAGCCTTTTGTCTTACTAGGGTTTACTTTCAGTCTCCTTCTCTTCGCCTCCGTCGCTCTCTAACATCAGCCCTCGTCAATGGTGCGCCGCCTGCGGATCTCTTCTTCTACGTAAAAAGTGTTAGACGTAGAGAATCATATATGTAAATCTGTTATTGATAATTTTTTTCTGTTAATGGCTGTAGGCGCCGAAGAAGGATAAAGCTCCCCCACCGTCGTCAAAGCCGGCAAAGTCTGGCGGTGGCAAGCAGAAGAAGAAGGTTGTTAATCGCCCCTCAATTTTCTTGTACATTAACGGATACAATTTTTTTCATTAGTGCGATTCTAAGAGTGTAATTTTTGTTTAATAATTTGCAGAAGTGGAGTAAGGGAAAGCAAAAGGAGAAGGTGAACAACATGGTTCTGTTCGACAAGGCAACCTACGACAAGTTGCTTTCTGAGGCCCCAAAATATAAGCTCATCACACCTTCCATCCTCTCCGATCGTCTCAGGGTATGTTTTTAATTGTAATCTCTATTCGGTAGTGGATGAATGTGTCTGAATGATATATATATATTTTTTTGTGGTAATAGTCATAAGCATTTGTGTTTAAAGTATTTTATATTACAAAAAGTCTTAGACATCTGCCTCTTAGGTCATCTCCAAGACTCCAACCATTGCACCAATAAGTTTGAATTTTTTTTTTTTTTATAGTTTTTATCAATAATTAATTTAAATATGATTTGAGTTGGCTAATGATTTAGGTTTAATTTAATTTTATATCTTTGGCGAACCATTTTTGTCGATTTTCCATCGCTTCTTCCCACGATTGGACTGTTTTAGTCCAAAATCACCAATGTTTAGTCGCTTGACTGTGAACCTCCCCAGCCTAACTCCAAATCAGATCTAGGTATCCTTCATTTCCTCATCTTTATACTCCCTTATATTTAGTAATCATTCATATATTCGTGTATATCTATGGTTGTACTTCTATTTTCAGATTTTTTGGAATTAATGATTGATTGATTGCTTGCTTAATAAATTTTTAACTTTATTGCGGAGATCGTTATTAGATTATTGAACTGGACGCATCACTTAAAGATTTGTATACTGGGGTTTCTTTGAAGGTAAAAGGCACCAAGAAACAATATCAACAATATACATTTTTGCGCTGATTGAATTTTTTGAAGTAATAGGTTCGTTTATACATTTTCTTGTTTCTCCTAATAAATTTTTTTTAATCTCCTAGTACATTTTTTTTAAATAACCCATATGTTGCTCACCCCGTAGAACTGGTCATTTTATGAAGTAATGTTTGTCACCAAGCACAATATGGAATATGAGAAACAACAAGTATAACATACCAGCTTACATGGTATTAAATGAAGATATTGTTTTACGTATAGAGTATTTACATATAGCACTTAATCACAAAAAATGTTTAATTGATTGGTCTACATTGTATTATTGATTCTTGTACAAAAATGTGAAAGAGTAATGAAATCAAGGAAATTCATTAGTCCCATTCTTGTTTGCAGATCCCTGAAATCCCAAACATAGCATATGGTTGCAATGAGTTAGTTGACTCTGCCAAACAAATTTTATAGAACAGGAAGATGAACCCAAATATTGCTAGCCAACCATAGTATTTTGCTTGATTTTCTTGAAGTTCCCCAGCTCATGAACACGTACATTAGAGAACTTACTCATTTAACTTTTCATTTGTCTTTTATGACGGCCATTTCAATTTTAGTTTTTAGGTTTTGGGAATGCTGAAAGAATGATTGAATCTCTTCTGTTTGCAGATGATGAAGCTCTTGACTTAGAAGCTTTTGGTGCAAAACTTACATCAATGCACCCAAAGTGAGTTTCTTCTTCAATTCAAGTCACCAATGAACTTCTGTTTTCTTTTAAACTTTATTAAAGCATTTATTTAGGCAGTCTTTCTTTGTTTTTTCAACGTTCAAAAAGGAATTGCAGTGATTCGGGCTCTTTCTTCTGATGTTTGGCAGACCACCCATTCTCTTCTTTCTCTGCTTCTTCAAAAACTTAGATCTAACATCCAGGTGCTTTGAGGTCTCTTTACTAGCATGCGCTTGTCCATTTGATGTAAAATACCATTACTAGGAACATGTTCTTTAAAGTTCTTAAGATTATAATGCACAATTGTGCTTGCAGTTGCCAGAATGCCTCTGCATCATTGGATATCTGCATCGAATAGGAATATTTAGTGGGTAAGCATTCTACCTACATGTAGCTTTATTATGAATTTCTGCCCATTTATTACTTGATTCTACTAATTTTATGGTGCTTATGTTACCTGCCCAATGTGTTATGTATGCAAAAGGATCATCAAGTGTTTCTTCGAATGATCTTTTCATGCAAAACTTGTAGTCTACATTGTTGATTTTCTTCTCTCTTTTCATGTATCGTCATCAAATTCACTTAGATGCTTAATTTAATTGCAAAGTACGAGTTATGTTCAAAATCTATGTATTATTTGATATTTGAATTCTCAGTTGTAGCCCTTTAACTTAAAAGAGTCTCTCTCTCTTTACTGTTCATACATGAGTTCCTCCATTTCACACTTAAACTGGATGTTTACTATTTATTTCATTACCTGGTTAACTAATGTTCATAAATATCTCCCTAACTAGGAAGCATGGATAAAAATACGAGCATAATTTTCCATGGGAACTGAAAAAGGAATCTAAGTACTTGAAGTTGGCTCGATGTTGTTGGTGAAAGTTTATTTGGGATTGGTTTGTTAGTTAACTTTCGAATTTGCATATACTTTAGAGGCTGTCAACATGTACAACGCCTCAGCTCAACTTGAACACAATTTTAAAGTCTGTTAAGCAACCAGACAAAGCTTGAACAACCTGTTCCCTGTATATAATGACATTTTTAACATAATATCAATTTTAAGGAACTCATATGAGTCCTAGGTCTTTCCAAATTATATTTTGTAGACTTGAGCAAGGTGGATGACAAACATTGCTATGCTGACATGTATTAGAGTATGTTTGGAAGTGTGTATAATTTTTTTTGGTTAAACCACTTTCCACCTCTCATTTCTCTCCATTAATAAACACTTCCCACACATAGGTTTTGTAATTTGAAAAAATCAGCTTAATTTTCAGATTGCTGAAATTTTAGAAGCAAGACAATCTTTAAGTTTTGCCAAGACATGAAACTAAGTTACATAGTGTTCTCTGATTTTCATTTGATTATGCCACTGTTAATATCATCTAGATACTCTTTTGTTATATTTTCTATAACCCTTCATATTCTAATAGAAAAATATGTGTTTTCAGCTTACTAGGGAGTCTTTCATACAGAAGTTTCTTGGTGGAAACTTAATTGCTGAAAAGTTGGATAGCTTGATGGTGCTAATGTTTGAACACCTTTTATCCTGTAGTGAGAGTGGCCGTTTGATTCAAGTAACATTCTCATTCATGGTTTCTTAATATGTTCCTTTGATGTCCTGACTTTCTTAAAAATGGGAGAATGTTTTGACCCATTTTTCATGAGGTATTCAAATATGAATGTTGATCTATAAAAACTTGAAGAATTTATTTCTTAACCTTTTTGGCTTAGTTTTTGGATTCCAGTCACATTATTTTCCGAATATTCATTGATTGGCTGGTTTTTGTAATTCTTCAATTTTGTTGAATTACTGTAAAAATTCGAAAATTTTGGTGCTATTGATTTTGAATTTTTTTTTTACAGAGACTGTGACAAGTGACAACCATTGGATACATGGAAAGCATCATCTGGCTACTCTTTATGCTCCTTATGAAGAGGTATTCCTTTTGTTGTTCCTTTCTTTTGCTTTCAAATTTACAATACCATATCGATTCTTATTTATTATGATTGTCTCAATCATGAACAGAAAAAAAAATGTTCTGCTCCTTGTAGTAGTAAAATGGATTTATTTTTATTTTTTATACTATAGTCTATAGTGGTGTATTGGTGTAGTATATGCTCTTAACAACTTCAGATGTAACATTTCTTTGATGTAACATTATATATGCGGGATTTAGAAAATAATATTGTAATATGTGGGTTTCTTCTTTAGTTATGATTATATTCTATCCGTTCCCATACCCTTTTTATCACAAAATATTTTTGGTATCATTATATAAGAAATGAATTCTGAACTTTTGTGTTTTCATTTTAAATTTCGTCTGTATGATGCCTATTGGAAAAGAGAAGAAAATTCACTTTTACTCTCTGTGTTTGTTTTTCTTTTTCTACAGAGAGAAAAATGCAAGGAATTTAAAATTTTGGAAATTCAGAAACTTAAGAGTTTTGGAGTTCTTTTAGTTGGAGATTTTCATGTATGTTAAATTTTGAGTATTGTTTATGGATCTATTTTAACTGTTGGTGAATTGAAGTGGAAATCTTTCATATTAAGGTCTGAATTGCTTGAATTTGGGTGGTATTTCCTGTTGGTCATTATTAATTTTCTTTATTTTGTGTACTGAATTTTCATTCATATTTTTAATTGTTTGTCCATATTAATAAAATGGCAGTGATTCTTGATTCATTTTTATGTTTTTTTATTCCGATGTAGGCCTCCATTAATGTGTTATCTTGAATTTGGGACCTCACCCCCAATTTTTGAAGGAACTCACAATACAATGCAATTAGGTTCTTCACAACAGTTGTCATAGGAATTTTATTTGTTCTTCTCTTTTGGCAAAAGGGAGATGACATGTAAGTCCAACATTTCCTTCATTTAAGCTTCTTTGGTCATTGAATTCCAAAGAAAGCAGTTGGTCTAAACATTATTGAGTTGTGGTTATAATCATATATGACACCGGATCATCTAGCTTCCAATGAAACACTTACTGCGTTACACCGAGGATTTAAAATTGACAAGTATTTTCTTTTGGACTCCAAACCCCATTCATGTATGCTTAATACGTATGTTAACTGCTCAAGTAGTTAAATGATTGACAGAAAATACTCATCGTGTAACAATTATATTTTGTGTGTTCTATTGAAGTATATTTAGTCTGTTAATTTCTTTATTTCTACCGGCAGTTTCCTATTTCGCTTGTCATCTATTTTAAAGCATTTTTTTCTTTTTGTAACAGGAATTTCTTCTTCACTTACATCACTTTATTTCCATCTATTTATTGGAGTGTACACATTTAGTCCCAACGCTAATATACACAAGAAGAAGAATGCATGCACGTGCATCGCACGTGCTTTCACTAGTTATTACATAAACGTACAATTAAAAATGAGTAAGTCAAACAATAGGTGTCAAATAAGAGCTTAGTCCCTACCAAGCTCTAGGATCCAAAATAGTTTAATCCGACCAAGTTGACTCGTTCGATTTCATTCGACTAGACTAATTTCAATAAAGGGGTCCACTCCTACTTGTGTACGATCCTGCCCAACTACTCATGGAGTGCTTTTTCAGTCTGTTCAAACTTAAAGCCGTGCGTTGAGCCCTTTACCCTACCAGAACTCGCCAAAGGCCAAAATAAATCAGTAAAACCCTAATTTTTAAACCCTTTTCCCTTTGATCAATCCCCTTTGTCACCGATCTTCGCTTTCCCTAGTTTTTATTTTATTTTATTTCACTTTAGATTGAATTTTCAATTTTCAATTCGTTTTGAATAGCTTCTCCTGTAATTTATGGATTCTCAGGATCCGTCTGCACCACCACCACTGCTTCGTCCCCACCACCAGCCCCACCCTCAACAAACCCCAACTATCTATGCGGGTCCACCCCAAACCCATCACACTCAACCCCAACAGCCCAACAACCCTTACACCATTTCCAGCAACAACAATTCTGCCACCACCACTGCTACTATGATGCAACAACAAAATTTGTACCCCTTTAACACCATGGCTTCTGCCTCTGCGTCCAAGCCACTGGATTATCACTACTCTGATAAACTGCTTTCGGGTGGCGGAGGGGAGCCTGGAGGATTCAGCGTTGAGTCTGCCAGAAAGAAAAGGGGTCGGCCCAGAAAGTACTCACCCGATAACAACATTGGGTTAGGTCTGTCCCCTGATCCTGCCACCAAGATTTCCTCTGCCGTGGCCCTTACTGATTCTGGTGGTGGGACCACCCCATCGTTTGAAACTGCTGCCAAGCGCAACCGTGGCAGGCCTCCTGGTTCCGGAAAGAGACAGTTGGATGCTCTAGGTTGTTGTCTCACCCGTTAAATTAATCACATGTTTTTATTAGAAATACGTACATGCATTTCATATTCGAGTGATTATGTTGGTGTAATAATGAAGTTCCTTTTCTGGTGGGTAGGAGCACAGGGAGTTGGATTTACGCCACATGTTATTACAGTGAAAGTGGGTGAGGTGAGTTAGATAATAATGCTATTTTGATGATGATGTATTAGTACTTATAAAAAGGGAAATTTGACGTTCTATGAAAATGTTGTGTGTTGCATTCGTTGGTATGGATTCATTGCAATTACTACCCAGTGAATGTCCTATCCTTTTGCTGAATTTATTTGTAGATACACGTCATTCTGAATAGGAAAAGAATAATTATATAGGGAAGGAGCAACTCAAGTTCAATAGTTTGTTTGTTATTGCTCAAGTAGTCTTCATAATTGCATTTTGTTTTATATGTTGTGATCGCTCAAGTAGTCTTCATAATATTAACCGCACCTTTGGTGATGAATAATACAAGTAGTAAAATTATTGCTGAAATAATACTTGGGTTGATAGCTGTGCAGCCAGAGTGACATTAATAAATAGAATAAGTTAATAATTTTCTTTATGAAGTTAAGAGGCCAATGATAAGAAGAACCCTACAAGAATTAAAGGTTAGTTCTTTAGACAAGTATTTTTGTTAAAGGACAAGATGTCCATGAATTGATGTAGAGAAACGATGATGCTAACATAGATGTGTGGGATCACTAAAATGGATAAGAATCATAAGATAAAAAGTGGAATATACGCTAACAAGTGAAGGTGGCAACGATGGAGGAGTCAAGATATGTTTTGCGTAAACCGAAAGAGGCTCTTGTTTATAAATGTGACATGATCTAGAAAATGGTAGAAGAGAGAAGGGTAGTCTAATGCTAACTAGGCAGTTATGCTGCCAAAGATATAGTAGCTTTGGATTTCCTAAAAGGATAGCAATGAACTGAATCGAAACCAAACTAAATGAAAAATGGGATTCAAGTAGGCTACCTAAAATTTATTAGGAAGACTTAGCATCCATTATAAATTTGCTAAAAAAGACTAAGTGCTTGTTTGGAGAAATTATAAGACTAGACATGGTCTGGTTTGGAAGAGAACTGAACTGAATCAAATACCAATGAAAATCTTAGAATTGGAATCATTGGTTTCATATTCAATTATAAAATTGAATTGAAACCGAACCAACCGGTTTCGATCCAGTCCGGTTTGGTTCTTTATATTGAAAAATTATAAAAATAAAGTATGAAACTACTTGTCAGATTGAAAATAGTCAAAAATAGAGTATGTGCCTGTTTGTTATTCTTGTAATCTAACAATATAAAAAATTAATTAAATAATTAGA
This sequence comes from Osmanthus fragrans, assembly GCA_019395295.1. NCBI lineage: Eukaryota > Viridiplantae > Streptophyta > Magnoliopsida > Lamiales > Oleaceae > Osmanthus > Osmanthus fragrans. Next base: position 3,709,639 of record CM033355.1, read on the forward strand.
TAAGTGTTCAGTAGTTGTATGTCCTACAAAATGTGATGAAAATTAAAGTTTGACTTTAACCTTTAATTATTAAAAGATTATAATGTAAAACAAACGAGATCTTAGTTCGTTGTTATTGTTTGTCAAAGAGGTAAATAATTGAATTCACTTGTGTGGAAATAGTTGAGTCAATATAATATAGATTTTGGTCATTGGTAAGTTTTAGGAGATGTGAATGTTGAGATAATAATAGTTTATATGTAGTTAGATATAATATCTGTTTAGCTTAGAACATGCAAAAAAGATATATAATCAAATATTCCCTGGCATGGGAGTTTGACACCTTTTTTTTTTTTTTTCAAAATTTTGGCTTTGATGTAATCTGTGAAGTTTATTTATGGTGAAATTTTATAGAACGGGTGACCATTTTTTGTGAATGCATGAATATATATGTAGCTCATTCTTATCCCTTTTTCAAAATATATTAGGTTTCATAGCCAGGGGTGGACACCGAGGGGGGGGGGGGGGGGGGGGGGGGGGAATCACGTTACCCCCAAACTTTTGGGATTTTTTATTAATATTTTTTTAATGATATAGTTCATTTTTGATATGGATTGAAATCTAAATTTTAATCTAAATCAAAGTTAACAATTAATTTTAATAACATATTTCATAGGATCCACAACTTTTCAACTTTTATCAGAATCTACTAAAAATTTGATCTTAATTCCCAACAAATAGGGGCAAAATCACAATAGAATTAAACTTTTTCTCCTACTCTCTCCATCACACCTTTTACCAAAACCTTAACTCTTCTAATTTTTTAAAATTTGCCTATAATTTCTCTACAAATTATCATATCTACTACAAATCTTCACTTCCCAAACAAATTTTCAACTAATTAGAGTCTAAATTTTCATTTTCTCCTCTCAAATAGTGTATGTAGAATGGTTCTGAAATGATTATGTTTAAATTGATTTATATTTAATAAATTGTGTGTATTTGATTTATCATTAGCATTGAACATTGAATATTGATTATATGTTGTTCCTTTTGATTACTTGAATTGATTATTTTAATTAATTGTTTGTATCAAATACACTATAAATTTTTTAAACGTAAATATATATTTTCTTGTGATGAGCAAAATATTAATAAAATGTCCGTTCAAAATCAAATGGATGAAAATGATGAGCAAAATATTAATGAAAGAATATTTTTAAACGTAAATTTGTGTTTTCTCGGGTAAAGTATGAATCGTTCAAAAATCAAGAACAAAGTTTTTTATTTGGGTTTGATTGTACCTCTCTTACTCAAAATGTTTGCGTCCACAACTGTTCATAGCTTCTTTTTGATAAGCATGAATGTGCATTAATATTTTCTCATGTGCTTGTTGTTCCATAAACCAAGTGAAGTTGAAGGTTTAGTTTATAGTTTTATTTAATAATTAAGAAATGGGCTGTGGTCATGATTGTGACCTAGGATATAGGTTTGTAGAACCTTGGTTGTTCAATCACTAGACAATTCGGTGCCATAAATCACTTCGTATGTAGTGATGGATGGCATGTTATTAAAGGCTAATTAGTGTCATCCTTTTGATAAGTGACTGATAATCTTTTTATTAACCAGAAATCTAAAAATAAGAATAAGAAAATAACTGAGGACAGAAAAAGGTGACTGCAGAAAAGCTTTGAGTTATCTATGAAGTTGTACTTCCTGTTTAAGCATAACACCCTCTTATAGGAGTCATTTTGTTGTAAGTAAATAATCTATTTCGCCTTTCATAGGGGAGGGGCCCAGGTTTGTCTCAGAGATTTGCAAATGAGGATTACATTTGTGAAGTTTTGCCCTAGGAGACTATTTTTTTAATAATGCTATTCATTTCATGAAGGCTTAGGAAAGTATGAAGAGGTTTTAGTTCTAGGTAACTTGTAATGTGGTCCAAGTCACTATAGCATCAACTATGAGCCAGAGATTGAACATGGCAACTCTGGAAAAATTCCATAATAAAAAAATGTTGATGGAGCTTTGTGCAACAACAAGAAGTTAAGTGTTTCTTCAATGATATTGGGGGCTGATAACATGAATATCATTTTACCATTTCATTGAATCTTGTGTTTTATCTAGTGAATGATCCAAGTGGAATCAAATAGCTTGCAATTGTATCACACCATCACTCGGTTCCATAAAACATGACTTGTTTAAAACCCTGTTTTGTACAATTTGCTTTCAAAATTGTTGTGTATCCTCCAATCAGCAGGATCTATATAACATTTTTCTATTCTGCCTAAATCTCTCTAATTCTATGAATTATATCTTCTTTTAAATCCTCACTCAATAACTATTGTACCTAAATACAACTCACAATTGCATCTTGTGCCAACCTCATACTCTATTATGATTTTAATATCGTCCTTATTCTCCTACTATGACAAAAACACATTTTTTGTATAGGTATAGTTAACACAAAGGGCTTCTGCAAAGTAATTTTATATGTATCTACTCTAAATAAAAGTTGAGTTACTTATATTGAATAACAAAAAATAATTAGGAGAAAAAAAAGCATGTTATAACGACATGAGTGCTTGTAAATACCAGTTGAAAGGATGGAGTTTTGTCTCTTTCACCATTTAAGAACTGCTTTTGTCAATTTATTTGTAGTGTATGATTGTATATCCTATGTTAAATGCTTAGTGTATTGCACTTGAAAGAAAGTGAAAATATTGAAGTGACTGGTTTCTTCTTGAATTGCCTTTGTAAAATGCCAAGCCTTCAAAGTGTTGGATTTGCAATTTCAGCCTAAATATGCTCCAAATCCTCCTATTTGCAAATTAGGATTCATGGGGGGGGGGGGGGGGGGGGGGGGGGGGGGGGGGGGGGGTCTCCACAAATTTTGTGTGGGAAATCGAAAATAGGACATCTATGATGGTAGCTCTTGGATGGTAGCTCCAAGGTAAAAGACAAGTTCTATAGAACAATTATTGGACTAGCTATGCTTCATGGTGCTTAGCATTTGGGAAATTAATGAGCAAAGCTCCTATTTGTTGGAGTTATATTTAGAACAATTATTATACTAGCTATGCTTCATGGTGCTTAGCATTTGGAAAATTAATGAGCTCTGCTCCGTAATCTTTTGTGCAAACAGTTGATATTACTATCCTCATTCGATCACTCTTTGTAATTTGATGTATTAAAAGTACATTTTATTATATATATTTTTTAAATTACACTTGGTCTTTGTTCTGATTTAGGGGTTTACTCTTAAGTAACAAATACTAAGAAAACCTCTTCTGGCAATTGGATCTGAAAGAGAATGAGGTAGATTGATTTTCATACTTATCTAAGGAAGATATTTAACACTGACATTCTGCTATAATTGATTACTTTTTGTTTGTTTGTATTCCTTTTTTTTTTTTTTTTAAATGTTATTGGGTGGCAAAGAGCATGATAAATCAACTTTTACAGTTTTGTTTTCCTTTTTCTTACTGACCTAGTATCTAAAAGAAGCCTATGCATTAAGGAATAATCCATAAATTTTCTTGTTCCTTTTTTGCTTTTTGGCTCCCCTTTGCAGGATATAGCTGCAGAGATCATGTCTTTCTCGCAGCAAGGTCCTCGTACTGTTTGCATTCTATCTGCTAATGGTGCCATATGCAATGTCACCCTTCGGCAACCGGCAATGTCCGGCGGCACAGTAACATATGAGGTATGTGGAACTTGATATATGGATACAGCTATGGTGTCTATGTGTCCTATATTTTTTTTCCCATTGATGATGCATTGCTTTTCTTTTTTTAATCTAAAAAATCTCTATATATTATAAAGAGAGGCTCAAAATGTGATATATGTTCTAGTTAATGTTCATATAGATATCTTTACTCAAGTTAAAATATATGTATTCATAAATGTGTTCGTATATCAGCCTTTGCACGTATGTGAAGGCTTTTAGGGTCTGTGGATTCTATTAATGGTGAACTTGCATGTCATTTATTTGTAAAGGTGATTTTGCCAATGTAATGCATCTTTCTCATGTGATCCGCATAGAATACATGCAATACCACTTCCTATCTCCTGTTTTACCGACGTCCTTTGAGCCTTCTTCTCTCACAAGGACTAATTTAATAGACCAATGCCTCCTACTAGTGCTATCTTTATCGAATTCACAGTGGGCTAAATGGTTTTGATATATTGATGGTGATTTGATAATAGAAGCAATGTTAAATTCATTTGTTATGACAAAAACATGCCATGTCTATGCTTTCTTTCTGCTACTTTTATGCAGTATCAAATTCGTTTTTTATGCAATTAAATTGGAAAAGAATATTATCCTACTTATTATAGTTATTAAATGTATTAGCATTTCTCGTGGATGATAAGAAACCAAGTAGTAGCACAATCGGCAATGATTCTGTCCCTTTCCTAATTATAGATTCTTGCCTTTTCCTCTTTTTACTGGCAATTTTTCAATAAAGTAGGCACACATTGACTCTTGATGAAATTAAGCATTCACGGCATACAAATAGATGGCATGGTGGGTACATGAATCAGAGGGTTCGCAATCCGATATTTCATGCAACATGGGAGAGTCAAATGGGAGTACATTAACTATATACCACTCGATATTTAGAGGGGAAAAAATTGTTCTTTTAACTCCTTATTTAGGAGACACTGGAGACAGAAAAAAGGCAAATGTTGAGATTGTATGACGACAAAGATCTTGAGCTAAATTAATTTTTTTAGATGATTTGAATAGGAATTTCGAAGCCATCTTTCTAAACTTGTGCAATATCCGAGCACAATAAGACAGTCATCTATATCTGAGCAATATTAAACTTATACTAACTTATGTCAGCATTCTTCTATTTGCAGGGTCGATTTGAAATCATCTCTTTGTCAGGTTCCTTCTTCCGGTCGGAGAGTAATGGTAACTGCAGCCGAACTGGTGGCCTGAGTGTCTCATTGGCTGGGTCAGATGGTAGAGTTTTGGGTGGTGGAGTTGCTGGAATGCTTAAAGCAGCATCACCAGTACAGGTACAGTTTTCGAGACTCTGCACGTGTGTAAATCTGTAACTCATATTAAACCATCAAACTGTACTTTTCTCTACTAGATTGTGGTGGGCAGCTTCATTGCAGATGGGAAAAAACCCAAGTCTGAGCCATCTTTGGCTACACCTGTGCGTATGTTGAACTCCAGTGCTCCAGTCATAGGGGCCGGTCCTTCTTCAAGTGATTCATCGGAGAATGATGGTGGTCCTCTTAATCACGGCTCAGAACCTTACGGTGGTCAGCAAATTCCGAATATGTCAATGTATTCAAATATGGGCTGGCCAAATTCCACCGTCAAAATGTTTCCTAATTAATCTTACTTTCCCTTGAATATAACGCGCCAGTTCAAGCTTAAGAGGTTGGTTCCCAATGCTAACAGGCGGAGTTCTTCCTTCCTAGAGTCAATTTTTTTCATAAAAATGTCATTTTATTCTCTTCTGCGCTTTATTAGTATTAGGAGATGATGTTCTCTTGCAGATTAAATATGGCTAATTTACTGCAAGCTAACGCATGTTTTCTTCATTCTTGGTGTGTCTGACTACATTTGTGACCTTCATTTATAAATTATTGGATATAAAATCCTTTAGAATGGTTTTACATTACAAGAAATCTCTGACTAATAACAAGGCATGACATACATTTGATGCATTCACCATGGAGATCGAAACTTGGATTGGTATATCATTTTGAAATTTTTATGTGTTTTTAGACCTCTCTGCTTTGATAATGTCAATCTTAGCGTTAATTTTTTATTTTTTTTCAAAGCAAAACACCAATACAGCCTCAATAGATTTCCAGGCTTGATTAGGATTCTCTAACCACGTAATATATCGAACTCACATGAATCAAAAGGAGGGGAATATGTATTGATCATCAGAAATAAGAGTGCTAAGAAATGAAATACATGTGAAAGATTTACTTCCCATACAAAGATAAAGCATGTAAATTCATTAAAGATCCTCGAAGTTGGAAAGGTCATGTTTGTCTATCTGAATAAGAGCACGTACTGAGCGAGGATGGTTGAAAAGTCCATTCCTCTTATAACGATGCTAATTTCAACTCTCAAATGTAAGTGAATCAAAAACCCTGGTTTTGTTCTCGATATATGTAGGTAACTAAATCTCGATCAAAAGAGGTGATGTCTATTACATTAGAGAATTTTTTGGATAGTTAATGGTCCTTCACCTCGAGTGATGCAATGAACAGTAAAGGTCGAGTCCATTTCTACTCAAAGATCTGATAAAATTCCTCTCTAGTATAGTATGTAACTCAAATATCAAGAATATGACATTCCTCAAACGAAGAGGAGAATGCTCGTATGCAATGTCCAAGCTGATCCCATATAAATGGGGTACACCAAAGAACCTATATAGGAGGTGATAGGAGAGGAAGAGTCTAAAAAATACCAAAAAGGGGCAATAGACGTCTCCATGCCAATTTACACGCCCAAATGCGATAAACCCTCCAAATAATTTGTTTAGACTCCATACGAATATTCTGGTGCTTCTCATCATTCCTTGTTGATCCTTCAAAATGATCACCAACTCAACCACTTCAATTTCCACAAAAAAAATAATAATCATAAGTACATATAACGATATGCTAATATATCTTTGGATTATTTTACTTGACCACTTTGGTTGACTCCTTGGATGACCTCGACCCCATCACTCCCCTCACATGGGAATTGGGTCCCACCTCATTAAATTTAATATTTTTGCCCCCTATGTGAAGAGAGTGGTGAGACCGAGATCATCCAAGAAATCAACTAAAGTGGTAAAGTAGCATGGTCCTATATCTTTTCAGATTATCATGTTGATTTTCTACAATACAAACGTCAATATTACCAAATAAAGTTGAAAATAGAACCGACTTAGCTCCTATTTGATGAAAACCATATTTTTAAAAAAAAAAAAAAAAAAAAAGAACTAAGTAATGATTTTTAAGAAAATGTGTGATTGAAAAGTAGAAAAAAAACTTTGAACACAATATTTTATTGTGTAAATGTCATTGAAAATGAAAATGTAGAAAACAGAGTTTGAGAAATATAATTGTCAGACAAGGGCTTAACCTTTAACCAGGTCAAACAATTGCTTAAGGCCTCATATATTTATATAAAATCCCTAAATTAACACACTGAATTTCTAGTGAAATTTTACTATTTAAAAATGGGAAATGCCATTTGTATACTCCAAAATATAAATCATACTTATGTTTTTTAAAAAAAAATATTGGACAATTTGCCAGGTAATGTCAGTGTATACTAAGCACAATTTTAAAAATTCGACATAAATTTAATTTTACATACACATTTTTGTTGAAAAATAAAATAATAATATTATGATACTGGAAAATCGCTAACTTATAAGTAAGAAAAATGTTGTGTTCATTCCGATTGATACTCCTCACATGGGGTGATACCCACTCCATGTAAAAAGATGTCATCCAAAATATCAATCCTATACATACACATAACATTACCGTCAATTAATTTTTTTTTTTTAAACTAAACACTTAAATATGAAGTATGGCACAAATGTTGATTATTTCACTATTTGGGACCTTATTTTCGTAGGGACCTTCAAGGTAACAATCATCAACAAGAATTTTTACATCATTTTTGACAGTCCTCTCACGTGAAATGAAATCCATGATTAAAATAAATGCAAGTCTCACATCATGTAAGAAAACTATCAAAAATGATATAAAAAACTACTATACATTAACAAAACTCTTTGCTTAATATCATGCTGGAATTGATTTGAAGAACATTAATGCTTAGTTTCTGTACATTAACTTTGACATTCAGCTTGCTATGTGACAAATGTCATTTGGCAATTAAAAAAAAATATCCTTCCCTCTAACAATTTTTTTAAAACGAAGCAACTTAAGCAAATATTGAACATGTACAAATGACATTTTCCACTGTGAAGCAGCCTAACATTTGTACAGTCTTTCCTTTACATCATCATTAACATTGTCTTTGTTTTCAAAAAATTGCAAACAAAAAAACTTTTTATTTTTCAAATTGATAAATGATAATTTACCGCATGACAAGCTATCAAAAGCATAATGGCTTGAGATCTGCAATTCAATAATAAGCTCAGCTTCCCTTCTATACATCTCTACATTGTAACTGTTTCACAACATTAATGCAATAATAAACAAAATAATTGATGTGACATCTCACCGACCACATTTATATTTAACAACCCTTGGAAGTAATTTTTATTGAATTTTAATTTCAGCTAAAATATAAATATTATACAATAAGGCTTCATTTAATTTCCATTTTAAGAAAAAGAAAAATTGATTGATGAATAATGCATAGTTAAAAATTAAGAAAAATTTTAAATTTAGTATAATATTATTTTATTGAAAAATATGTAGTTGAAAAAAAAATAAAATGAATCAAACAGGGGTTAAATTTCATCAAACTGCCTGACATAAATTGAGAATGCAGGTCTCCAATCTATATTTGTGATATTACTTAAATACCCTTCCATAAACGATAATGTTTATTGTACATAATCAAGTGTACATAGAGATGTCCACACCCTCACATAAAAATGAACCTCATTTGAATAAAATATCTACCCCCATGTGAAGATGTGGACACCCCTGTATACACTTGATTATGTATCATTCTATAAAACCCCCACGCACATTCTACACCATAATAGAAAAAGGCATTTTTGATCTTTCTACGCCCCAGTCAATTATTGCCACTTTTTGAATCCATATATTGTATAACTACATTTTAGGTCCTGTTTGTTTCTCATTCTCATTCTTCTACTCATTTTCAACCATACATTCTTCAATAAAATAATATTTTTCATCATATCAATAACTTTTCAACCACATATTCATCATCATTACATCAAAAAAAATACATTTTCTTCAAAATAATGTGCATCAAACGGACTCTTAAATTAAAATTTTATAAAAATTATTACCAAACATGTGCTTCAAAAATACAACCTTGATGTGTATACCATGCTTACACATCATGTGGTACCAACCCCCTCACAACATCACAATTTTTTTATTCATGTGACGCCCTCATGAGAGGAGCAATACAATATAATGTAGAAGCATGATGTACAATCAGCAATATTGTAAAAAATATGATAGAAGAAATGACACATCAGCTATGTAATCTATGGTTGCATTAATATCACTTATCAGTCTCTTATAATCCCAATGGATATGTTTTCAAGACTTCTCCCAAGATCAAGGTCTATAGAGCAGAAATTAACTATTCAACAGAACTCATTCCCACAATTGACAATATGTTACTCTTTTAAACAATCAAACACAATTACATATTCAGAAACCAACATTAGCTTCTAATAAAACTTAGTTTAAGGTGTAAAGCCAATTTCTTCAGGTAGTTTTGGAAAAGTTTAAAAATCTTGGTAGTAATTAACAGAGAAAAGAAAGGAAAATTGGAAGAGACATCAGTTCTCCAAGGTGATGTAGCATCAATGAAAATTTCAGACGCAAATTACCCATTTGATTATGAGATTCATCCTTTGTCCCCAAATACATTAATAAAAATTAATTTAATCCGGCTCAAATCTATATAAAAAAAAATCCCCAAAACCCTAAGGATATAAGCATATATAGAGTTGCAGCGATCAGAACCTGTCGGGATTCATGGATCGACATCATACTGTCGTCAGTGGATTGACAGACATGATTATATCGTCACCTCGCTGCAAGGATTTTATTTTCTACAAATCCAAAATCAAAGTTATAAAAAACAAGGAGAGCGCTCAGAACTTCTTAGAGGTATGTGATGCCGTCACCGACAAAAAGTCTCGGCACACAGTTATATTCATCACGGCAGCACCTACTAATAACAGAATCGAAAATAAATTTCATATAAAAAAAAAAAATTTGTTGCCAAGAAAGGCCTTGAAGTTACTGAAATTGGAAATTTGTCGAACGCAATAATCGGAAAAACACAGGAAGTAAATTCTTTATCTTTATCTTTATCAAAAAGTACTGAAAGAGGCGAAGATGGGAGAGAAGGTTAAGGTATGAGAGAATTTATAGTGTGTGGAATTTGTTGATAGAAACCCTAATCTCCTAAAAATTTATTCATATGGTGCGGCGCCCGAAACCCTACCTGTTTGAATATAAATTGGGGGTTATGTTATTACTTTCGTACACAAAAAAAATGTACAAGTAGTATAATGGGTTATTGGACATGGCAAATACTCTTTTCTTAGGAGGTTGTAGGTTGTGATGAATTTTAAAAATCGTTCTAAATTTAGGTGCTTTTAATTGAGATTTTAATAAAATTGTAAACAAGTTTTGTGTAACAATTCCAATTGGTTTTGACTTTCGCTGTCGTTTCCGCCAGCGACGGAAACCTTTATTTTAATTTTAAATTTTTAAATTTTTTTTTTTTTAGTTTCTTCTCTTCTTCCTTTTTTTTTTTTTTAATTATCCCTTTATTTTGACCACCTTTTTTGGTTGATTATTGGTGTTATTTTTATTTTAGTATGGTTGTTTTAACAAAATTGAAACTAACATTCTTCATTTTTTTTTCAAGGAATCAATTTTTGAAGCAAGTCAAGAATTTCGAGGTTCAAAATTTCCTTGATGTAGAATATATATATATATTGCTGTATTCATTTTAGGAGTTCAGAAAAATATTTATTTATGAACAGACAAAATTTCAACCATTTTCTTGTAAATCGATGATCAATAACTATCACCTTTCGCCATGCAAAACACACAAATAAGAATTGTCTCAAACATTTTGTATTGAGGACTAAGGACCAACTCCTTCTACAATTCAACGCACTTTGAATTGAGAACCAAAAATCAACTCATTTAATTGTCCAAAGTACTTTGTGTTAGGGACCAAATATCAACTCATTCGACCATCCAACGCTGGGGACCAAGGACTAACTCTTTTAAACGTCCAAGAGTATCAATGACCAATTTCTTCAACCGTCCAAAGCACTTTATCTTCTACAGTTGTGTTCTAAAAGCATCTTCAATAAACTTTAGAATTCATTCTTTATTTTTAATTTACAGAAATTACATTTAATAAATTACATATTTTAATACTTAACTTTTTAAATTATTCAAATTACATTTGGATTAATCGATACGAAAAAATCAATAAATGTTTCTTGAGAAAAATCAAAATAAAGAGCATTATTGAAATATATAATAAATTTTACATTTTAAATTTAACGATGCCCATCACTCTGTTAGCAACATCTCAATTTCCTATATTTTAGGTACATAAAACATAGAGGACTATATTGTATGGAAATAAATATTGGCTCAAACTGCAACTCGATCAATGTTAACTGTGGCTACTATCAAGGCTTGGGTGCTTTGACCCGTGTAGAACTCGTTAATGGTTAACGACAAAACAAGACGGATTAGTGAGAGAATGAATGAGAAACAGAGAAGACCAAAAGGCTGAGGCTGAGGCTGAGGCTGAGGCTGAGCACTAGTAAAGAACGAAGCCTTCCTAGGCCAATGGCCTTGGATGGAGCTTCATTTAGAGGTAAGGGGTGAAATCCTTTGATTCACTTTAAAAGAAATAAGGAAAACGAAGGAGACAAGGATTTATTTAGCTACCAACTATCCAGGCATGAAGAATATGTCGTCACCATCTTGCCATTTGTCCTTTACTTAGTTGTTGCTTACTGGAAAATGCTACTAACAGAACAATCATCATGAACTCGCCAGATTGTTTCCCCCAAGAGATTTGCAACTGAAAGAACCGTCAATTGTGGGAAGTAGTTCTTCTCCAATACAGGAATAGTGTTTGTAATAATCACCTCTTGGAATAGGCCACTAGACAATCTCTCAATTGCAGGAGGGCTGTAAAGAAACAAGATATTATTGCATGATCCTTGATGCATTGAAAAATGAGCAAGTACATCATAAGTGCATCCTAAAAAATAGTCGAACAAACCCTCTTCTCATCACAATAACAAAACTGAATTATTGAAGATGCAATACGATACAATTACAGCCTTTGCACTTATACCACAACTCCACAAGCAAAGAAAGCTATAACTACAGAGACTCCTTCCATTCTGAGCTATGCTATTGGTTTTATACGTGCTTTCATAACTTATATTTGTAAGTAAATTATTTCATTTGAACCATCTCCTACCTAAAGTCCTGATGATAACTCTAATATCCAAAATGTTTGATGCCGGATAACTGAAATTAAATTGAGAAAATTCTCTTAGTAGTACTTTTTTTTTAGTAGAGTAGAGGTTTAAATTTATTTGATGACTGTTGCATGTAAATTCATATTTCAATTCAAATGCCATTTCTTTTTCCCAATTCTCTTTTTTATAGCTCTGTTTACCGTTCTACATCAAAATCACACACTGGGAAGAAAAAGGGTTGTCACTACGTGCACATATGTTTGTCAACTCTTGACTGCACAAAAATATGTAAGTGGCTCAAGAATCAGCCTACTAACTATTTGTACACAGGAATAATGCCAAACAAACCAAAGGAATGACCTAACGGTTGACATCCGCCTCACATGGGTATGAGGGTCCCACTTGAATAAAGTAACATTTCCTCTTCATGTATGAGGGGAATGTCAACCGTTAGGTCATCCATTTGGTTACCATAGCACAACTCTCGTACACAGTGCTGCCAGTTGTTTAATTTTATGGAAAGGTAATTGTGAAGCATGTGAAATCCATTGTTGTCCGAAACAATTAGGAATTCGGCGTACTAGTGAAACACTTTGAGCATAATAGATAATAGTCTCAGGAGAGAAGGGAAAGAATTGAACGATACCATTAAAAATAATTACCTAAAGACAGCATGAGTGCTGCACGCATAGACTTCCCTAGCACCTTCCTCATGCAACAAAGCTGCACCTTTGGCAATAGTTCCTAAGACCCACAAGAAATTGACACGTTAATTTCTGGGCTTGTGAAAATTGCAATTAATTGCAAACAAATTCGCCAAGGAAAGTTATACTGAAATAGAAGGTGCTGATTAACACAAGCAATTTCCATGCACATTATAAGAGTAAAGAGTCCTGATTTTATTGTTTCCGTTGCTTCCGAATGAGCTACAATACAGGTTACACCAGTTAGTCAGCCGTATAAAGACCAAAGGCCACTGTCACGTGTCACATGGCTCTCCGAGATTGGGAACTGCCAATCAATGTTTTAAAGCCATTCCTTAGGCTAGCCTTGAGACAATGGCTCAGGGATTTCCTTGCAGGGATATGCCTTTGATGTATGACTTGTGCGTTCAGCTGCAACTTAAATGCCTTCCAATACAGTCATTGCTTCAGTAATGCCTTAATATAGCAGTACAGAAACGGATTCAACATTTAGAAGAGAGTGATGAAAAAGAGAAAAAGCAGAAGATAGACGGAAGATTTTCGCTGATATTAACACTTCAGTTTTCATTTTCTTTTCTGAAAATTGAAGATTGACTGTTTAATCATGACATTCGTAATGCTGTATGTTTTATTTTCTTCACACATTCCATTTGCTTCCAAAAGATTTTTCTTTTTAATTCATAGATGAGATGGAGTAGGCATATCTCGGGATCACAATTATAGTGACTCTACTTACCCGCAGTGTCAATCATGTCATCGACCATAACTGCAACTTTTCCTTTAACATCACCAATCAGATTCATTACCTGCAACAACACTTGTTAAATGAAGGATTCAAATCAAATTATGACAAAATTACGAGAAACAAAGGTCAGAAATGTTTTTTTCACTATTTTCCCAAACTTTTGATGCCCAGATGTGTTACTGTTTCACAGTAACAGAAAGGAAAAAAACTTCAGTTCTGTACTGACATTAGTTTGTAGTATTATTTGGTTCATACTTCATACAGCAGAAAATAAAAATCATCTAGTCACTTCTTGCATTCATTTTCTGTAGCACATTATTTACAGGTGTATCTGTATCTGATATACATATCATTTCATGCTCCTTGTATCCGAGCATTGTCTAGAAACTGCACTACAGAATTTTATAATCTGAAGATCCAAAAACTTCAAAATCTATACAAGGGAAAGAAACATTGCCGACACCAATTGTGAGTAGAAGTGCTTGCAACATAGGAGATCTTAATGTGGAAAAATCTTCACTATCCATAAGCCATTTGCCAGCTAATTTTACAATGCCCTAAATATATCATCTAAATAAATTTCTCATAACTGGCTTCAATTCAATCTACCAAGTATCAGCCTTCCTGGACTAATGCACTAAAAAAGAAGAAGAAGAAGAAGAAGAAGAAAATTCGAAAGGACAGACCAATTAGGAAATTACCTCAGCAACATTATGGCCCTGACGCCTTTTATCCACAATGGCTAAAGGGGCGTCAGATAGCTTCTTAGCAAAAGCTCGTGCTCGAGCAACACCTCCAACATCAGGTGAGACTACCACCAAGTCATTGGAACAAATCTTCTTGCTAGCAAGATAATCAAGGATGACAGGCTTTTCCGCACAAATCAACAAAAAGAATGGTGATAAGAAAATGCAAATAGTCAGTAATCAGAGAGTAAAACTCTGGCAAATTACCTGACAGTACACATGGTCCACTGGAATATCAAAGTAACCCATTGATTGTCCAGAGTGAAGGTCACAAGCAAGAACACGATCTGCACCTGCTTCTGTGATAAGATTGGCCACTAATTTGGCAGCAATAGATTCACGTCCTTGGGTCTAGTGATGCAAAAACAAAACAAAAAACAATCAGCTACCTAAAATATCCGCATTTGATTTCTGGGAATCCTGGCTAAGATAATTGGCACCAGCTATAATTAGTGACAGTGTATTTTGAAATAATGTCATAAATAATTTAGTTTCAAGTTTTATAATCTTAAAAGTATATATCACTCTTTCCAATGTTGACATAGATCAAACTGAGGAAGGAAATTGGACATGAATATGTGTACAGAAATGATATACACATAATTGGCCTACCAAAACATTAAGTAGATCATATCAGGAGAGATGTAGGAGTTTGACCATGAGTGTTCATGGAAAATCCTTAAACATAAATGATTATCTAGTTTACTTAATATTTGATATTTACTAAAATCACCTTCCTGTCAGCTCTAGCATATCCAAAGTATGGTATCACTGCAGTGATATTCTTGGCTGACGCTCTTCGGCAAGCATCTATCATAACCAAAAGCTCCATAAGATTTTCATTAGCTGGAGGGCATGTGGGCTGGACAAGGTACACATCGCAGCCTCGAACACTCTCTTGTAATTGAACATATATTTCTCCATCAGCAAACCGCTTGATGTGAATTTTTCCCAGGTCAAGGCCCATATACCAAGCAATTTCCTAAGTGATGGAAAGCAACCATATCAATCAATATTGAGGTAGAAGTATGACAGTCTAAGAATTTCATTGGGTTAACGAAAAACTACATAAGATAAAGGAGCACTTTCCACCAATCTCCATACTCGTTAAATATTGTCTCACTCCATACTTGTTAAATATTGTCTCATCAAGATTTCTATTCTAATATATTTCTCATTTGTTTATGGGTAAAATAGAATTATATCCCTGGCCACTTTCAGGTATTTAAACTGACCCATTTACCTTTTGAGCAATGTACCAATGGCTTCACACTAATCACAAAAACTAAGGTTTTAATGCATGACAGCAGAGAAAAAAAAAATTGTGAGTTAAATTGATTGAAATGGCAACAGAGGGAGAGAACCTGCGCAGAAAAACTGTGAAATCCACATGATTCATTGCACTTCCTAGAAATTCATAAGCAAATTGAAAACCAAAAACTAACCCCACTCAAAAAAATTTCTTTGTGAATCCATTCTAAACTCAAACTGATCTTGCAAATTCCAGTTTTCCCTGTCTACCCAGGCTCTGTTCCTCTCTCCTTTCTCTATTCTTCTTTCATAGGAGCTTTTATTAGTCTTGTACCCTATTTTTTTTTTTTTAAATTACTGACATTATCTTTTGCTGCTGCCACAATTTGCAGTGATTTTCAATGCTCAATTACTCATGGGTGCTTACTATCTGACCTAATATACCCCTTATGATTTGAAAAATTAATTATTTACCCCCATACAGTTGAGTACACTTTAATTTATTGAGACATTGTGTTAACAACATGATGGATTAACTTGCTCATTGGACCGACTGTGGAGTAGCAACCTATTAAAAAACATGGGGCATACATTACACATGAAAACCTTTCGAGACTACTTTTAGAAATTTTTGTTTTGATTTCAGCTGGGTTAGAACACATGAAATGTCTCACTTTAATCCATACCTATGAACTTGGAAAGCGTAAACAAAAATATTGAGTCAACAAATTCAAATCAAAATTCATAATCCATTCAATTCTGTTTAGTTGAATTTTATCAGATAAGGCACTCACCTGAGAAAGTGCAGAATTTGCCAGGCCAGAAAAAATTTTAAGCCTGGTATTACTATTTCTAGTTATCGCATTCTCCAGTCGCCTCGATTGCAAGAACTTAGGAAGAGTTTGTTCACTGATAATGGGAACGCAAGGCTTCCCACTTACCGGCTCTGTCAGCTCACATCTCTATAACAAACATCGAAAAGTGAAGATAATTCCCATGCAGCATATATATAATAATCCCTATAATACCTTTTTATCCAAGTGCAATAAATAACATTTTCCATGAAGGAAATGAAACTGAAATGGGGACTTCTTTAGCTTTCAAAATTTATAAAAAAAAAAAAAAAAAAAATTCTCATTTTTCACTCAATAAAATTACAGATAAATAACATAAACTTGAAAACCACTTTCTCCAGGAAACAACCACATAAAAGTTGAAAATCATACGACGGCGTTCGGAGCAACAGATCGTCTGGCAACGAAGTTCCGTTGGGTCGGACAACAGCGAGAAAACAGAGAAAAAGCTGAAGATGACGTAGGTGTTGTCCAGACCAACGACGCCATTCCTATATGTATGTATATATATCAATATATATATGTATCTGTATGAATTTGTGTGTTGGAGAGGGAAAGAAAGAGGTGTTATTAGGGTTGGAATATGTGCCAGTAAAGTTTTGCTGGCTGCCTTTTTATGTGTTTCTCTTCTCATTCACAAAGGATTTCGATTCTTCGGTGAATAGAACTTCTCCAGTGCTAACACGTGGCAGCTATCAAACGATGTCGTTTAGCTTTGAATAAAGTTTTTTCCCCTTACTACTATTGTAAGCCCTTCTAATTATAGTCCAATTTCACATCAGTTTAATTAATGGGAGATGCTTTAAAACCACTTGTGGATCGCTAGAAATAAGTTGATTTTTGATGTTTTAAAACCTTAATGTTGAATGTATCGTTAGACGAATCAAAATACACATATACAAAGTAATTTTTTCTTTGTATCCGTAAGTTTTGACTCAATTCGAGTATTGTGCATTGAGTCTCTAATAGATTTTCATTTTTTTTCTCTTGTTTGCCCGGGAATGCTCAAATGTAGTTGTTTATCTTTTTGATATGTTTGGCCCGGGTATGCTCAGATGCTTTTGTATTTCAACATTGATTATTTGACTCGGGTATGCCCGAAGTATTTGTTTGATTTTTGATCAATATAGGACACATTTACCAATAAAAAATAAATTAATTAATGGAAGATGTTACGTATACCAAATTTTTTTACCTAATTCCTTATCGAACTCACAATAGAAGGGTGAAACCACATTTTGAGATTTTTTTTATTCACACGAATCTCGCGTGCATGGCGTACAAATAGAATTATTCTTAACTAATTTGTGATGAATATTGAAGATGAATTTTTGTTGTTTTATATTGATATTACATAAGAAATAAATTGAGCAATAAACTCGACTTTTAGTAAAAACTTATGGACAGTTAATCGATCATCCTCATGAATTGTTGGTCGACTATACTGTACGAGGAAGTGATTATTTCCCTAGAATTCAATATCTTTTAGGGTCCGTTTGATTGCAATGGTGAAATTTGGGTGGAAAGAAAACGAATTAAAGGGAATTGAATTGCCTAGAATTTGTTTTTGAGAGAATTGTAATTAATGGTGTTTGATTGATATAATTTTTCACCTAATCCATTTGTCTTTATTTTTCATGCAAATTGTTACTTTTTTGGGTAATTTTTTTTATAATCTGTATTAAAATTTGTTTGGATTACCCAAAAAGTAAAAAAAAAAAAAAAAAATTAAAAAAAAATTCAAATTTTTTTTTTTTTTCGTTTGACTTTGTTTTGCATGCTAATTGTCAATTAAATGGATAATTTTTTTATCATTAAGTCTAGAATGTGTCCCAATTACAAATAAAAAAAAATAACTAAAAACAAAAAAAAAAAACCAAAAACAAAAAAAAAAGGAAAACCTGGAATTGTTTTTCTCAATTGGTGGGAAAAACTATATGGTGGGAAAAATAATTCCTAAATTGGAGAGAAAATGGGTCACGAGTACCCCCAAAGTCCAAGTTGGCAAAAGGGGGCCGCCTAGGAAATTGGGTATTCCTTCAACAAGGGTTCAACCCACACTTGAGACATCCGTCTTCCCTTTGGGGGAGATTTACCCGCCTGGTGTGGTTTGCGGGTATTGCATCAGACCTCAAGTTTACCCAGTGCGCACTGGTGGTCGGACCCCGCTCTAAAAGTGGTCGGGCTCCGTCAGTAGCGGCTGCGGGTTCCTGAGTCATAAAAAAAAAAATAAATAAAAAAAAAAAAAAAAAATTTCTAAACAAATATGGCTATCAAACATGTCATTTTACATGAAAACGAAATTTATTTTCTTTTTTCATGAAATTTGAAGTCAATCAAACATGACCTTACATTGGACCTAGAATACCACATTTTGAAAGGTTGTTATGCCATCCACCTGGCTCCACCTATCAAGATTTTTGAAATGATGAGCACATTTCTTGAGGCTCTCGGAAGTGTCGGGGCTAGTGGGCACCACCTCGACTACTTATAAATACACCCCCAAAGGCGTCAAGTATGGAGTTGAGATACACTTTCTAATTCTTGCTGTCTAATTTATTGTTCATTCAATTAATTATTGATTCATCATTTTGCATGAGAGAAAGAGAGATAGAGAATATTTAACATCGTTAAATAGTTGTTAAAGTTGAGAATTAAAATTGATTATATGTTACTTTAAAATAAAGTGTCAATAATTAATTGGGTGCATAATAGATTGGACGGCCAAAAGGTGGACAACAGATATCAATTTGTCACATATGACTTATGAATTTTTTTACCAAGTTTTTACTTAGCTCACAACTTCGTTATATTTATATTACCTTTTTTTATTTCATATACTTACATTGAGAGAGCCCTTACCTCTCTCTCTTGTAGTTTATGACTTTATGTTATTAGGGTCCGTTTGATTGTAAAAATAAAATTTGGGTTGAAAAAAAATGAATTATAGGGATTGAATTGTTTAGAACTTGTTTTATAGGAAATTGTTGATTAATTGTGTTTGATTGATATAATTTTTCACACGGAAAATTTTAAAATTTTGATTCTTTTGGTATTCGTTTGACTTTATTTTTCATGAAAATTGTCCATTAAAGTGATAATGTTTTTTATCATTGGATCTAGAATTTATTCCCATTGCCAAAAAAAATTTAAAAAAATAATTAAAAAGTGATACTGAATACCATTCGTTTTGTTTCGTTTTCCATGAAAATTGTCAAGAATAATTTTTTTTACCATTAGATCTAGAATTTGTTCTAATTGCAAAAAAAAAAAAAAAAAAAAAAAAAAAAACTCACATTTAAAAGTTTTTCCCACCACTTTGGTGCGAAAAGCTTTTCATGGAAAAAGTGGAAAAGGGGCGCGTGGGCGGGAGAAAGGAAAAAACATTTTCCAAGACAAAAATGGTCATCAAACAAGTAAAAGTTTCCATTTTCCATGGAAAAGTGGGTTGATGAAACCGGGCCTTAAAGAAAAAGTACAAAGTTTTCCATTTTCCATGGAAAAAGTGGGGAGATGAAACAGGGCCTTAAAAGAAAGAAAAAATCTAGTTGTACAGCATTTTTATACAGAAAATATGACAACCCCCTCATAAATAGGGGGCTTACAGAAAATTTGATAGCCCTCTCACAAATAGAGGGGCCCACAATTTTTCATACAAAATTGTGTGACCAATGAAATTATTGTGATATGACTTTTCAACTTTGTTAGCTAAACAAGGTGGACCAAGTATTTTTTCTTTTAGGAAGGTGCTACATTTACATTCTTTTTTTTACAGAAAATTTGACAGTCCCCTCACAAATAGGGGGGCCCACAATTTTTCTATTTGTGAGGAGACTGTCAAATTTTCAGTAAAAAAAAGACTGTAAATGTAGCACCTTCCTAAAAGAAAAAAAATACTTGGTCCACCTTGTTTAGCTAACAAAGTTGAAAAGTCATATCACAATAATTTCATTGGTCACACAACTTCGTATAAAAAATTGTGGGCCCCTCTATTTGTGAGGTGGCTATCAAATTTTCTGTAAAAAAAGACTGTAAATATAGCACCTTTCTAAAAGAAAAAAAATACTTGGTCCACCTTGCTTAGCTAACAAAATTGAAAATTCATATCACAATAATTTCATTGGTCACACAAATTCGTATAAAAAATTGTGGGCCTCCAGGGCTATCAAATTTTCTGTAAGGACCTTCCTAAAAGAAAAAATACTTGGTCCACCTTGTTTAGCTAACAAAGTTGAAAAGTCATATCACAATAATTTCATTGGTCACACAATTTCGTATTTTGCCAAAAAAATTCTCTTCAACTTTACAAAAGCCACATTTCGCCAACAATCTTATAATGGCATTCTTTAATCTAAAATTTTCCAAGGCTGCATTTTTCTCGTTTCTATTGTTAAAATTGATGATTTTCTTTCTATTCTAGAAACTTTTATGCATCACATGTTTGACTACAACAAAAAGTGGTTTTGACAATTGGAAGTCGTTCTCATTCATGTTTGACTACAAAAATCGAGTTTTTGGCTTACTTTCTTTCACTAAAATATGTTGAATGACTTAAGAATTCATTCATTGAAAATTCCAAATGGCCTAAGAGCATCTTCAAGAGCATGGGCGGAGCTAGAAAATGATTATGGGGTGGGCTACGATTTCAAAATTCTAAATAAACTTATGTTACAAGAGATCGAGTTTAGAAGACTATACTCACCTTAGAAAATATAAATCGATAGAAGCATTATAAATATAAGGAAATGTTTCAAAAAATAAAATAAAATCCTTAACGAGTACTCTTCTAAAGAATTTTATGACCAATTGTTCCAAACAACTGAAATCAATGAGATAAAAATGGTATAATTATGCGTAACAAGGTGCTAGATTAGTGGCCTAAGGTTATAGTCAAGAAGATGAGAAATATTTTGAAGAAACTGATTCACCGGTTGTTTCATTAGAATTCATTTGCACGCTTCTTGTTTTTGCTTGTTATAAAAGATTTTTTACTAAATGCATGTCAAAAGTGCATTTTTAAATGGTTTTATTCAAGAAGAAATATTTTTTGCGCAATCTCATAGTTTCAAAAATCACAAATGTTTTGATAATGTTTTCAAACCGAGAAAGCTCTTATGATTTAAAGCAAGTTCCTAAAGCATGACATGAAAGATTGAGCAAATTTCATCTTTAAAATGATTTTTCAATGGAAAAAAAGAGCGGATATTACACTATTTTATCAAAATCAAATTGGGGGAACATGTTTATTGGTTAAATTTATGTTAATAATATTAATTTTGGTGCCACTAACATTTCTCTTTGTAAAGAGTTTTCTAATTGTATGAGAAATGAGTTTGAAATGGGTCTCATGAGGAAACACAAGTTTTTCCTTGACTCCAAATAAGACAAACTAATGACGAAATATTCATTAGTCAAATTTAAGTACATCATGGACGTGCTCAAAAAGTTTGAAATGGAAGGATTGAAACCAGTGAACACTACAATAAGCTCATCAATAAAATTAGACAAAAATGATCAAGTTACTTCCGTAGGCATAACTAAATATCGAGGTCTAATCGGATTTTTTATTTAACCACTGGTAGACCTAATATTATATTTAGTGTCTATTTATGTACTAGTTTCAATTAGATCCTAAAAAATTGCACTTTAGTGTCGTCAAACAAATTCTAAGATATCTCGGTGGCATTAGAACATTAGGTCTTTGGTATCCAATGACACTCATATTGATCTCCTTAAGTATTCGAATGTCGATTGGGCCAGTTGCACAATTGATCGTAAGAGCACTAGTATCACGGTTTAGTAAGAAACAAAATTTCATTGCATTGTCTGTTGTCGAAGCTGTATATATTTTGGCCGTTAGTTTTTGTGCTCAAGTTTTATGGATGAAACAAACACTAAATGATTATCATTTATTTTTTTTGACCATATACTCATCATGTGTGATAACATTAGCACCATAAACTTGTCAAAAAAAAAAAAAAAATTCGTTTTGCATTCTCGAACCAAGCACATTGAGTTTAGACTCACTTTTTAGGAGATCATGCAAGAAAGGGAGATATTGCACTAAAATTTGTTAATATGGAAAAACTATTAACCAACTTTCTCACTAACTTTTGGATAGATATTCATATATTCAAAGAGGTTGGGATTATTGATGAATTTGAAGTATGATGGTAAATTGAATTCATACTACGTGTTCTTATTTAATTGATTTTATGTGCATTATTAGCAGAAATTTATACGTTAAATTTCATCACTCGTTCCTTGAATAGTATTTTGCTATAAATATGATTATTATCCTCTTGTTTATACTTGCATTTATTTGACATTTTTTGTTTAATTGAGAGGAAATAATATTCTTTCCTATGGTTGATTTAAAATTTTGATCATATATACTGATCTCTTGATCTTGTATGAGTTATCTTTCTGCTTATGACAAAAAGGTGAAAAATGAATGAAGATAGATTCAAGATTTGATATGATTTGAATGATCATATTATTATTTGGGGGGGGGGGGGGGGGGGGGGTTATGACTGAAGATAGTTTTGGGATTTGTTGTGCTTTGAATGAACAAATGATGTACTTTGAATCATAATGAGTGAGATATATTTGATATGCTTTGAATGATCAAATGATATACTTTATATCATAATGAATGAGATGGGTATGATATGCTTTGCATGATCAAATGATATAATTTGAATCGTCTACTTTATATGCTTTAAACGGATTACAATTGATTTGCAAAAAAAAGAGGGACTATATGTTAAAATTGAGAATTTTATTCCTTATCAATTGCTAATATATATTGCAAATTATATTGTTTATCTTAATAAAAAAACGGGGGAAAATAGTTGACATATGGTTGACTTTAACCTTAAAGTTTTGATTATAACAAACAAGCTAATCTTGTTTACTAATAATTGAATATCATTTCAAATTGGACTCAAAGAAGGCCAATATCAAAATCAGGCTTCTAAACATTCAAGACAAAATCCTTCAAGACAAGAGCTTAAAAGCCAAATGTCTAAAAAAAGATCAAGATGAGAGCCTAAGAGTCAAATTTCAAAGAAAGATTAAAAAAATTAAAAAAAAACTTTTAGATCAAATGTAAATGCACTAATACTTTGATCTTTAACAATGAATGAAAAAAATTCAATAACTAATTTATGCACCAAAAAGCTATTTTGATATCACTTGCATAAAATATTGAATAAGGCCACACGTACAGAAGAGATACAAAAATTTAAAAAATCTGATGTTGAAGTGGCACCAACGTGCATTAATTGTTTGAATCCTGACACAACCATCTATCGCCCCTTTTTTATCCACCCCCAACATAGCCACTCCTTTCCTACCCATTTTTTCCTTATATACCTTTCAAATTTTGGAATTATTATGAAAATGTTAAACGAAGTCGAAATATTGCATTATTAACACCATTTTGAAGTGTTCACAGCCTAATTTATCGCATTCTTAACTGTGTGTGAAACGGCCAACCATAGCAAAAGTTACCACTCGTCGAAACAGGCCGTTGCAAAATATATAAATGATTTTTCTTATTTTTGTTTCAATTTTCGGGATTATTACGGGATGTCAAATGAAATCGAAATATCGCATTCTTAATATAATTTCAAAGTGTTCATGGCCTAATTGTCACCATCTTTAACGGCGTGCGAAACGGTCAACCGTAGCAAAAGTTACCACTTGTCAAACTAGGCATCTTCAAAATATATAAATGATTTTCCTTATTTTGTCTCAATTTTCGAAGTCGTTACGGGATATCAAACGAAATCGAAATATTACATTTTTAATACCATTTTGAAGTGCTCACGACTTAAATTTCGACCTCCTTAACGGAGCGCGAAACGGCCTACCATATAAAAAGTTACCACTTGTCGAAGTAGGCCGTTCCAAAATAAGAATACAAAAATGCAACATTTGCTACGTTCGAAGCGGCCTGCTTTGATAAATTGTAACTTTTTATACGGCTGACCGTTTCGCGTTCCGTTAAGGAGGTCGAAAATTAGGCCGTGAGTACTTCAAAATGGTATTAAAAATGTAATATTTCAATTTCATTTGATATCCCATAATGACCTCGAAAATTGAGACAAAATAAAGAAAATCGTTTATATATTTTGAAAATGCCTAGTTTGACGAGTGGTAACTTTCGTTATGGTTGATCGTTTCGCACGCCGTTATGGATGGTGAAAACTAGGCCATGAACACTTTGAAATTATATTAAGAATGCAATATTTCGATTTCGTTTGACATCCCGTAATAATCCCGAAAATTGAAACAAAAATAAGAAAAATCATTTATATATTTTGTAACAGCCTGTTTCGACGAGTGATAACTTTTGCTATGGTTGGCCGTTTCGCACGCGGTTAAGAATGCGATTAACTAGGCTGTGAGCACTTTGAAATGATTTTAATAATACAATATTTCGAATTCGTTTAACATTCCCATAATAATTCCGAAATTTGAGAGGTATATAAGGAAAAATGGGTGAGAAAGGGGTAGTTGTGTTGGGTGTGGGTAAAAAAGGGACAGTGGGCGGCTGTGTTAGAATTCAAACAATTAATGCACGTTGGTGGCACTGCCACATCAAATTTTTTAAATTTCTGTATCTCTTCTTTCATAAATTTTCTGTACGTATAGTCTTATTCTAAAATATTTTGACCAAAAGTAAAATTAATTTTTAAAATGATATTTGAAACTCTATCATATTTTTAAAATATCATTTACGTTTAAAAATGAGGTAAAAAACATTTCAAAACATTCAGATCGGACCAAAATGGGCCAAACAAAAAAACCAGTATGGAGAATCGGTCAATCAGACCGATCGACCTGAGATATCATACGATTAATAAAAATGTAACGATTCAAAATTTAACCTTTCTTACTTTTGTCCCTTTTGTCCAACAGTTATATTTTACCGATCGACCGATCCTTCATTCGATCTACGAAAAAAGTTTTGCAAATTCTCTTCTTTAAATATGTTTCCTTTTGCTATCAATAAAAGGTCTTTCAAGTGTATAAAAGAGAGAAATATTTTAATCAAATCTTTGAACTCACATTGTATTTATTTATTTTACTTCTTCATATCAAAAACTTTAATTGATTGAATACTTTTAAA
This sequence comes from Osmanthus fragrans, assembly GCA_019395295.1. Taxonomy (NCBI): domain Eukaryota; kingdom Viridiplantae; phylum Streptophyta; class Magnoliopsida; order Lamiales; family Oleaceae; genus Osmanthus; species Osmanthus fragrans. Next base: position 3,735,260 of record CM033355.1, read on the forward strand.
TTATCATATTAGTTAAAGTTTCTTATCTAATGCTTAAGCTATCATTTATTACTATGTATTGAAGTATTAGTATCTTCTAGAATTTAATTTATTTGTATCAATTATTAATAGAGAAATTTCATTGTAAAATTAGCTTTTAGACTTGTGGGTCATATTGAGGTATCTTTAAAGCTCAATATTGTATAAAGATCGATACTCCATGTTTGTAAGTTAACGAAAACGTTGTAAGGGTTTGTGATTGCACAATAAGTCAATCAATATATTGAAATGACATTGCTCGTGGTGGAGAGTTTGGTAACGGAGGACGTAGATTATTGGTTTGGACCGAACCTCTATAATTATATCGTTTACATCGCCTCTTCTATTTTACTCATCATTATTTTAGTTATACTTATTATTTGATTAATGTATTTGTTCTTAACTTGCTTGATTTAAGATTAATTTTTGAAAAAAAAAATTAAAATAAATTCACCCTCCTCTTGATTAGTCATTCTTGGGTTATCACTTACCAAGATTTTTGAAATGATGGAGCATATTTCTTAAGGGCATGCTTAGGAGTTTCGGGGTACTGGTGTTTTTTAAAATATAGATTTTGAGTGTTTATGAATGAATCGATTTTGTCTGGTTAAATAGCGATTTTAAAAATTTTCCAACATATATTAGGAAGTTTATTTATTCACTAATTCTAAAAGTTTTTTAAAAGAATAAAATTACATATATGTTCTTTAATAATTTTTTTAATCATAGTTTCTCCTGTGAAATTTTTTACTCATACGTGATACTTTACTTAATTTTTTACTTATAAGTTAATATTTAAGTAAAAAATTTCATATCAACTTAAAATTTTAAGTTTATTTTTTTACTCTTAAGTAAATTTTATAACTATAAGTTAATTTTACACTTTTAAATAATTTTAAGTGAATTTTTACTTATAAGTTACTTTTAATATTTTATAAGTGAATTTTTGTCTCATTAATAGTATTTTTATTTATAAACATATTTTTTTTATTTCATAAAAGTGATATATAAAGAAATTCTTTTTACTTATAAATAATTTTTTGTTAATATATTTTTATTTACAAGTTAGTTTTAGAAGAAAAATGGTCAAAACTCGCTGATTTGATGGGTTGAGAGAATCGATCAAAATTACATTACACCGCTTTGGGATGATTTTTAAACCATCCAAAATCAGAGTCCAAAAAGAATTAGCAAGCACCAATTTTTTCAACTTATAAAAGATGTCATCCAATACTGATCAAAATCGATGAAAAAGGACTCCCAAGCAGGCCCTAAGGCTCTCGAAAGTGTCGGTCTCGTGGGACCACTTGACTACCTATAAATATACCCCAAAGGTGTCAGGTATGGCTTATGAACTTTTCACAAAGTTCTTATTTACGCACAATTTTGTTATATTGATATTACATTTTTACTTCGTATACTTAGGTCAAGTGGGAAGATAGTCCCAACCTCTTTCATGAAGTTTATGCTGTTATAATAAAAGGCTTTCACCACCTTGTTTAGCTAACGAAGTTGAAGAGCCATATCACAATAGTTTCATTGATCATTCTCACAATTTCACATTTCGCCAACATAGAATTTGGTTAACGTCAAATTGACCTACCCCTGTGGAATTTGAAGGAAGTGACTATATTTTGTGTGAAACTTTTCTGTTGAGAATTAGAAACTCTCATTCTATATCATATAGAGTAACAAAATCATAGAAAAATTAGACACACAAGAACACGTAAAATTATAAATGTTCGTTCTAATGTGAGTTATGTCAGCTTCTACCGTTGCAATATTTCACAAAAATGAAAAGAAATTTATAAGAGAAAATTGACACTATTCTCTAACATCTATGTGTGCGCGTGTGTGTGTGTTCAAATGACGAGTCTCTATTTGAAAGAAAAAATGCCAGAAAATCGAAATTCTAAGTATGAAATTTTTAAATATTCTTAATGAAATATCGACTCCTTGTAGCAACAATAATTAAGTTTCGCAACTTAAACGTTTTCCGTCAAAAAAATCTCTTATTGCCAACAATCTCATAATGGCATTCTTTCATCTAAAATTTTCTATGGCTGCATTTTCTCGTTTCTAGTATTAATTGATGACTTTCTTTCTACTTTAGGAACTTTTATGCCTCACATGTTTGACTACAACAAAAAGTGGGTTTGTCAAGTGGACGTTGTTCTCAATTGGTAGAACATTCGTTTCCAAACTCCTAAGAAAGAAACGTGCATCACATGTTTGACTACAAAATTGGTAAATCGGACCAATCCACCTGAGGTATCGTCCGATTGATAAAAATTTAACAATTCAAAATTTAATCATTCTCACTTGTCCCTTTTGTCCAACGGTTATATTTTACCGATCGACCGATCCCTCATCCGAACTACCAAAAGGTTTGGAAATTCTCCTCTATAAATATGTTTTCTTTTGCAATCAATACAAGGTCTTTCAAGTGTATAAAAGAGAAATATTTTAATCAAATCTTTGAGCTTACACTATATTTATTTCTTTTACTTTTTCATATCAAAATTTTTAATTGATTGAATCAAACTTTTAAATTATCATATTAATTAAATTTTCTTATCTAATGTTTAAACTATCATTTATTACTATGTATTGAAGTATTAGTATCTTATGCTATTTAATTTATTTGTATCAATTATTAAGAGAGAAATTTCATTGTAAAATTAACTTTTTAAACTTGTGGGTCATATTGAAGTCTCTTTAAAACTCAATATTATATAAGGATCGATACTTCATGTTTGTAAGTTAATGAAAGCGTTGTAAGGGTTTGTGATTGCACAATAAGTCAATCAATATATTGAAATGACATTGTTCGTGGCAGAGAGCTTGTTAACAGATGACGTATATTATTGGTTTGGATCGAATATTCATAATTATATCGTTTGCATAATCTCTTCTCTTTTATTCATTATTATTTTAGTTATACTTATTATTTGATTTATCTATTTGTTCTTAACTTGTTTGTTTAAGATTACTTTTTGAAATTAAAAAAAATTATAATTAATTCACCCTCCTCTTAATTAGTCATTCTTGGGTTATCACTTACCAAGATTTTAGAAATGATGGAGCATATTTCTTAAGGGCATGTTTAGGAGTTTCAAGGTATCGGTTATGAGCATTTTTTAAACTATAGATTTTGAGTGTTTATGAATGAATTGATTTTGACTAATTTTAGTAGCAATTTTTAAAATTTTCCAACCTATACTTGGAAGTTTATTTGTTCACTGATTCTAAAAGTTTTTTTAAAAAGTAAAATTACATATATGTCCCTTAATAATTTTTTTTAATCATAGTTTCTTGTGTGAAATTTTTTACTCATAAGTGATACTTTACTTAATTTTTTACTTATAAGTTAATATTTAAGTTAAAGAATTAAGTATTGACTCAAAATTATTTTATACTTTTTAATAATTTTAAGTGAATTTTTACTTATAAGTTACTTTTATTTTATAAGTGAATTTTTGACTTATTAATAGTATTTTTATTTATAAAGTGATATATAAAGTAATTTTTTTTTTACTTATAAATATTTTTTTGTTAATATATTTTTATTTACAAGTTAGTTTTGAAGAAAATATATTTGTTGGAAACAATTATTTTATAGAGGATAGAATCCGAATAAATTATGAGAAATGGTCGAAACCCATTGATTTGATGAGAGAATCGATCAAAAATACACTACACCAATTTGGAGTGATTTTTAAACAATTCAAAATCGGAGTCCAAATAAAAAAAAAAAAAAAAAAACTAGCAAGCACCGATTTCTTCAACTCCTCATAAATAGTGCCATCAAATACCGATCAAAATCGATGAAAAAGGACTCCCAAGCAGGCCCTAAGGCTCTCGAAAGTGTCGATCTTGTGGGACCACTTGATTGTCTATAAATATACCCCAAAAGTGTCAGGTATGACTTATGAACTTGAAAGAGGCTACTGTTACAGCTTGGGATCGCGGGTCCCACCCCTTGAGTGAGAGCTGTGTACATTGTTGTACACCAAATGTTGTACAACATTGTACACAACACACTCACATATAAGGGGTGGGGTCCACGATTAAAATAATCGCGGGTCCCACCCCTTGAGTGAGAGCTGTGTACATTGTTGTACATCAAATGTTGTACAAACAATATTTTTGTATGAACTTTTCACCAAGTTTTTATTTACGCACAATTTTGTTATATTGATATTACATTTCTACGTATTCTTACTCTCAGAGGTCAAGTGGGAAGATAGTCCCAACCTCTTTCTTGAAATTTATGCTGTTATAGAAAAAGGCTTTCACCACCTTGTTTAGCTAATGAAGTTGAAGAGCCACATCACAACAGTTCCATTGATCATTCTCACAATTTCACATTTCGCCAACATAGAATTTGGTTAACTTCAAATTGACCTACCCTGTGGAATTTGAAGGAAGTGACTATATTTTGTGTGAAACTTATTTTTTTATTTTTTATTTTTTTTGTGTTGAGAATTAGAAACTCTCGTTCTATACCATAGAGAGTAACAAAATCACAAAAAAAAAACTAGACACACAAGAACACATAAGATTATAAATGTTCGTTTCTATATGAGATGTCATCTTCTACCATTGCAATATTTCACAAAAATGAAAAGAAGTTTATAAGGGAAAATTGACACTATATTTTCTCTAATAGCCTCTGTATGCGGGCGCGTAAAATGACGAGTCTCTATTTGAAAGAAAAATACCAGCAAAATCGAAATTCTAAGTATGAAATTTATTGATTTCAAAAAAAAAAAAAGTATGAAATTTATAAATATTCTTAACGAAATATCGACTCCTTGTAGTAACAATAATTAAGTTTTGCAACTTAACATTTTCCGTCAAAAAAATCTCTTAATGCCAACAATCTCATAATGACATTCTTTCATCTAAAATTTTCTAAGGCTGCATTTTCTCGTTTCTAGTATTAATTGATGATTTTCTTTCTATTCTAGGAACTTTTATGCCTCACGTGTTTGACTACAACAAAAAGTGGATTTGTCAAGTGGACGTTGTTGTCAATTGGTAGAACATTCATTTCCAAACTCCTAAGAAACAAACATGCGTCACATGTTTGACTACAAAATTGAGTTTGTGGTCTACTTTCTTTTACTAAAGAATGTCGAATGGCTCAAGAATTCATTAATCGAAAATCCGAAATGGCCTAAGTCAATAGCATCAACACTTCCTTCACAGCATTAGTATTACTACATGAATAAGAGTATATATTGGTAAGATTAAAACACGTAAGTTTAAAATATGTTAGTTGTTAGTAGATGAAATAGTAATAATAAATTTTGTGAAGGTCTATCAAAATTTTACCGATCTCCTAACTAAAATATTAAAGGATAAGACGAACCACAGAAGCCACAATGATTTCAATAACATACACAACCCTCAGCATACTAACATTTATTACAAGGGGATCCACACAATACATAGAAAGAGAGACCAAATATCTCAAAGGATTTTGGTCTTACAATACTAAGAGACACAACACACAATACATCATCAATGAAGACAACAGAAAAACTATGTTTATTCTTTGTTACAGAAAAAAGGCCAAACAAACACAGACAAAGCAGATGACAAACAAAAGGATCTTGGTCTTACAATACTAAGAGACATAACGCACAATACATCATCAGTGAAGACAACAGAAAAACTATGTTTATTCTTTGTTGGCAGAAAAATGGACAAACATAGACAAAGAAGAGGACAACTACCAACAGATTCCACAGTGCAAGGGTACATTCTGCAGCGCCTAAAGTGTGACGAAAACAACAAACTTAATGCAAACAATTATGCCACACATTGAAAGAGCCACCTTCTGGTAACTAGTAATCAAATGATAGGGTCTTCTGTACCTTGAAGGCAGTGGAATATCTCAAACTTTGAATTTGTGTGCCCTCTTCCTCGACAGGTTCTACATTCCAGTTCAATTGATTGACACCAGAGGTCAGTACAGCAATACTCTCTTCTGCCTCTTTTGATTTGTTCAATTCTTGGTCGACACCAGGCTGAGTCTCCATATACGACGCCAATGCCTCTTTCACGTCTTCTTTGTACACTAAGCGAATCCCACATCCCCTCGGCTTAATCCATGCTGCATCCCTCGCACTAATTGTAAGACATCCCTCTATTTTAGCCCAATCATCTGACTGGAATTTTGGAAATAGAAGCTGGAAAAGATGGAGTGATATGTAGCCTATCCACACATGAGCAGATTCATAGTTCTCTTCCAGCTTAGTGGCAGTGATATTAGTAGTGAAATCTTCAGGATCCCGGCTTATCAATTTGAATGTGACCCCTATTTTTGATCTTGACACCAGACGCTCAAAAACGATAGAAACTGCAATCCCAATGACCTTCTCATGCCAATCTGGAGTTAAAGGGATTGTTACCGAACAGCCCATCTTTTGGTAACTGAACCACTCTGGAACCTCACTTCCAGGAATCAGTATACTAAATCGACCATCGACAATAGGTTGTCCCTGTAACAAGAATGAAGTGAAATTAACACTTTCAGAATTTTTTTAACTGCATATTTACAAGTCTTAATACATTATAGATTTAAAGGTTCTTAAATAATTCGTGCAGTGGATTGGAAAATATACACATACATTCCATGAATTTATCATTAACTTGTTATCAAAATTTAAAGAAGTCATCATCTCATACAGAAGATAGATTACAACGTTCAATATATTCTTGTAAGCCTTACATCTCTATCTATTGTTGCAGGTTCACTTTTTGTCAGTTTTTCTACAGATTTTTGTTTAAATGTACTACATCACAAACATATAAACTAATTGAGGATCTTTATCGTTTCATTTTAACAAAGAAGATGGAAACTTTCCCCCTGAGCACTGCAGAGATACCTATCCACCAACCACATATCTAATTTTAAACATAGTATTGTATTAAAATCACATGTTTACTCTAAGAGTGAACATGGAATCCGCATTGATTTAGTATAGATAATTACTGAAAGTAGGAATTGCTCTAACATGTGTACTGAAAACGAAAGATTTTGGAGACCAACCTGAAGTAGATAGTGAAGCAACTTATCAGCAGCATTATGGTTCTCCTCGTTTTCGATCAGTTGGAAGCAATTGAGAAATGAGACCTTCCACAAGAAGGCATGCTTCTCAGAGAGATCAGCCAGGCTTTGTAATGAATGGCACTCATCTGCATTTAGTACAGCTATACTTTCTGGAAGATCTGGCAGTGATTCAAGTTTTGTGCAACTTTCCAGTTTTAGGATTTTGAGTCGAGGAAGTTCAGAAATTTTTGCAGGAAACACTACGAAATTATTTCCGCTCAGATCTAACTCTTCCAAAGAGGACAAGCTACAAAGATCAGCAGAAAGTTCCTCAAGTAGATCGCAGGAACTGAGATACAATTTTTTTAAGGAACATAAACCTGATACAGATGGTATGGGCGTAGGCAAAGGATCTTTTGTCTGGTTGCTACCTGTGAGTCCTAGTTTTTGCAAAGGTAACACACCAGATAAAGAAGAGACTGAGGACCCCAAATCAGCCGGAAAAGGAGAACCCCGAGATTTTGGCCGCTTGCATCTACTGAATGATAGGACATTCAGGTTCTTCAAACATGTAATGGACGGTGGTGGTTGTGTAATAGCTGTTCCATCGACAAGAAGTTCTTCCAAGGATTTAACTTGTCCAAGGTTTTCTGGCAATTTTTCAAGCTTTGAGCAGTCAGAGAGATTGAGAGTATGCAAACATTTCAACTCACAAATGCTGTCTGGAAGACTTTTTAGGTTCTTGCACTTGCTGAGATTTATCAAAACGAGGCCTGTAATTTTGATGATTGAATGGTGTAGCTCTTTTATTGCAGTCCCCTCCAAATGAAGCTCCGACAAGCCTTCCATTTCCCCAGTCACTTCTGGAAATTTTTCTAGTTTCACACAGTCCCAAAGAACAAATGTTTTCAGACGTTCTAAATGGATATCAGGTGGCAGGGTCTTTAGTTTAATGCAGTGTGCCAAATTTAAGTATACAAGCATTTTAAGATTCCCAAGTGATGGGTGAATCTCTTCCAAGCTCTTGCAATTACTAAGATTCAATCTTTCAAGATTTGGAATTTTGCTGAAATCTGGAGTTTTCACCAATTTTTTAGAGTAACTGAGATTGATGAACTTCAACTTATTCTGCACAATTGAGAAGACTGTTAGCTCTTCATATTAAAGTGAAGCATTCATTATGTAAAAGCATCTCATACCAATTGTGCCTTTTCTAGTCCTCCAAGGTGTTCAATATGGCTATGGGACATTTTCAGTCCAACGAGCTTTTCTCCTTGAAAATTTTGAGGCAGAGTCCGTATTTGATACTTATGCAAATCAAGCCACTGTAAGTCACTTGGTAGAGAAGTTTGCATTTGCTTAATGTCTGCATTGTAGATTTTGAGTAGCCTCAGATTTTTCATATTTGCAAAGGCTTTTGGGCTAATTTTAAAGCTCTCTAATTCTGCAAAGTCCAGATGTATGCCCTCAATTTCTTCTGTACCCTACACATCATAGACAAATATTGTAGTTGGTAGGCAAGCTTCAACATTATATCACTTGCATAAAACCTTAGGTAAACTTAGTAAAAGCTTCTTGAATATCAAAGGAGTACAAGTTCAGTTCTTACCACATTTTTTGTTAGCACATGGCGAATATCCTCAGGTAACCACAACCTACTGTGTCTCTCAGGCTTGTTGTGATGTGGATGGCGCACAATGTACCAACCCATCTCTTGTAATAAGTCATGCATTTGAAGCCTGTTATCAGGGGTTAGAGTTAAAAGAGATTTCTGAATCAGATCACTGACTCCACTCTTAGCTCGTAGACCGAAGCTGTCAAGTTTTCTCATCACATATTCTTTCTTTTTCCCCTTAAAAAAACAAGCAATATCCAGGAATATCTTCTTCTCCATGTCATTTAGTGCATCAAAACTCACTTTAAGTTTCTCCAAGATACCATCTTCCGGAATTTCTTCCATTCTATCCAATGCATTTTCCCATTCATCAATATCTCGACCGTGTAAAAAAGAGCCCAACACCTTAAGAGCTAAAGGAAGACCACGAGCATATCTAACTGCCGCACGTGCAAGCTTTTCGAATTTTTCTTTGGGAAAACCTTCCTTAAAGGCAAATTTGCTAAACAGCTTCAATGCTACATCAGTCCCCAAGAAACTGACCTCATAAACTTCATCAACTTCACGTGCAGAAAGTAACTGCCTGTTTCTTGTTGTCATGATGATTCTACTTCCGGCACCAAACCAATCATGCCCTCCAGCTAATCGGTCTAAATGCTCGAGTTCATTGACATCATCAAGAACAAGAAGTACCCTTTTGTGACGTAACCTTGTCAATAGCATAGATGTGTTATTGTGGAGATCTGCGCTTTTTTCCATCAGAGTGTCGGAGAGTAATTTTTCTTCTAATGAATTCAGTCCTAAAGTTTTGGAAACTTCTCTTACATTGTCAAGGTAGCTACTGCCTTCAAATGTGCTATATATTTTATCAAAAACAGCCCTGGCGATAGTTGTTTTTCCGATGCCACCCATACCCCATATACCTATCATGCGAACATCTTCAGTAGACTCGAGATTCAACAGGGACATCACCTGCTCAATATGCGACTCTACTCCAATCAGGCTTTCTTTAACTCGAGAGACTGTATGGCTCAAATTGTTCAAAATATCTCTAGCAATTTTTCTGATGCCTTTTGACTCGTGCCTGAAATCATGAGGAAGAAGGAAAAGAAAAATTACAATAGACATAGGAAAGATTGGTAAGTTTTGTGTCACAAAATAATTCGATATTTATATGTTACCACTGCTGACAGGAATGTTTGAGCACTAATATCCCACAAAAATTATTTCTTACAGTTAAACTTTAATCAGGTTGCCTCTCTTTGTGGTCCTGAGTTATAGCATATAAATGCATGGTATCACAACATAATGAAAAGAGTGTATGTTGTTAATTCTTATGAATTAACCGATTCAGTATCCTTCTTCATTTGCATATATTACACATTTACACTACTAACTATATGAACATGTTAAGTATTATACATTACCAAAATATACTACTGGATAAAAGCCTAGAATCCCAAATCCATCGCAGATCCTAATCAAGTTTATAAACTAGCAACGAAATAAAGCTGGATAAGTTTGAAAATGTGATAGTCTAATTCCCTTTCTATCACATACAAACATAAACAACTATAGCATGTACTTCCGTGTTATAAACAATATAGTGTTGAATCTGCTTTTAGTGCCTAGTACAGGTCTCTAATTTTGCCCACATATCATGGAGGAAAATATTGAAGCTTGATCCAAACATTTAGCAAATTTTGCTACAAGTCAAATGAACGCTGGATTCTATTTTTAGTGTAGGACTTGGACGATTCCTCTTAATAAGGTTAGACCTTTTAAGATGGAACTATTAAATTGTGTAGCTTAATTGTTTTCGATCCTAATTTCATTAAGGATTGTTTAAGAATCGGTATACTTATATAAAATTCTATTAAAAAATTGAAGTCCTTTTTATTTTATAAATAGGGAGTCCTTAGGATTTATTATTGTCAAAATTTTAGGCTCAATGCCCTTCCCGTGTTGGGTCTCTTCCCTTTAAATAAAACTTATATACATCCTAATTACGGTAAGTATAATCACAATAGCATACAATCAATTATATTTGTAATTTTGGTAAAGGAATATTAGGTAATCTTTGACAATCTCCTTGACATCCCCCTCAAATTGATGCTAGAGGATTAAGAAGCATTAATTTGCTGACCAGAAATAGATGTCACTGTCTCGTCATCGCCTTAATAAACACATCAGCAATCTAAATATTAGTGGTGATATGCGTGGAAGAAAAAATAATGTGATCTTCATAAGCCTCACGGATAGAGTGACAATCCACTTTAATGTATTTAGTTTGCTCATGAAATACAGGATAAGCAGCAATTTGATTTGCACTCATGTCGTCAGCATAAAGAGGAGTAGGAGTAAGCTAAGGGCAACCAAGCTTCGCTAGAAGACCTCGTAGCCAAAAAATCTCAGAACAAACATAAGAAATAGCACGATACTCAAATTTAGTGGAAGATTTCAAAACACAATCTCGTTTCTTACCTCACCAAGCAATAAACGCACCTCCAAGAAAGATACAACAACCTGTAATTGAGCGACGAGTATCTGCATAACCAGCTCAATTCGTATCACTATAACCTACCAACTCAAGGGAAGAATTTGCACGAAAGAAAAGACTCATATCAGGCATACCCAGCAAGTATCGAATGATATGACGTACCGTAGCCAAGTGGAGGTGTCATGGAGCTTGCATAAACTGATAGACTTGTTGTATGGTGAAAGAAAAATTAGGTCGAGTAATAGTGAGGTGATTTAAACTACCCACTAGTTGGTGATAAAGTGAAAGATCGGGAAGGAGTTCACCATTATCCTGGCTATACTTTACATTCACCTCCAAAGGAGTATCAATCGAGCAACCCTCCCAAAGTCCAGCTAAATGAATAAATTCCTCCATATATTTGTATTGATGTAGGTAAGTTCCAGCTGGACTTGAAACCACCTCAAGACCTAAGAAATATTGCAATGGACCCAAGTATTTCATATGAAAAATATCCTTCAATCGGTTTTCAAGTTAAGATATCAATCCAGAGTTAGCCCGGATAATAACTATATCATCTACATAGAACAAAAGAAGCACAATACCCGCTTTGGTGTCAGAGATGAAGAGAGACGAATCACACTTTCTCTCAAAACTTGTCAAACCAAGCTCGAGGAGCTTGCTTCAATCCATAAAGCGAGTACCTTAGCTCACACACATCAAAAGACAGCAACAAAAAAATCCTACATGAGGTGTCATATAAATCTCTTCTTAAGATCGCCATGTAAGAAAGCATTCTTGACATCCATATGTCGCAAAGAACATCCCTTGGAGGCAGCTATAGCTAGTACAGTCTGAACTGTTGTCATTTTGGAAACAGAAGCAAAGGTTTCTTCATAATTCACGCCATATTCTTGACGATTCCTAAGAGCCACCAACCGAACTTTATAACTCTCTAGCGATCCGTTAGAGCAGAACATAACCAAATAGACCTATTTACACCCAATAGGTTTGGTCCCAGAAGGACAAGAAACAATATTCTATGTGTGATTCTCTTGAAGAGCCTAAAATTCTTATTGCATAGCTTTCTTCCAATAGGATTGGGTAACTTCTTGAGAATAAGAAATATGAACTGTGATATGAGACAAGGTTGTAGAGTAACCAGACCAATTTGGAGGACGAGTGAGGTGAGTGGATTGCCTAAGCGCAACAGAGTCTAGAGGGGAAATCAGGGTAGAGAACGGACGATGGGGCTGGAGGCCATCGTCTCTGATATACCATACCAGGTTTAAAACCTTCTATAGATCGAGAGCCATCCTCAAAGTTAATTAGTGGAGCTAACTCAGATGAGCCCACAACATTTTGTGGAAATAATACTGATTATAAAAGAAACCCACATTTCGAGATATACAAAAGTGTTTAGCAACACTATCATAACAAACAAAACCCCTCTGAGCAATAATATAACCCAGAAAAGCATAACGTACAGATTGAGCAGCAAGCTTATGACGTTCATGAGAGCAGATGGACAAAGCAAATATCCCAAAAGTATGTAACATATCATAACTAGGATGTGTACTGTACGAACAAAAATGGGGGAAGTCAAAGTTCAAATGCTCCACAGGAAGTCGATTAATCAGGCGTACAACTGTGGAAAGAGCTTCTACCCAAAATCTAGGAGGAACCGATGATTCCAAAAGCAAAACTTGAACGACATTTAGCAAGTGATGGTTATTTCTTTCGGCTACCCCATTCAACTGTGGGGGACAAGAGAGTTAAGAGAAAATACCACTTTGTTTCAAAAAAGTGTGACAATCATGAGACATGTATTCCACCTATTGTCAGATCTGAGAATTTGGATGCGGGCAGAGAACTGTCTCAATATATGCCAGTTATTGCTCCTCACATAAAAGTTGACCCAAACATATATCTAATGGAGTCAGATCACGATTCATTAAATCTGCACGAACCACCTCAAATTTGGGACGTAATTTTATAAGAAACTAATCCCGCTTACGAACCTCTTGAACCACTTGTAGTGTGGATAAGGCTATCATAGGGACCTTAGCATGAACTATGCCAGAGTACTCATCCCACAAGTTCAAAAAACCAAAATAATATTGCTCGATAGTAAGATTGCCTTGAGTGTAGTTGGCAATCTCTAACTCCAATTGAAATCTTCGTGCATTACTGATAATAAATGCATTTTAAGTACTCTTGCATCTCCTTAACAGTTGAAAAATAGCGTAAATTATTCATCATGTGTGCCTCTATAGACCCCAAAATCCAAGAAATAATACGAGCATCCTTCATTTCCCATAGACTGAGATCCTTAGCATCTTCAGGTGTTTTAGAGGACCCATCAATATGACCCTAAAGCTCTCTCCTTCTCCATTCTAAAAACATCTTAAACTGGAACTCCCATATAGAATAATTCTTGGGTAAATTAGGTCAAATACTCTCTTAAACTAACTAAATTGAATAATACCCTTTTAAAACTAATTAAACTATTCAAGCCGTATTAAATACGTCCTACACCTATAACCTATCTTCCTCTCCTTCATTTTCATTTTCACCCTCGTCTCCACAATTACATACAGATTCAACCACAAGCAACAATTGATCTTTCAAATACCTATGCAACAATCCCACATTAGTTCATGCAGCCCCACAGCAAACTTCCTCCTTCTTCTGCAGTCGTCGACGTCGAAAGCAACTTATGCGGAAACGTATTTTCAAACAACAAATAAAGGGGCCCCACTGCACAAAGCAAAGAGAGAGGCTCGTTTGACTTCATTCATTGACCATTTTCTTTATTTATTTTCCTCAATTTCATTGGAATTACAGCGAATTTGTTGAATTTGAAAAGAAAATGGATCTATTCAAGAGAGCCAAGACAATCTGACTGCACAGCTACAAGGACAAATACCTAATAGCCAAAGATGATCAAGAATCCGTCCGTCGACATCGTGATGTAACAACAAATAACGCACTCTGGAACGTTGAATTCGTTCAAGGAGGAGACCTTTTGCATATCAAAAGTTGTTATTGCGTATCAAAAGTTGTTGTGGAATATACCTCACAGCCACCGAGCCACGAACATCTCATTTCTTACGGGGGTTAGAGGAAAAAAAAAGTCCTCCAAACCCTGCCATGCAAATTTGATCCATTGACTGAATGGAAGCCTTTGAGGGATGGAATGCGAGTCTGGTTTAGAATACTGTGGGGCGACTTCTTATGTCCAAATGGCGGCCTTCCCCCATGGAAGAACTTCGTCACACACCAAAGTCCTCATTGGCACAAATCCTACAACAAGATCTTGTTGGATGTTGAGGTGGTCATGACCTTCCCGGTGCATCGTTGTACACGATCAGATTCTACATTCTTAAAATCAAGATCATTAGTTTGAAACTCCAACAGATTTGGCAGGACTTTCCAATCAAAGTAGGCTGCCCACGCAACCAAAAAGGGCTGGAAATGCCACTTCCAGCGACACCCATCACCTGCCCAGCCTCCAGCTTGACCATGACTTCATTCTTTCCCACCTAGCATGAATTCACAGCATCCGTCGTTCGCATATTTCCCTATACTTGCCGCGTGATTTTTTTCTACAGTCCTGCGTGATTATACCTTTCCTACATCAAAATCCCACTCAATATCTTCCTGGTTCCTCTTTCAGATTTATATTCGAACTTGGAATTCTTCAATACAAGTTTCAGAGAAAAACCAATAGGAAAGAATAATGAATTTGGGTTCCATGGTTCTTGTGGTAGTATCACTATAAAATAAAAGATTGAGTTGGTTTTGACACTGTTCATAGGGTTAGCTTAAGCAGACGATGAAAGGTGGTGGATTTGCTACATTAATTTGAGAACTGTGTGTGTGTTTACGTATTAATTTTTTAAAAAGTGACAAATGTTATTAAAAAGTGACATCGTGTCACTTTTTTCTAAAAAAGTGACATTGTGGCACTTTTTTTTCTAAAAATACTAAAAAAGTGACATTGTGGCACTCTTTGAGTGTGTCATTTTTTTTTTTGAATTTTGTCACTTTTTTTGAATTTTGTTAAAAAAAAGTGACAAATTTTATTAAAAAGTGATATCGTGTCACTTTTTTTTTTTATGTCATTGTTTAATAAAAAAAAAAGGACTAAATTTTTAAAGGTAACATTGTGTCAAAAAAGTGACAATTTTTATAAGGAAAAAGTGACACTGTGTCACTTGTTTTAAAAAAGTGACATTGTGTCACTTTTTTAATTTTACACAGAATTTTTTACTTTCAAAAAAATTTTCATATGATTTTTTAAAACATTCATAAATTTAAGGGTATTTTTGTAAGTACCCCAAAATTCTTTCGAGTAAATTTAACACAAAATACTTCCACAGACATATAAAATTGGCCCATACAAAGCAAAAATAGGCCAAATAAAATTGGCTCAAAGACAAGTGAAACAATCCAAATAAAATTGGCCCACACAATCACGCACTTCCCTCACATGAAACGACCCACCACAGGTAAGTTACCTTCACACCAGACTTCACAACCCGATAACCTTCATAGCCCAATAAAGCACCGTGAACTACCAAAGCCCAAACAAATCCATCAGCCCCAAAATCACGATCACGATCACCAATACCGAACTAGTTCGTCACCACAGCAAATCATCGGAAGATCGACGATATCTCAGAGTCGATTAGAGAATCGACTGCAATCCAATAGGTCAATGGTAGCCCAGAGTCGAACAGAAACTTCGACAAACATAGTGACACCAAAGACACCAAACTCTTGTGTTTGGGATACTGAATCCATCGAAAATGCACACTGGTCACAAGAAGATAAAATCCCAGTTCAGAAGTTGGCTGACCCAGTGTCTTAAACTAAAGCAGTCGACGAGGAGGTGTTCAACCTAAAACATAATCAAACCCGAAGCCTCATGTTACACTGTTGATCGGAGCACAATCGAAGGAGTCTAACGATTTAGTTATGAATTCCAGAGGTAGGCTCTGATACCATGTCAAAATTTGAGGCTCAATGCCCTTCCCGTATTGGGTTTTTTTCCCCTTTAAATAAAACTTACTTACATACATCCTAATTATGGTAAGTATAATAGTATACAATCAATTATATGTGCAATTTTGGTAAAGGAATATTAGGTAATCTTTGCCGATTTCCTTGACAATAATTACCATCATAAAAATAGAAAGTGTGATGCAAATCCACGTAGCAATGGTAGCTACGAAATTCACAATTAGATTGATTTACAACCCAAGAAAGTCAAAGAATCAAGTGATGGATTTGACCCAAAAATATTGAACCAACACAATCAATTGATATGTTGACCACTTGATTACAAGATTAAAGAATCTCACCCGATTGTTTGAACGTCATAAGAAATTAATCTTGATAAGTTCGATAAATTGTTGAATCAAGAACAAAGGATTTGAAGCAAAATAGCCTCTTGAATAATCTCACAAATATCAAAAACTATTTTACAATAAAAGTAGTAAAACCTATTTATAGATTGTATCGAAAGGCCTAATGAATTGGGATTTCCCTATTGGTCCAGGTCATTTTGGGGCAAGCGGATCATTTGTGAGGAAAGAAACCTAAAAAAGGAAGAAAATATGGAAAGTGAGGAAGAAAGAGATGTAGAAATAGAAACAACATCCAAACTAAACCCTAATGATAATGTTTAAAACGGAATAAAAGACTTCAAATATAAAAGTTACCAAAAAGTAAGAATTCTAACTAAAGTAAAACAACTCGTGAAAAAAGGAAAAGTTTTGCCTCGACACTGTACTATGTGACCGCATAGTGTAACTCTATGAGGTCAGATAGAAGTTACAATCTTAAACCAACTGCTCTCGGAATACCACCATGCAGTCGCATGGTTTGGATAACAATGTGATCGCATAGTTATCCCAATCAGCTTCCTCCATCCAATGCTTGAACCACGTTGATCCAACTTATTTCGAACTTCGATCCCACTATGGAACTTATACGTTGGCTTGCACACTTCATCCTTTTGAACTCTATAGCTCGAACAAGTAATTTGCATGGCTTTATTAACCCTTCGAGGTCTCGAACTTAGCTTTAGGCTTTTCTCCTCAATCATCATATTCTTGGTAATTCTTGGATCACATCATCCCCTCTCTATTTGAAAGGATTCATCCTCGAATCTGGAACTTCAAGATCACAGTTGTATCCATTACTTTCAATCTTTGTAATGTTGTGAAATGGACCATCTTCTCTCAAGTGTAATTTTGATTTTCTTTGCAAACGAACACGTCTCCTTCGCTAGATCTCCCACACCCAATCACTTGGTTTGAATATCCTATGCCTCTACCATTTATTATCATGGGACGACATAACTCCATGCCCTATATCCCATCTGGTAGACCATTACCCAGCCTATGTATGGTGTTTTGACACTTTTCCATGCCATTGTGGTGTGTTTCTCATTCAATGCTCCAAAGATTTTTCAGTTGCAATACATTAATCGGATATTCAAAGGGATCTTTGATTTTTTGGTGGAATGAAATTGCAATCATAAGCGTTTTCCAAGGTATATTGTAATGAATATCAATCACCTATTTAGAGGTCTCAACATGACTCGAAAAAGTGGTGCCAAAATAAGATGAAAAGCCACCAAAATTTAAACTAAAATGATCATTAACGGTTATTATTCAATCTTATGCGGTCGCATAGACCAAAGCCTTGCGTGGCTTAAATTTTCTGTAAATGCCAATGCGACCGCACGCCTATATGGCCTATGCAAGTTTTCCCCTTCAATGTCCACTTTTAAATTCCACACAGTTTTATTGATTTTGCACAATATACAACATAAACTAATATTAATCCAAGTTCAAATCAAGCAATATGAACTTGAAAAACACTTCAGAAATACGAGTTTGGATCTTTGATTTGTATGTAAGTATATAGATTTGATGTTAATGTTATGCTTTCCAACATGAAAACCATCTATATATATAGACCAACAGTTCTCGTGCACGAATGGGTGCCAAAATCAAGCCAAAGAGGTGTGAAAATAATCAAAACATCACCAGAAAAATCAAGCCTTGGGAGTCACCAAGCTAATTCCCTTACTTTCCCTTTTTTTGGTTGTTTTCGCACTTACTTGGTCTCTCACATGGATGTTTGATTACTCCAAATCACTTATCACTATATATTTGAACAATATTACAATGAATTATTTCCCAAGTACAGGGGCTTCACAGGGGCCTTACAGGCCTCTCACTGTGGGGCAGCCCCCACAGTGCATTAAAAAAAATGTGTGGACCCCGCCATTGTGTCTTCCCTGACAGTCCCCTGTGAAAAGATCTTCCTGTACTCCAAACATGGTTGTATTACAATAATGTTTTGGAAAAGGCTACTTGAACAGGGTCAATGACCGATTCAAAAACAAGGCGTTAAGGTGTCACCTCGACAGCCATTGATTTGAATTTTTGAACTTCGGATCAAGGGCCGAGGTGGTGCCACCTCGGCTCCTGTTTTTGAATCGGTTCCTGACCTGTTTTTATAGCAGGGATCTAATGTTTTCGATCAGATTCAAAAATGAACAAAATTTATGTGTTGTAAATAGAACGTGTTCTCTATGCTGAAAACATATATTAATAGAACTTCAGTATCGTATGGCAAAAATCAGCAAAGCCGGCGATGATATCTTAAGCGCTTATAAATTCACGAGACAACAACATGGGATTCAAAAATCATGGTTGCAAAATACAGTAGATTACTCGAAAAATTATGGGCATAATTGAAACTTATTATGGAAAAAAAAAGGGTAAGAATGAGTAATTAAGTAGTATTGTGTTGGTAATTTACCCATCAGCTGTATGTTGAATATCCCATCCAGAAACACTAGCAGCTTCCATCAAAGCATTCCTCCATCTGTCAATCTTCAATTTATCCATATTAGGATCATTTTCATATTTATCAAAAGCTATTTTGTAACTTCCTTTTTGCTTCCTAACATCAGAAGGATCCACATAATAGAATACAGGATAAATCTTTTGGCCAAATTTCTGATTACATTCAACGATTTTAACAATCTCTTCTAAACACCAAGTGGAATCGGCATAGTTTTCTGAGAAGATAACGAGTGCAACTTTGGATCTTTCAATGGATTTTTGAAGTAATGGGGAAATGGAACTTCCTTTCTTGAGTTCAATGTCGTCTTTGAAAGTGTCGATGCCCTTTTCGTGTAAGGTTGTGTAGAGGTGGTCGACGAAACCTTTACGGGTATCTTCACCTCTGAAACTCAAGAAAACATCGTAAGTCCATATAGGGGTGATGGCATCGGCAGTGGAAGACATTTTTGGATGCTGCTGGTATTTTTGCTGGTTAAGTTTATAGTTACAGAAGAGCGAAGAATTGTGTTGTCTTTGATCTAGTACATATAGAAGAGCGAGTTTATGGACTTGCGCATTTAAAGTAAGCCCCACACTTTCAATAGTGTAATAAAACTAATGAAGAGAAGCAAATATTACATTATGATTGTGAAATCCACAAATATGTAAGGATAGGGATTATCGTAATGAATTATATTATTTCTCTCCCAAATTCACCCTAAGCCTTTGTTTGGATTTTCTTTTAAGTTGTTAAAAAGTTACTCCTTAAAGTCAAACATTAATTTTAGTTTTGCATTTTGTAGGATTTACACATATTATTGACGTAACTAAAATTAATTTTAATTTCTTTTCTTTATTGACGGTCGACTCATTTCCCTAATTTTTCTCTCTCATTTTGGAATCACTTGAAATTTATAATACACAAGCGTACGAAATCGTTGACAAGTAATAATTACTGCTTTATGTAGTTTGTTTATGTGAAATTCGCAAGCGTACAAAGTCGTTGACAAGTAATAATTTAGTGATTAAAGAGTATCGTCTTATGGAGATAAACTTTAACTTGAAGCGTATAAATTTGTTATCAAATTCAAATGTAAAAATAAATAAGATACTTTAATTATTCTATGTTCATATATTAATTATCTAAAATTATGTTTAACCAAAATATGGGATGTATGTGTTGGAGTTTCGAATTCACCTATTAATATTCTATTTCTAATTCTCAATCTATGTAATTTGATGTGATTTATGTAAACATTTCAATCAATAATCCAATTTTATTTAACTATCTTTTCCGAGGTAAATTAAATTTATCTAAGCGTAATCCGATTTTATTCCTAATTCAAATTCATATGCAAACACCAATATATGACTTATTTTTAAATGTGGACTTACTCGCATTCAAAATAACCCACACGCTTCCAATAGTCTAATAAAAGTAATGAAGAAATGCAAATATTACATTGTGATTGTAAAATCCACAAATATGTAGGGATAGGGATTATTGAAACCAATTATTGATCCCCTAAATTCACCTTAAGCCGTTGTTTGGATTTTCTTTTAAGTTGTTAAAAAGTTAAATTTCAAAGTCAAACATTAATTTTAGTTACATCTTTCATAGGATTCACAAATATTTTTTTTTTTAATTTACAATTTATTTCTATGTTCAGAGACGGATACAGGGGGATTGGACTGGGCTGTAACCCAGTCCTTCCCCAGTCCATTTAGTTTATTTTAAGGCAATTTTTTTTTATGTGTATTTTTTTTTCGTGTATTAGTCCGATTTGAAATTTTGTAGCCTGATCTTAGATCTAATCCTGAATTCATCCTGTCTATGTTCAACTTATAATTTAAGCAAATAAAAAGGAAACAAACACATGTCATCTTCTTTTATATGAAATAATTATCGCTATAATGACTTCACTAATTTGGCTTTTCTTTTGTCACTATAATGACTCCTCCAATTTGCCCTTTCGTTTGTCACCATAATGACTCCACTAATTGGCCTTTTCTTTTCTTTATTGAAGGTCGGCTCCTTTCCCTATTTTTTTCCTCTCATTTTAGAATCACTTGAAATTATAATACCCAATAATAGTGATAGGGCGGGATTATTATATATTTCTTCCATTTCTTCTTTATTTATGCATTGATATATGGGCCATGCTATGCCCGAATTTTTTTTGACAGAATGACTTATCGACACTCACAATTAGAGGGCACATTTTTATTTTTATTTTTTTATTCACGTAGAACTCATGCGCATGTGAGAGGATGTCAATCATTCTGGCAAAAAAAATTCTAACAAAGTAGTTTATTCCTTGATATATATGTAATTGACGTGAGAATTGATCCAACTTTCCACAAGAAATATAAAAATGGAGGATTCCATGATATTTCATGGGGCAGCTCATGCTTTGAATTTCCTAGGGTTCATACTACTTTTACGTAGTTTGTTCGTGTGAAATTCGTCAACATATGGTATCGTTAATAAGTAATAATTTAGTGAGTAAAGAATTTCATTCCACAGAAAATAAACTTTAATTTTTAATTGTAAAAATTCGTTATCAAAATCGAATGTAAACGTAACAAAAGAGATACTTTAGTTATTCTAAATTTATATATTAATTATCTAAAATTATATTTAACTAAAATATGGGACATATGTGTTGGAGTTCCGAATTAACCTATTAATATCTTGTTTCCAATTCTCGACCTATGTAATTTAGTGTGACTTATATATACATGACAATCGATAATTCAAATTGTTTTAAATATATCCCTTGAGGTATGTTAAACATATCTAAGCATGACCCGATCATATTCTTAGTCCGAATTCATATGCAAGTACCAATTTATGACTTGTTTTTAATGTGGTCTTACTCGCATTCAAAATAAGCTACACACTTCCAATAGTCTAATAAAAGTAATGACGAGAAGCAAATATTACATTATGATTGTAAAATCCACAAACTAAGAATAGGGATTATTGATCTCAATTCACGCTAAGCTTGTTTTAATTTTCCTTTTAATGGCTAAAAAGTTCACTTTTTTAATGTCAAACATTCAATTTAACTACATCTATAGTAGGATTCACAAGTTCTAATCATTCATCCATTGCTCATTTCTACGAAATTCTAATTTTATCAAATAAAAAGGAAACTCAAACAAATGCTAATCTTCTTTTGTATAAATTAATAGTCATTATAAAGACTTTTCTTTATTGGCGGTCGACTCCCCCGTTACATTTTGTTAAAATATTTGCGTTAGATATGAATTATGTTCTATGGGTCCGATGTGTTTCCACTTTTTTGGGAGCAAATCAAACTGCTTCGAAAAACGTGTGATCTTGGTCTTCGTCAAGATAGTTCAATATATTATTATTAGAACAAATAAAAATCTTGGTTTCAAGACTTATTGCTACATGAACCGAGTTGGGGGCACAGTATCGTGCACAACCCCCTCACAATAAAGGGTGGGGTCCGCGATTATTTTAATCGCGAGCCCCACCCCTTATTAGGGGGTGCTATGCACAATGCACCGCACTATGCTGTGGAAAACAACAAAACTCATTGCTACATACCAGTCTTTGGATGAGAATTCTTTTCGTGATTTAGACATAAGAGATTTTCTTTAATAATTTAAATTTTAAATGAATTGATTCAAAAAATTTAAAATGTATTTACGAGATTGATTAGGTATTGTATATAATAATTAACAAAACATAGAGTAAAAATTAAAAAAATAAAAATAAATTGTTGGAGAGGCATATAGAGGATTTCTTGGAAGGCTTATGCTTGAAAATAAGCATCAAATATAAAACTTATTTTTAATGTGAACTTACTCGAATTCAAATAAGTCATACATTTGGTGCTTATGTTTAAACATGAGCCACTCCAATAGTCTAATAAAAGTAATGATGTGAGCCCTTCATGGAGTGATCGAGTTGGTTGAATAGGTGAGCGTGAAGGCCTTTGATCACAAGTTTGATTATCCCTACCAACACTTTCTTGATCGAACATATCGCACCGAGCTTGCCTAGTATGGTTAATCTGACTGGCGTGATTTGCAGGCTATTGTGTCAGCCCGATGATTTACTCAGTGCACATTCGAAAAGTAGCGACTGTGGGTATCCCTGTCATAAAAAAAAAAAAAAGGTAATGATGTGAAGCAAATATTTCATTATGATTGAGAAATTCACATTGTAGGGATTGAGATTACTGAAACGAATTGTTGTTCTATCAAATCCACGCTTAGCCTTTGTTTGTATTTTCCTTTTAATTGTTAAAAAGTTACTTTTTAAACTCAAATGTAAAATTTTACGTATGTCTTTCGTAGGATTAAAAAGTACTATTTACTTATCTATCACTTATTTCGATCAACATATAATTTTAACAAATAAAAAGGAAACAAAAACAAGGGATGATTAAGACTAGACCGCAGTCCTTTTTCATATAAATTAATAGTCACTACAATGACTCAGACTAATTTGGCATTTTCTTTACTTTATTTACTAACAATCCCTTTCTCTATTTATTCTGTCATTTTAAAATTACTATGAGAGTTATAATACCTAATCATTCATGGTGATACAATGTGATTAGAGTCATTCTATGTGTACACGAGCGTTGATACACCACTCATAGTAGGGGGGCCAGCACATTTTTTTTATTGGGCACGGACTCCTCCTCATGTGAAGGGCATGTCAACGTTCGTGTACACATAGCAAAAATCATGTGATTATTATCTGTTTCTTCCATTTCTAATATTTCATCTTTTTCATTTGAAATGATATATGACATGAGAATTCAGCCAACTTTTCACAAGAAATATAAAACATGGAGGATTCCAGGACGTCTCTTGTCTTGGGGTAGCTCATGCTTTGAATTGCTTAGGGTTCATACTACTTTTATGTAGTTTCCATCAACATGAAAGTTTCATTTCCTAAAATCTTGAGTCACATTGATTGTGAAAGGGATAGGGATTTGTTAGAAGGAAATCATTGAACACTAAAATCCATTAACGTGGTAGGTAACTTTGACATGGTCAAGTGATTTGGTCTTTTTTTATATGATATGAATTAGTCACTATGATGAGTCGATAGGTTTGTCCATTTTTCTATCGACTCAACTTTCTATTCTCGTGTTTCATTTTTATCTCTATTTAGTGAATCCAATGATTTCCGACTGTACATGCTGCACATATGGACATGCCATATGACAATAATTAGACGTTAACTATAGAGTACTTTTGATATTACGATAAGATTTATTAATAGTTATTGTAGGAACCATATGTTATGAAAAAAAATAATATATTGAATTTGTACGGATATGGATTAGTTAAATGAAAAAGGTAAATAGAGGTGGTTTTTTTTTTTCTTTAATTTATTGTATGATAAATTGATGAGTTTGGTCATTGTTTCTTTATCGATTTACTCATTATCTTTAACTTTTTGTTTTCTTTTACTTTCTCTTTTTCATTTTCCCATCCACTCAGGATCCGATTTAGTGATGGTAAAAAGATTCGCGGGTTCGGATCGCCCTGATTCGGCCCGTAAAAAGCTCGAGCTAAGCTCGACTCGCGACTCGATGGAATGGGCCAAAGCCCGAGTCGAACCTCTTTTAGGGGCAACGGGCTGAGCCCGAGCCGACCCACGAGTTCAAAAATATTTTTTTTTAAAAATAAAAAAAAGTGGTATGAAGAATGAGAAAATGGGTCAGCTCGGCTCATAAAACCTCGAGCCGAGCCTATTTTTCACCCACGAGCTTTTGCTCGGCTCGATTTGGGCCCGTAAAAGCCAGCTCCACCGAGCCCGAATCTTGGATTTGGACTCGCGAGTCGACTCGGCCCGACTCGACCCGACCCGGCTCGCTGACACCCCGAGTCCGATTATCCTTGTGAACAAGCCATGTAATGCATAAACCTTCCAAATATGTTTTGGTATAATACTATCAAATTTTCAACTGATTAAACTTCAATTGACTTTAAGACTTATTCCTCCATATCAAGCTTGGGATGAGAATTTTGCTCGTGATCAAAACACACAAAAAAGATAAGCGGTCATTTTCAATAATTTAGAGGGCGTTCTCTTCGTGTTTCAATTTTGTGTTTTGAGTTTTGAATTCGTTTTGTGTTTTGTGTTTTATGTGTCCATTTTGAGATTGTTGAAAACTGGTTCTTTTTGTCGTTTTGAAAAAATATTTTTCAATCCGTGTTTTTTGAGTTTTGGCAGATTTGTGAAGAAAATAGCCAAAACGTAAAAAAAATTATTTTTTGTTTTCTTCACAAAATTTTCAGCCGTTTTCAAAAACTCGTTTTCGAAAATGAGAAAGAGAATACGTTTTCAATATTTTGAAAAATCGAAAACAGAAAACGGTTCGAAAACAACAAAGAGAATGCCCCTTTAAGCTCTTTGATAAATTGGTACAACAATTTTAAAATGTATTCACAAGATTCATTAGGGATTAAATATAATGATTAAAATAAAAAGTGTTTGGGGAGGTTTATGCTAGCTTAAACATAAGCACTAATGTATGACATTTTTTAAAAAAAAATGAAAGTCTACAGAAGCCTATGAAAGACTTTCACTAATTCTATGCAAGTCCTATTACTTTCGAAAGGTGAAAAGTGGTTATTTTACACTAAAATCCATTAATGTGGTAAGTAACTTGACGTGGTCAAGTAATTGGGTCTTCTCTTCATATGAATTAGTCATATGGTGAGTGAGTTTGGAATATCGAGATTTGTGAGAGAAAGAAGAGATATATGTGAATTCATGAGATGTGAACTTACTAATTAATAATTATTGTTTGGGGACTTGAGATAGGAATTTGTGATTGTGGTACCATGCTATCGGTTTGTGTTTGGTAGTCGAAAAATTAAGTCTAAGTGGGACTATTGAAAGGATTTTACTAACTGATGTGTATGTATATTAGATTTAATATTTTTCTTGTGAATTAGGAAAACTTTCCAATTTTTTTTCAAAATTTAAAGCGTTTACTTAACTAATTTTTTTTTGTTTGACAAGTTCAAACCTCTCCTAGTTCAAATTTCATTCTCGTTAAACATGATACTAAGAATCATCCAATCATTAATTCCTTCATAAATAATGGAAAATTGGTGCAAATGGTCCCTAACCTATCAGGTACTATGTAAATGTTCCCTAACCTTCAAACCGTGGCGGAAACATTCCTAATTACCTTCCACTTAATGAGCAGAATTGGTCATTTTGGATGATTTCCGTCCAATTAACTATTAAAAGGTCAAACTTTTGATAAAGAGAGTAAAATATCCATTTAGTTAAATATATACAATAATAAAATACTATAAAATTATTTTAAAAAATTAGAAAATGAAAAATATGAAGAAAAACAAAAGTCAACTGATCGTCATCGTACCAACTAGTCCATAAAAGTAATCCCAATTTAATCGTTGATTTCTTCAAAATTATGTCATAAAAACAAAATAAAAATTTATTTAAAAAATTATTCATTCAAGGAACCACGTAAAGATGCTATACAATAGAGAAAAAATAAACATTTTCTCGAACTACGTTTAGACTCAGAGTTCCGTTAGATGCATTTTGAATCACATATGATTACAAGAGAAATGAGCCACGATTTAATTGAAAATGTGACTCGTATTATTTGAATAAGGCCTCAATATCTCCCTATTTTTTGATGGATACTTAGATTTGCACCACATTGTAGCACATTATAATTGCATTAAAGGTCCTTGATGTGTACTTATTGTCATGCTTATGTCCTCAATTTTTTTCATCGGTCCTTAACTTTTCATTAATTAGCACATATTATCCTTTGACTACGATTTTTGTACAATTGTTCTAGGTACGAATGGCCTCATTCTGCTTTATGATGCTTCCTTCACCCTTTAGTGCGATCTCCTTTTCTCTTTTTTCTTTCTCTACGTTGAGATACATCTTTAACGTCAATCTGTTCTTCCTCTCGATTTAAGGTGGCCACTTTTGCAGTGATGTTCGTTTTTGTTCTGCTCAACAACTCATGGTAAGACTTTAGTACATCTTCATGCACAGGCCGCTAGAACCTCATTCTAGCCCTTAGCCCTGACACGACAACCATCAAAGCCGCATCATCAAAGATCTTCTTGAACTGCATAACCTGCAATTTGAATAGGATAACTCTTCAAGGATTCGCTTCATCCTGTTTGATACTAACCAACCATTCTTTAGACGTGGTTCAAGCCTTTGGCCTATAAATTGGGCTAGGAAGGCGATGGCCACGTCATTCCAACTTATTATTGCTCTTTTTGGATAATTTCCTGAACCACCTTTGAGCTTTGTCGTCAAGAGTGAGAGGAAATTGTTACGGCCACTTTTCTTTTCCCTTTCTACTTCAAGTCCATGCATTATATAAATAATCATACATGAACTTTGGGGACTAGTTATTACGGACAATCCCAAAAGGGCCCCAACATGCAATGCATGGCCGAAGCTCATGAGCTACGTGGCAGAACCCACGATCTACGTTATGATCGAACCCATCACATCGAACCGGTAGTGATGAACCTCTTGTGTCCGAACCCACGTGCGTGCCGACTCTTATCACACGAACAGTAGGCAGTATGGCTGTCCTATGGAAGATCTCATGGAAAGATTTCTGACAGATGGTTGATGTGACAACACGCTGCAATGACGGCTACGTCAATCCTGCATATCAGAGTTCAAATGTAGGTAGTCAGAGCATTAAATGCATTGGAGTTTATGACAAGAAGTCCAGCCGCTAGGATAAGGCTATGTGTCTGTTCATCCAACGGTTCTTACTCACCCTCTCTTACTATAAAAGCTCACACATTGTGTCATTTCAAGGTAATACTAAAATTGGACTCTCAATACTATTTGTCAATTCTCTCTACATTTTACTATTCTATCTACACAAGGCCGACCCCCTTATATGTTTTGGAGGCTCACGTTTTAGCCTTCCCACACTCACATATATTTCCACTCCAACTGACTAAATTGTCGGAGTACGCGCGGCCGGCTCCCCCCCTCTTTAGAGAATGCCACGTGCAACTGACGATTTGTCCAAGTGTGCAGGAGCAAAGGCTGAACTGGACATGATAGGCTCTGAGATATATTGACAGCTCATAGATACATTTTTTTGAGGTCAACGGAAATGTTTTGCACATTATAGCATTACTAGTGCTCTGAAGCTCCATCCATGACATGCATTTGTTGAGGTGACTTATATGGTCACCTTCTCCTTCATAGCTAACGAGCGCGACATTCTCCATTTGTCTGGCAATGAAGGTTACTTGGAAAGCTTACATAAACGAATTTGGTTCTAGAATGGCTTTTCGTTCCCATGTTATGTCTTATTCTTTTTGCTTAAGGATGTTTTGGAGGACTAGAATATCTAGAGTATTTTTGTGGATTCTTTTGTGCTTGGAGATCTGTGCTTATTTTGAGAATCGACCTACCTTCTAGCGTCAAACTCTTGATAAAAAAAAAAATTTGACTTATCAATTTTTTAATAAGCTTCTATATATTTAGAAACTAAATAAAAGTATTATAATGCTGGAATTTGATAACTGTATAGAAAGAGTCTCAATTTGGACTCCCTATTCGTTCACCTTTTATATAAGCTAATAAACTCAAGATCGTCGCCTAATCATGTTGAGCAACAATGTTTTGACACAGGGTTGCGTGCCACGACCTATTTTAAGGAATTTCATTGGTTAGTGAGTTCAATTGCTACAAAGGCGTGATGGCACTTAAGCTTGTGTTCTAAACTATTATGTCATCTTCCTGATTTGTTGGTTTCGTTGGTGCTATCGTCAAGAGGGAGCATTTTCTTTGTCATGATATGATGATATTTTTGTATGACGTCTTCCATACTCCAACTCCAACATCCATTGACGGAACATTAGGTCAATGTATCAAGCTGACATGTATGAACTCTTCGATAGGCAGACTTTGTTGATCAAGTCTAGGGAAGCCTTCAACTTATTCGACGCGGATTTCATATCTGCAACAACAATATACATTAACTTCTTGTAAATTAGTTGTAGTAAATTGATTTCCACAAATATAAGTCATTGATCTTGCTTTGCAATTGTATAATATTAGGATTGTTCATATGCAACATTAATATTGTCAATACATAGAGCAATTCATATTGCTCAATTGTTTTTAGTGTTGGGAAAATATTACATGTTGAATAAAAAATTGAATGTTGAACGAAAACATCCGTTTGAATCCATTTGAATTTCATCCGTTTGCATCCTACGCAAATGTCTACAGTTTCATCTCTTCAATGTTGTAACTCATTCTTCAATGCATTAAAGAGCTGACTTTTCCTCTATGGGTATAAATAGGAGAGTTCTCTCGGTTGAAAAACATTAGAAAAAGAAAAATCATCTTCCTTCCCGCATCAAACTTCCACCGTTCAGTTTCAGCTTTTCTTTCCCGATTCCTTTGAGAGATAGACACAGTTAGTTCGTAGGCGGGTAACGTTGTGCAGCGTGAACCGACAACCGATTGTAGCCTGAGAATCGAACACCGATCAAAACATCTTGCACATCGGTGAGGCGACGAATTCGATTTAAGGAAACTGTGTAAACACGGGCCTTCAGTTTTGGTTTGATTTACTTTGATTCTCCAATTTTTCCCCTACAAGCTTAAATCGAACTCTTTTGGTGAATCAATTTATTTTTTGTTCATTAGTTTCTGTTTTTTTTCCAGTTCGTGGTTCATCAGTTTCTGTGATTTTTTTTTCCTCCTAGTTCGTGGTTAGTTCTTTTTTTCAGTTCATGTTTTTTTTTCATCAGTTATGCTCACCATTTACATAAAGTTTCATTAAGGTAGTTTGTCGAGTCGATCAAATTGAAAGAATAAGGAAAAAAAAGAAACAAAAAGTTAAAATTCGGTCTCTGCATGAGAAGAAAGTTGGTGGTGGTTTTGCATAATGGTTTTGCATGATTTTGTCACTTGCATGGTTTTAAAAATGATTTGGCAATGATTATGTAACTTTTTATAATTCTAGTGATGATTGCTAATTATTTGGAATGATTGCCTACTTTTTCTTTTATGATTAATTAATTATTAGTTAATGATTTCTAATTCTTTTAAATAATTGTTAAGTTGTTAATAATTTGACAAAATAATCTGTGTTTCCATTCTGCAATTTTTTTCTCGAACAAATAATTTAGATCTCGAATTTATACACGACTTTACAAATTTATAATTATTCTAAATTATTTGTTGCTTGTTCTAAGGTTCAATGGCGTCACATGGAAATGACGATGTGAACAACGGAAGCAACATTGTTGGTACCGGTGTACCAAATCCTACTATGAACACTGTTAACCCTATGGAGACCACAACTGGCATTCCTCCCATTGACGAGATAATTGGAGGCAGGATTCATCATGTTGGAGTGAACCCAATTTTGCATACAGCTGCAGCCTCGACAATCCAGTTTGGCACAATACTTTTGCCAATGCCTTGGGCTGCGGTCTCCGGACCTGTGCCAAGGTTTCCAGCTCCATTTCCGGTGAAGCATGCAATTCGACCGGATAAGTTTGCTGGTACTAATTTTAAGACATGGCAGACTAAGATATTTTTTTATCTTACTACTTTGGGCCTTGCACGTTTCCTCACCGAGGATGCCCCTGTCGTGGCTAAAAACGACACTGATATGCATAGGCGTGCGACTTGGGATGCATGGAAAAGTGCTGATTTTTTGTGTCGCAACTATGTCTTGGATGACCTACAGAATTCTCTATATCACATGTATATGGTAAAGAAGTCTGCTAAGGAGCTTTGGGAGTCTTTAGAAAAGAAGTACAAGACCAATGATGCTGGGTCTAAGAAATTCTTAGCCAGTCGGTGTATGGACTTCGAAATGGTTGATTCGCGTTCAGTGGTGAGCCAAGTGCAGGAGTATCAAGTACTTTTGCAAGAAATGCATGCTGAGAGTCTGACTATGTCAGAATCTCTACAAGTGGCTGCTGCTATTCACAAGCTACCACCTCAGTGGAAGGCTTTCAAAAGCTACTTGCAGCATAAGAGGAAAGAGATGTCTTTCGAGGATTTGATTATCAAGCTGCGCATTGAGGAGGATAACAAACGGGTTGAACGTAAGTCAGAGAATTCTTACTCTGAGAAGGCTAATGTATTGGAGCACGGCCAAAGTTCTAGTACTAAGAAAGGTCATTCATTTCAAGCCAAACAGGGTAACGAAAATCGAAAAGATGAAAGGCCTACTACGAAAGGGTCTCAGTTGAAGCCTACAGGTGGGGTAGGAAAGAAACCTAAGTTCCAATTCAATGGAAAGTACTTCAATTGTGACAAAGTTGGGCATCAATCAGCAGACTGCCGTCAGCCTCGGAGGGATAACAATCAGCGTCCTCAGGCTAATATGGTTGGAAATGAGAGAGATCATCTCTCAGATGACATGTCTGACCTAAACCTCACGGCGATGATTAGTGAGGTTAATCTGGCGGGGTCTAACCCTAAGGAGTGGTGGCTGGACACTGGGGCCACTTGCCATGTCTGCTCCAACAGGAGCATGTTCACTACTTTTGCACCAGTTACAAATGGTGAAAAGTTGTTCATGGGAAACTCTGCAACTTCTGAAGTGCTTGATAAAAGCAAGGTGATCCTAAAGATGACATCTAGTAGAGAGCTTACTCTAATTAATGTGCTGTACGTACCAGAGATTCGCAAGAATCTGGTCTCTGGGTCTCTTCTGAGTAAGAATGGTTTCCGCATGGTCTTTGAGGCGGATAAGTTGGTGATTACCAAAGTAGGGGTTTATGTTGGGAAAAGCTATATGACTGATGGCCTGTTTAAATTGAATGTAATTGCTGTAACCCCAACTATTATGAATAATGAGAAAACTCCTTTTGTTTACTTGCTTGAGTCTCCTAATTTGTGGCATGGTAGATTAGGTCACGTAAATTACAATGTTTTACATAGACTAAGCAAACTAAACTACTTGCCTAGGTTTCAAATTGATTCAAATCATAAATGTGAAACATGCGTTGAGGCTAAGCTTACTAGGTCTTCGTTTCATAGTATTGAAAGAAGTACCGAGCTATTGGGACTAGTCCACAGTGATGTGTGTGACTTAAAATTTGTCCAAACATGAGGTGGCAATAAGTACTTTATTACTTTTGTCGACGATAGCACGAGATATTGTTATGTGTACTTGCTTAAAAGTAAAGACGAAGCTATCGATAAATTCATTCTTTATAAGAATGAAATTGAAAATCAACTTAACACGAAAATAAAGGTGCTACGGAGTGATCGTGGTGGTGAATATGAGTCACCGTTTGGTGAATTTTGTGCTAAACATGAAATAATTCACCAAACTACTGCACCTTATTCACCTCAGCAGAACGAAATTGCTGAGCGTAAGAATAGAACGTTAAAAGAAATGATGAATGCTATGTTGATTAGTTCTGGATTACCACAGAACATGTGGGGAGAAGCTATTCTTTCTGCAAATTACATCTTGAATAAAGTGTTAAGAAAGAATATGGATTAGACTCTTTATGAACTTTGGACAGGTCGTACACCTTCGTATAAATACTTACGAATGTGGGGATGTCTTGCAAAGGTCGCAATGCCTCCTCCTAAGAAGGTCAAGATTGGACCTAAGACAGTTGACTGTGTGTTTATTGGTTATGCACAAAATAGTAGTGCATATAGATTTCTTGTGCATTGTTCAAATGTACCTGATATTCCCCCAAACACGATTATGGAGTCTAGGAATGCACAATTCTTTGAGAATATATTTCCTTGTAAATCTTCAAGACAGTTAACTTCTACTAAACGTGCTCTGGAATCTACTACTTCTGGTAGCAGTATAGATCCAATTGAAGAAAGTAAGGATGAGCCTAGACGGAGCAAAAGGACCAAAACTTCTAAGACGTTTGGCCCTGATTTTCTCACATATTTGATGGAGAATGTTCCTCAAAGCTATAAAGAAGCTATATCTTCTCCAGATGGTCATCTGTGGAAAGAAGCCATCAAGAGTGAAATCGATTCTATCCTACAGAATCATACTTGGGAATTAATAGATCTTCTACCGAGCTGTAAGCCTTTGGGCTACAAGTGGATCTTCAAGAAGAAGATGAAAATGGATGGCTCCTTTGATAAATATAAAGCTCGGCTAATCAAATATTATAAGCAAAAAAGAAGGCTTAGATTACTTTGATACTTATTATCCTGTGTCGAGAATAACTTCTATCCGGATGATAATTACTATTGCGGCCTTGCGAAATCTGGAAAATCCATCAGATGGATATAAAAACAGCTTTCCTAAATGGAGATTTGAATGAAGAAATCTACATGGAGCAACCAGAGGGATTTTCAGTGTCAAGAAAGGAAAGTTTGTAGACTGGTTAAATCACTTTATGGTTTAAAGCAAGCACCGAAGCAATGGCATGAGAAGTTTGATAATGTTATTCTTTCTAGTGGGTTTATAATCAACGAGTGTGACAAGTGTATATATGTCAAGGACACTAATAATGGATATGTCATATTATGTCTATACGTCGACGACATGCTCATTGTCGGTAGCTCTGACAAGATTATCAAAGCCACTAAGAATATGTTAAACTTAAAATTTGACATGAAAGATATGGGTCCCGCGGATGTCATTTTGGGAGTAAAAATCACTCGAACACCAACTGGACTTGTGTTATCTCAATCTCATTACATTGATAAGATACTAGACAAGTTCAACAAGTCAGAAATCACTGTGGCTAGGACTCCAGTGGATTTGAGTCTCCACTTATCCAAGAACACTGGTGATGGTGAGCCACAGTTAGAATATTCTCGGATAATTGGGAGTTTAATGTATTTAATGACTTGTACGAGACCGGATATAGCATATTCAGTTAGCTCGCTACACGAGTAACCCAGGTGCTATCCACTGGAAAGCCATTTTCAGGGTGCTACATTATTTAAGGTACACTCGTGATTTTGGTCTGTATTATTCTAGATACCCTGCAGTAATTGAAGGGTATGCCGATGCAAATTGGATATCAGATATGTCAGATTCCAAGTCTACTAGTGGATATGTCTTCACTCTTGGTGGTGCAGCTGTCTCTTGGAAATCGTCCAAACAAACTTGCATCGCAAGATCTAAAATGGAATCAGAGTTCATCGCTTTGGACAAAGCAATTGAAGAAGTAGAGTGGTTTCGCCAGTTTGTTGAGAATATTCCAAGATGGTCAAAGCCCGTGCCTGCAATTTGTGTTTATTGCGATAATCAATCAGCAATTAGCAGGGCACAGAGCAATATGTATAATGGTAAGTCTCGACATATTCGACAACGACATAATACCATTCGACAACTACTCTCACAAGGTATTATCACTCTGGACTACGTGAAGTCAAAAGATAATATTGCGGATCCGTTAACCAAAAGGGCTAACTCGAGAGCTAGTTGAAAAAGCATCGAGGAGAATGGGCTTGCAGCCTATGACGTTGAAAGGTATCATGGTGGAAACCCAACCTAGCTGAATGGAGATCCCAGGATCTAGGTTCAAAGGGACAACTAAATCATGTATATTTGTGTGAATCACTAAGAAGGTTCTCCTTCTGCTCATTCCTATGGTGCTCACAGTGATTGGAAGATGTAGGCTAAGCTATGCTTTTAATGACCATTAACCGTTGTTTTGAAAGACTGAGTTAAGAGGTCACCTATGTGAGTGTGAAGTGGGGCCGCTTCTATAAGGATTGGGAAGGCTACATCCTTGAACAAACACTTGCAGAACCAGGTGACGTGTTCATGGCCAAAATGAACGCAACATTGAGAACTACACTGTGTCTAGAATGGTCCTGTGTGAGATCTATTGTCTTGGTTTACACAAATGGCGAAACAGTTCAAGGCATCAGATCCACTAGTTTGCTAGTAATTCCCGATAGGTTTCACAAGGGAAGGTTCAAAGCTAAATGCTACCTATCCTATGCAGGATTGATTCGTTCTACTCTCTCTTTCTCTCTTGAGTCATTGTTTTTTAAATTTTATTCATGTGGGGGATTGTTGGGAAAATATTACATGTTGAATAAAAATTAAATGTTGAATGTTGAATGAAAACATCCGTTTGAATTTCATCCGTTTGCATCCTACACAAACGTCTACAGTTTCATCTCTTCAATGTTGTAACTCCTTCTTCAATGCATTAAAGAGCTGGCTCCTCTTCTATGAGTATAAATAGGAGAGTTCTCTCGGTTGAAAAACATCAGAAAAAGAAAAACCATCTTCCTTCCCGCATCAAACTTCCACCGTTCAGTTTCAGCATTTCTTTCCCGATTCCTTTGAGAGATAGACACAGTTAGTTCATAGGCGGATAACGTTGTGCAGCGTGAACCGACAACCGATTGTATTGACAGGCGAAAACTTGTTCGACTTATAGTACTGCAAGTGTACGGTTCGTTTCAAGTAATAAATTGGATTTTGAAGTCCAAGTATCGTTCCCACAGAGATTTAATAGTTTGACTGTATTTAATTCGACCTTAACCGAAACTAAAGATGTTTTTTGAGAGTTTGTAACTAGATTGCAACTAAATTAAGTGAGCTACTTATACAAAAGTGAATAAATTAACTACATGGATGCAAATTCTCACTACGTGATTTAATATAACTAAATACAAGATGTATTGACAATCAAATAAAAAGCGTACTGGGTTCGCGAATCCCCATGTAATAATCTATTTCAACCCTAGTTCTACAATTTGACAACACGTTTGAATTATGACGAATCAATGTTCCTATTTTATTCAAAACTCTCTTTCGATTAAGCTTGAACCTATTTTCATATACGACACCGACTATATCTCTATGACGGGAGCAAATATACAAAAATGTATGGAGTTCTATGAATACTTAGAGATTCATGTAAGGCATAGCGGTATATCTCTATCCCCTATCGGACCCTACGATGATTTATACATTGTCTAATCTATTTATCCTCTTTCGAATGGATTAAATAAACCACAACAAATCACACAATCACATGCATAATAATTGTAGACTCAATTCAATGTATATAAACCATTCATCAATCCAAAACACGTTTTAACGTCAAATATATAAAACTAGGAATTAGAATATCAAATTACATGGTTCATCGTTCACCTAGCACATTAAAAACTAGCCTAACATGATAAAACTAAGAAAACTAAGAGAAGAAAGAAAATAAATTGAAGAAGACATCACCCTATTGGATCTCGAAGTGAAATCTTCAATCTTGGAATCAATCTTCTCGTTCTTCCCCTTCTTCTCGCCCTTCAATAGGTCAATAATGCTAGAATAATGCGTAGCCCACGTTTCTGGTCGTGTTTAGGGTTTTAAAGGGGTCCTAGATTGGTTTCCATAAGAGTTTAACTTAAAAAAAGAAACCAGAATTTTCGGGTCCGAAATGAACCAAGCGACCGCTTGGTTTGTAAAAGTTGCCTCCTGGATTCCCTGAATGTACTTGGGCGACCGCTTGGGATTTGTTCCAAGCGACCGCTTGGAACAACTTTTTTCTTCGCTGGACGATTTTCGGTATTTTGATCATAACTTTTTCTATGGATGTCCGATTGAAGTGATTCAAAGTGCATTGGAAAGATAACTCAAAGAGCTACAACTTTGATTCAGACATCATCTTCCAATTCGATCGTTTACCTTGTCAAATATTGGTCTCAATATGAAGCTAAAAATCGGTGCATAACTTTTCGATTAGAAATTGATGTGTGATCATACTTTGACGATATTCCTACCCCTTTGACGTCTTCTTTCAACCAATTGACTTCTAGTACTCTCAAATCTTCATTGTTTGGTTCGACGCAAGTTTTGAATAATTGCACGTTAGTCCTTGAACTTTCATTTTCTTCCCTTTTGGTCTTTTTCGCTCGTTTTCACATACTTTTCGTTCCATCCATCAATGTAGTCCTACAAACACAAATTATACCGAATTAAGCCATATTTCAATATATACGTTCACAATTAGCCATGTTTTGTGGCCTAAATAAGTGTGTAAAACGCACTTATCATGTATCCTGGGAATCGAACACCGATCAAAACCTCTTGCACTCCGATGAAGCGGCGAATTCGATTTAAGGAAAACTGTGTAAACACGGGCCTTGGGTTTTGGTTTGATTTACTTTGATTCTCCAATTTTTACCCTACATTTAGTTCCACCATTAAATCTTTACATTTAGTACGTATTATTATGTTTTCTATTTCTTATATTGTTTTTATGTTTAAAAATTTATTTCTAGTTAAATTATGCCGTCGCTAAACTGCATTTCTCATTTTGCACCGTTCGTCTTTCGACAATCTTTAGGTCTTGAACGTGCATCACTTTTTCTTTCCCCGATAAAATTACTACATAACATATTATTGATATTCGACTTTCAAAATCGTAACTCTTTCGTACAAAGACCATTGAGCAGCTCCAACTAGAATAACTTTTTTTAAAAGGATAATTGGTGCAAAATCTTCTTGACCTTTGCCTCTATTATAGAATATCCCCATGTCCTTTCATTTTGGTGACAGTCCAAGCCTTGGGTAAGACCCCACTATTGGGTGTTGATTTTTTTATTTAATTATTTTCTTTAAGAAAATGTGAATTCTGTCCTTTTGTTGTAAGGGAATTAAAAGTTTGGAATTGTGGGTGTCTTAATTCAATAAAAGGGGTGGGTATAATCTTTTTTTAAAATTTTTTTTTTTTAAATTTTATGTGGATTGAATGCCTAAACTAATGTATTTGGATGGTAGGGGGTCTTTCACAATATTTGGAACATCTCGAGAATTTTTCATTAAAATAAAAGGATAGAAGGATATTCCACCCTGGAGACAAATATCAAGAGATTTTGCGCCTATTACATTTTGTTAAAATATTTGCGTTATGTATGAATTATGAATTAATCTAGACGATGGATAGGGTCGGCGTGGCCCTGTCTGTCAAGCACACCCCATGAATTATCTTATTTTCTATGGGACCGATGTGTTTCCTCTTTTTGGAAGCAAATCAAATTGCTTCGAAAAACGTGTGATCTTGGTCTTCGTCAAGATAGTTCAATATATTATTATTAGAGCAAATAAAAATCTTGATTTTAAGACTTATTGCTACATAGCAGGCTTTGGAAAAGAAGTCTTCTCGTGATTTAGAAATAAGTGATTTTCTTTAATAATTTAAATTTTAAATGAATTTTAAATGAATTGATTCAAAAAACTTAAAAAATATTTACGAGGTTGATTAGGTATTATATATAATAATAAACAAAACATAGAGTAAAAATCTAAAAAAAAAGTTGTTGGAGAGGCATATAGAGGATTTCTTGGAAGGAAGCTTGAAAATAAGCATCAAATATAAAACTTATTTTTAATGTGAACTTACTCAAATTCAAATAAGTCATACATTTGGTGTTTATGTTTAAACATAAGCCACTCCAATAGTCTAATAAAAGGTAATGATGTGAAGCAAATATTTCATTATGATTTCGAAATTCACATTGTAGGGATAGGGATTACTGAAACGAATTGTTGATCTATTAAATCCACGCTTAGCCTTTGTTTGTATTTTCCTTTTAATAGTTAAAAAGTTACTTTTTAAACTCGACTGTAAAATTTTACGTATGTCTTTCGTCGGATTAAAAAATACTATTTACTTATCTATCACTTATTTCGATCAACATATAATTTTATTAAATAAAAAAGAAACAAAAACAAAAGCTGATTAAGACTAGACAGTAGTCTTTTTTTATATAAATTAATAGTCACTATAATGACTCACAATGCGATTATTATCTGTTTCTTCCATTTCTAATATTTCATCTTTACATATGAAATGATATATGACATGAGAATTGAGCCAACTTTTCACAAGAAATATAAAACATGGAGGATTCCAGGATGTCTCTTGTCTTGGGGTAGCTCATGCTTTGAATTGCTTAGGGTTCATACTACTTTTATGTAGTTTCCATCAACATGAAAGTTTCATTTCCCTAAAATCTTGAGTCACATTGATTGTGAAAGGGATAGGGATTTGTTAGAAGGAAATTATTGAACACTAAAATCCATTAATGTGGTAGGTAACTTGACATGGTCAAGTGATT
Organism: Osmanthus fragrans; assembly: GCA_019395295.1. Taxonomy (NCBI): domain Eukaryota; kingdom Viridiplantae; phylum Streptophyta; class Magnoliopsida; order Lamiales; family Oleaceae; genus Osmanthus; species Osmanthus fragrans. The sequence continues at coordinate 3,774,404 of CM033355.1, forward strand.
GAGTCTTTTTTTATACGATGAATTAGTCACTATGATGAGTTGATAGGTTTGTCCATTTTTCTATTGACTCAACTCATCTTTTTTCTTTCTATTCTCGTGTTTCATTTTTCTCTCTATTTAGTGAATCCAATGATTTCCAACTGTACATGCTGCACATATGGACATGCCATATGACAATAATTAGACATTAACTGTTGACCCCAAAAAAAAGTTGTCAACAGATGTCGATATCGGACTCGCGACACGTGGACAAATTCAGGTGATATGCGATCGGAGACGACGATAATGACGATACAATACGATGAGTCGGAATACCTACGGATGATTAACGTGTCGTTTATATAAGAACTAGTGGATAATATTTGTTAGATCTTGAACAAGATTAAAGCTCGACAATACTTGTATGAGCAAGATGTAAATATCTCCAAATAATGTATGTTTATTTCTTATTCTCAAGAGATTTCAAGCACAAGCCTTTTCAATATCAAATTTTGCATCCTTAGTAATTTACAAGACTTGCTATTTATAGCAAAAAATCGAAGAACCTACCATTGGATCATATCCACGTGACTCCATCTAATTAACCGGAGCCTCACATCACTCATTCACTATATTAATTACAATGACAATGGATTAGTCGGCCTACATTCTTAAACTGACACTAATTAATGCAGATGTCCCATCAGTCACTTTCAAAGATATTCACCAGATTTGTTTCTACTGAGAACCTCGGTGTATGAGGTGGGACTTCAAATTTGAAGCAGTGAGGCAGTTGGAATGAAGATGCTTCGACTTGAAGGATAGGTGGCATTTCTACCTGAAGAGGAGGACTTCGGCCATGTCAACATACACTTTGGCCAATGTAGATTTTGACCCTTGGCTTTGACTGGTCAGTTGTCCTCATATGATGCTTCTACGTGGCTTGTATTGATGATATCATTTTTAATGGGATAACATTTGTTGTCCCATTAAATTGGAACCTCTAAAAGAGTCCCACGTGGCAACCCACGTGGATGTCCGTCAAAGAAGATGTTAAAGTTTGACCAAGGTCAACATAAGCCCAAGTGGCAGCCACGTCAAGGTGCCTAGCCGAGATCCCTAAGGTGCCTAACCGAGGTCCCTAAGGTGCCTAGCCGAGGTCCCTAAGGTGCCTAACAAAGGTCCCAAAAGGCTAGCTGAAGTGCCTAGCAAAGGTGTCTAATCGAGGTCCCAAGAGGCTAGCCGAAATGCTTAGCAAAGGTGTCTAGCCGAGGTCCCAAATGTGCCTAACCGAGGTCCCAAAAGGCTAACCGAAGTGCCTAACCGAGGTTCTCCAAGTGGCAAGCCGAAGTGCCTACAAAGGTGTAAACCGAGGCTCCTAAGAAGCCAAGCCGAAGTGCCTACAAAAGTGTAAACTGAGGCTCCTAAGAAGCCTAGTCGAGGTCCCTCAAAGTGCCTAACCGAGGCTCCTAAGATGCCTAGCCGAGGTCCCTCAAAGTGCCTAATCGAGGCTCCCAAGAAGCCTAACCGAGGTCCCTCAAAGTGCCTAACTAAGGCTCCTAAGAAGCCTAGCCGAGGTCCCTAAAAGTGCCTAACCGAGGCTCCCAAGAAGCCTAGCCGAAATCCCTCAAAGTGCCTAACTGAGGCTCCCAAGAAGCCTAGCGGAGGTCCCTCAAAGTGCCTAACCGAGGCTCCTAAGAAGCCTAGCCGAGGTCCCTGAAAGTGCCTAACCGAGGCTCCCAAGAAGCCTAGTCGAGGTCCCTCAAAGTGCCTAACTGAGGCTCCTAAGAAGCCTAGCCAAGATCCCTAAAAGTGCCTAACCGAGGCTCCGAAGAAGCCTAGTCGAGGTCCCTCAAAGTGCCTAATCGAGGTCTCCTAAGTGCTTAATCGAGGCTCTCTAGAGGTCCAACCGAGGTGCCTAAAGAGGTACAATCGAGGCCCCTCAAGAATGAAGTCCTATGGGTTTGGGCTCAATTCATTAACCACTTGGCTCATCTACATTTTCATCTCTATAAGTATAGATACAATCATAATCAACGGGAAGGAATTCCAAACCTAACCAAATCCCTTCTCCCGCACTCCATATTTTAGTCTGGCCGTCGACTTGATCGTCGGAGTGCAAATGGTCGCCGGACCTTTTTCTTGGCTGGCGGTCTTTGCCTCCTAACGGTGTAATATGTGTGCAGGTGACGTCTACGTGGAGGGGATGAAGTTGGAATTCTGTTGGCAACATTTTTTGGGATCAACAACATTAACTACAAAGTACTTTTGATATTACAATAAGATTTATTGATAGTTATTGTGAGAACCATATGTTATGAAAAAATAATAATATATGATAGGGATTAGTTAAATGAACCCCTTTAAAAGGTAACTAGACGTGGTTTTTTATTTTTTTATTTATTATTATTATTATTAATCGTATGATAAATTGATGAGTTTGGTCTTTGTTTCTTTTTCGATGTACTCATTATAATATTATCGATTTTTCAACTGATTAAACTTCAATTTTTGAGTTCAGGACTTATTGCTACATATCAAACTTGGGATGAGAATTTTGCTCGTGATCAAAACACACAAAAAAGATAAGCGATCTTTTTTTAATAATTTAAGCTCTTTGATAAATTGTCATAACAATACTAAAGTGTATTGACAAGATTCATTAAGGATTACATATAATCATTATTCTAAAAGGCGCGTTGGCGTCGTCTAGGCGCAATGTGCGACGAAAACGCCAATTCAAGTGACTTGATGCTTTATTTAACGATCAACGATTGCCGTTGACTACTAATGTGCACCTATTTATTTATTTTTAATTCTTTTTTACAATTCATTTAAATTTAAATTTAAAGGTGGATTTTTTTACTTTGCCTGCCCTAAATTCAAAATAACCACTTGAAGCATTGAACAAAAGAAAACTCCCAAAAATTTCTATTTATTTACTATTTAGTATTTACATTTGAAACTTATCATTTTGTTGGAAACTTTGAAAAATTATATAAAGTTCCTATAAATTTATTTTAGATGTTTGGTCGGTATTATTTTTAATTATTAAATAAATTCTTGATTGATTAAAAATTAAAATAAGAAAACACATTTTTACGATTTTTTACGTCTATGCCTAGTCTAAGCTCGCCTTGGCCTCCATGCATCATCACATATTACGTATTTTAGAACACTGCATATAATAATTAATAAGACATAGAAAGAAAAAAAAAATAAAGAGTGTTTGTAGAGGCATATATAACATGTGTTGGGGAGGTTTATGCTTAAAAATAGGCACTAATATATGACTTATTTTTAATGTGAACTTGCTCACTTTCAAAATAAGGGACGCACTTCCAATAGTGTAATAAAGGTAATGGTGAGAATTAAATATTGCATTATGATTGTGAAATCCACAATCTAGGGATACGGTCAATTCACACTTGGCGTGTTTGAATTTTCTTTTTAGTGGCTAAAAAGTTAATTTTCACAATTACTATTTATTTATTCACGACTCATTTCTACGAACTTATAATTTTATAAAATAAAAAGGAAACCCAAACAAAGCTAATCTTCTTTTGTGTAAATTAATAGTCACTATAAAGACTTTTTTTTTTTAATTGACGGTCGACTCCTTTTTCCTATTATTTTTCTCTCGTTTTAAAAATCACTTGGAATTTATAATAAGCAATCATAGTCAGTGGTGAAATCAGGATGTTAGAGGTGGTGAGTCCTAAAATGAAAGATATTGAGATGAAGGAGGGGGGAGCACGGGAGCTGCCCCGAAATTTTTTTTGGAGTTGAGGGTAGTACAAACATTCATAATGATTAAAGAACCTGTACAATTAAAATGATTGAAATTTGAAATACATATTATTTTCCAATCTTAAATTGCTGCAAAAATGAAAAAAATTATTAACTCGAAAAGATCGTCTCTCGTAGCACTAACGATATTAATACAACTACTTCCATCAATAATCAAATTACATATCTTGCTTTTGGCATAACATCTAGTTTGAAAGATCGTCTCTCGTAACTGCTCAACATCATCCACGTTGATAAGCGTATGGAGATCACACATCACCACACAAGTTTCCTCCACTACCGATTTCACGACTTTATTACATTCTCCACAATGCTCTACCATCTCCCTTTTACACCTATTACTCATGTCAACACCATCTCCAACAAGATGTCTACTCCTTCGTTCAAGCATATCCATTCTATGACTTATACCCTCAAGCAATCTTTCAAACCGTCGGATCACATCATTCGACATTGAGATTTTTAAGTAAGGAGACTCAAGAAAGAAGAAAAATGATTGGATGAAATTTCGAATGGACACTATGAAAATTCAAGAAAGTGGTTCTTGAATTTGGATTGGATTGAATACAAATGAATTTTGGAATTATGATAGATAATAGAAAATTGATAATTTCAAGATAAATCAAATTATTTTTTTTTTTATTCGAGTGAACAATAATTTTTTTTATATAGTAAACTCAAAAATTGACTTCGATAATAACAAAACAAACGGAAGTTGATTTGAATGCTAGATTAGCCCAAAAACAACTTTTTTTTTTTTTTTTTTTTTTTTTTTTTTTGAAATTTTTCGGATCGAAGACTCAAACACCAGTGGCGCCAATTTATGTTATATTATATGATAGGTTCAAATAAAGATGAAATTATGTATTTTATTTAATTATGTATTTTATTCAACTAGTGTAAACACGTGCGTGTGTCTTATGTATGAAATAAACGATATGAATAATATTTTTAAAAGTAAGGTTAAAATTAAAATTGCTAGAGAATATATGTAGGAATAAAAGTTTTATGAAATTACGTATATAATGTGAAAATATTGAATAAATTGAAATGTAATTTTTTGTTTACTTATTTATTTATGTTAAACATTCTTTGGATAAAGGTCGACATTAACCTATAAATTTTCAAGACGGATATCATTGATTATAAACGATACGCTCCTTTGTAAGCCATTATTTACTACAATGTAGTTGATCATTCTTCAATCCTCGATTGCTAATAGAGAATTGTTGATGTCACCAACGTAAGTTTAATCTTTCTTTATTATTATTTTTTAAAATAGTTTCCAATTGAATATTCATCGGTATTTAAGATATCTTTTAACTTTTAATTTTTAATATTATTGCTGAGTTTTTTTGTAACTATTATTTTATATTTTTATTAACTTATTTAGTGATAAATTTCCATCAATAAATTAATTTTATAATTTTTTTAATATTACAAACCGAAATCTTAAATTAACTTTTTACCTGTTATTTTAATAACATAAATTTTTGAAGGTATTTTATCTTTTTTATAATTTTATTCCAAAACAGAAGTTTTAGCGAGAGATTAAATTTATCAAAATTTAGTTACTTTTGTTCTACAGAAACTCTTAGCTTTATTGAATTCGATCTTAATTATTAAAATAATTTATTTATTTTAAAATTTACTTAAGTAAACTTTTTAAGCTTAGTTTGTGTCATTACATTATACTTGCAAACCTCACTTCAGATTCATGTAAATAATTTGAGGTACATTCTCTAAAACGACACTTCAGCTTGCACAAAAATTCATTCACACATTCACCTTAGAGGAGGGGATGCAGGTGAAGATTGCTTTGCTTGCATTCGTTGGACCTTATTTTCAATTATTACAGCAACATCGACCAATTTTGTAGTTAGACGAACACAAAGAAGAATCGAATTAAAAGATGCATATTTGACTAAATTTAAAATATTTATTTATAAGTAAACTAAAAGTACATAAATAATTTTTAAAATAAAAAATTACTCATTTTAGCTGTAACATAAATTTTTTTACCTTAAAAAAGTAAAAACAAAAAAAAAGTATCTTATCTAAACATATTTTAAAAATATATATATATATATATATAATATTGCTCGCCATATTAATCCATAACATTTATTTTAAATTAAAAATCAAATTTACATTCAAAACAAATATAGAAGAGAAGAATCTTAAAACAAATTTTTCTTTTCTTTTCTTTTGAATGAGATAAATACAAATGGAGGAATAAAAATACTACATTTAAATGTATCGAGATAAAAATCTTTTTCTTGTCTTATATATTTATATCTGATAAGTAAATGGACTGCTATCAATTTTTATGTTTATACAAAAATGAACATGCATGTAATAATAATAAAAAATATCCAATACTATGTTAACTATTTTTTAGAACTCATAATATTAATTTTTATTAATACTTACAAAATTGGTTTTAGTGAAAAATGTGTAATTGAGATGCAAAACTTGTATTTAGTGGGGGTGGGGGGATACACATATGGGAAGTGTAAGTAACTCCTAAATATTAGGAGTAATTAGTAAGATTTTTAAGATTGATAAACAATTTCTTCAATCCTCGACTATTTCACTCCTAATAGTTGATCACATTAAAACAATCTTTTTTCTTTTCAATTTATTGCCTTTTGTATTTAAATAATTATATTTCTATTATATTAATTAAATGTGCAATTTATAATCTTTGGATGAAAATATTGATAATGTTATAGATAATGACAAAATGGAAAATTGAACGTTTCTCATTTATTTCCACATTTTATTTTTATATATATTGTAATTATAATATAATTATATAAGTAGATGAACGTTGATTTTAAGTGAAGCTCGCGTATATATATATATATCTCCATGTGTGTGTGTCCCCATACGAAATAATATTATAATATATTAAAGGTGACATTAATGATAGATTAATTACAATTTATCTTTATGAAGTCTCCTTTGAAGTATAGAGTTCATTTTTCATGTTGAAGTACTCATAATTTTTTGTTAAATTAAGTTTAATCACTTCAAATCAAAGCTCGTCTACATATATATAGTTATATTAAAATTATAATAAAAAATAGTTTATATTGTAATTAATCTACCATTATATTAATGCAACTTTTAATATATTATATTATATTATATAATTATAATAAAATTACATCATCCATATATGTGAGCTTCGATTTTAAGTAGCAAACTTAATTTAGATAATGTAATTTAAGTAATTAAACTTATTGATTAACGTAAAATTCTAAATACTCCAATACAAAACAATAAGCATTACACTTAAATGGCTATTAAATGAAGTTAAATTTTATTAAATGGTATTATATTAAATATATAAGGATAGAATTGATATATAGTTAAATATATAAGGGTAAAATTGATATTCAAAAGTTTTTCATCAATCCACACTTTTAATATGCTAGCAATAAGCACATGCGTTGCACGTCTTATGTATCGGAAGAATAATCGGCCCGTGAAAATTTTTTAAGCCCGGCTCGCGGCCCGGGATACCGAAAAAAATAATCGATGTCATTTTTGGGCTTGTTAAAGGCCCGTTATCTACGCGGGCCGGCTCGTATTAAGGATTTTTTGAGTTTGCGATAAAAAAAAATAGAATAATACCTATTTTCGTAAAAAATAGGAAAATACGGGTCGGACCTGTACGATTTAGAGCTCAAAACCCCTACAAAATCCCGGGCCGAGCCCCAGATGGCGCCGTTTTAGCTCAGCTCGGCTCGGCTCGGGCTCGGGCTCGGAAAATGCCCGGATCCTCCATCCGGAGCCGAGCCCGGGCCTAAAATATTTGGCCGCGCGAGCCGGGCATTTTGAAGATTATTTCGGCGGCTCGTTGCCATCCCTAGTTGCACGTCTTATGTATCGGAAGAATAATATGCATAATATTTTTTAAGTACTAATAATTTTTGTTTAAAAAAAAATAATTGATGTCATTGAAATTGTTGAAGGAGAAGACATTGAATTTAGTAAATTATTCAACCTATCATTCGTACGACATGCCCCAGCGACCTGTACATTGTCATTTCATGCCACTACAAAATCTCGTCTTCCCGATGGCTCCGTTTTAGCAGTCAATCTCTATCCTCGTAGTCCACGAAATCTCCATCAATTTTCAAGTAATTGAAAAATTCTATCGATCAATGTACTATCTACGTTGTAGATATGATGATCATTTTGAGATTATTTTTTCTTCTCTAAATTAAATCTTTTAATTTTAATAATAAGAAAATTCTAAATTAAACACTATCTACATTATTAATTGTATTAATAGTATTAAACATTAAAAATTAATTATATATATATATATTATTATAATTTTTATTTTGATTTTATATAAGTTTTTATTATTATATCATATACTGATAATTAGTAATAATGTGTTTAAAGGAAATTAATTGACAAAAGTTTTAAAAAAATAAATCATTTTAATTTTAATAATGTTGAATTCCCATTTTCAATTTCATTTTAATTCTTATTATTCATTTTCAAACATAAAAATTTAAGGATAAAATAAAAATTAAAGATATAAGAATAGCTTTAGGGTCTTATTTCAACCACACATATAGCCAAATATCACTAATTTCAAAATTTTTTTAATCAAATAATTTCTCCTCAATCCACACTCTTAATATATTGTAAGATGTAAATGTAGATAGATAGATGTAGATTGTAAATTATTATTATTATTATTATTATTATTATTATCATTATTATTATTATTATTATACAGATATTATCACCTAAAATGATATTCAACCATCAATAATGCTAAATTAAACTACTCTCAATGCAAAGGTTCTGTCTCATTCAATAAGAACATAATTTATTGCCTTAAATCAGTGAAATATCTCTTCTAGATAGATGGTAGTTCTCAACTTCACTCTACCAAAGTAACAAAGTCTCCATTTAACGAGTGCCAATAGTATTTACTTACCCCAATACCTTATAATCAATTTTAATGCTTGTTTTATGAACTTTTTTAAAATTTTATCAATTTTTCATGTATCAAACTTCAATATTAATTACACATTTCATTAAATTTCATTAAAATTTGCTAAAATTTTTATTAAAAACAATCCCTTAATAAAATTACTTTAAAAAACATAAAAACACACATTTAAAGCATCTCCAATAGCAGAAAACCTCTCCAATAGAGAGATGTAATAAAATGCAAAGATAAAAAAATACATTCATAAGAGGCAAAAAAAAAAAAAAAAGATTTAGATCTTCTCATTCAAGCAAAATTTGAATTTAAGCCCCTGTTTGAGTCACATTGTTTGAGAAAAAAATGAATTTTTACTATTAATGTGATGAGAGATATATAGTTGAAAAATAAGAAAATGTTATTGATGTAATGAAAAATATTATTTTATTAAAAAATATTTATTTAAAAATGAGTAGAAAAATGAGAATGAGAAAAACAATGTGACTCAAACAGGGGCTAAATTTGTCGGGATGTAAACAAGGATGCAAATGTAATTTTGAAAAAAAATAACTTGTGAAAAAATTGAAAATACAATGATGTACAAGCTTAATTTGACACTACATCATGTTTCATATTTGTGGCTTAATTCTTGAAAGTATATGCATCTTACATGCAAGTGCCACGAAAGGCGAGGGAAAATGTCGTGTTATTTCCTTGCTTTCACTTTTCGCATTTCAATTCCTTTATTTCCTTTTTTGGCCCTTCATATTCATGTTTATATACACCCTACCCAGGACCAGCTAGTGCTCCAAGCTTTCTACTCTACTTGACTAAGGAAAACTCACAAAGAGAGAGTTTTGAACTTAATGGCTGAAGTGATCCTTCACGTATATGACGTTACAAACAGCAGTTCCGGCAATGAAACCATAAATTTCGCCCTCGTTCAACTCAACAACGTCTGTAAAGAGGCCATCCCTATGGGCGGCGTCTTTCACACCGCCGTTCAGGTTTACGGCGACGAGGAATGGGGATATGGGGGTTGCGAAAAAGGCTCTGGAGTTTACAGCTGTCCCGCCGGCAAAAACCTGATGTTCACATACCGTGAACGTGTAGTTCTCGGAAGAACAAATTGCTCCGCCGCCAAGGTGAGTCAGATCCTAAAAGAACTTAGCCAGGAGTGGCAGGGAGATAAGTACCACTGGCTGTCAAAAAATTGTAACGATTTCAGTAACGAGTTGTTGAAAAAGCTGGGAGTGCCGAAGCTTCCGGCATGGGTGAATAGGTTTGCTGATGTTGGAGATTATTACATGGAAACAGTAGACAATCTGCAAAAAACTAAAGATGGAATGGTAGATTATGGGAAGGAGTTGTATAAGAATGCCATCGATACTGCTATTAAGACTCCAAAATCTCTTATTAATTTTAGCACCGGCAAAGGTGCTCGACTTCGGACTGAGAAATTTAAGCCAAATTTCTTTGCTGGGAGATCAATTACCGGATCAAATCAAGAAGCCAGCCAGAAGTAAATCCCAGGTGCCGGCACTTGTCTCGATCAAGACCATGCAAAAATGATGGCCTGGTCAAATCGCACTTCTTCTAGATTCGAGTCCTAGCTCTGTCCGTGTTCGTATCCGTGTTCTTGCTCGTGTTTGTGTTCGTGTTCGTGTTCTTGATCATGTGTGGTGTGTTATTTTCTCTAATCCAGCTATCTGTTTCTCTTATTTTGAGTACACTGTAATTGTGTATGCATAATTATATCAATATTACTTTTATTGTAGCTTCATGGCCTTCTTGTCTACCCAAAACTGTTGACAAATTTCTTTCATCAAATTTAATCACCAAGAAAGCGAATAAAATAAACTTGCTTCGACCATAATTATCTTAGAAAGTTTTTTTTTTTTTTTTTTTTTTTTTTTTTTCATTAGAAGAAAAAAAATATTTTATTTTTTCCTTTAAACATATTGTGAATACTCATCAAAGAAGGACCAAAACTAGTTAATAACGTTTAGAAAACTGTAGAATAGTACAAACGGAGATCATTTTTATATTTAAAATAAAAAAATTATGGGGTTTTTTTTTTTTTGGGGGGGGGGGGGGGGGGGGGATGATATGGCATAGAGCAAATAATCTTCGGAAAAAATTCTGTTGATAATTGTCTAAGATACTTCTGTAAATGATATATGAAAAACAATATTATTCAACAATTTCAGTGAGAATTATCGATACTCAACAACGCAGTTCTATGAATATGTACAAAAAACAACATCGTCGCAAATAGAGAACCACCTATAAAATTTCAAGACGGATATCATCGATTATAAACGATACGCTCCTTTGTAAGCCATTATTTACTACAATATAGTTGATCATTCTTCAATCCTCGATTCCTAATAGAGACTTTGTTGATGTCACCAACGTAAGTTTATTCTTTCTTTATTATTATTTTTTAAAATAGTTTCCAATTGAATATTCATCGGTATTTAAGATATCTTTTAACTTTTAATTTTTAATATTATTGCTGAGTTTTTTTTGTAACTATTATTTTATATTTTTATTAATTATTTAGTGATAAATTTCCATCAATAAATTAATTTTATAATTTTTTTAATATTACAAACCGAAATCTTAAATTAACTTTTTACCTGTTATTTTAATAACATAAATTTTTGAAGGTATTTTATCTTTTTTATAATTTTATTCCAAAACAGAAGTTTTAGCGAGAGATTAAATTTATCAAAATTTAGTTACTTTTGTTCTACAGAAACTCTTAGCTTTATTGAATTCGATCTTAATTATTAAAATAATTTATTTATTTTAAAATTTACTTAAGTAAACTTTTTAAGCTTAGTTTGTATCATTACATTATACTTGCAAACCTCACTTCAGATTCATGTAAATAATTTGAGGTACATTCTCTAAAACGACACTTAAGCTTGCACAAAAATTCATTCACACATTCACCTTAGAGGAGGGGATGCAGGTGAAGATTGCTTTGCTTGCATTAAATTACCTTATATATTGCTTTCGACTTATAAAGATGCATACTATCTATGCAAGGTTGTGTCTGTTGAAGCATATCATCTACGTTTGTGTAGACCCGTACATTTTAAGAGTGCATCGGAGGCTCAATACTCATATTTTTATTTTAAATGGGATGAAGATATGTTGTTGGTATAAAAGGGATCGATGCTTCCCATCACGGGAAATCGATACTAAACTTTATTGACTCAATCCAACATTGTCTTTTAGAATTTTGGTACAAGATTCGAGAATAAATTTTTTGTCGAAGAAAATGAGGACATATATGTGTGTGTGTGTATATATATATATATATATATATATATATGCCATCCCAGAGCTTAGTTTAACCATTTTTAGATTATTTACTTATGATAATTGCCTTTTAATAATTTTTAGAAATTTAAGGACTAAGTGAACTGTTATTTAAATTTGTGTTAGGTTTTTCTTTTAATGGGTACTGAAAAATCGTGTTTATTGGCTTTGTTTGATTGAAAATAATATATGAAGTTTTAAAAGTTTGGTCAAGAAAGACTTTCATGAAATTGTCAGCATTAGTTCTTTAATTAGTGTATGTTTGGCAAACTTTTTTTTTTTTTTTTTTTTTTTTTTTTTTTTTTTTGAGATTATAAGTTGTGAGTCTTACAAAATGTATGAATAAAAATGTGAATCATACGAAATATATTGATAAAATATAAGCTTGGAAAATCACTCCCAAAGATGATCTTAACCTATATTTCATTCCATATTAGGGTGTAGGGTTTTCTACTCATGGAGTTAAAAATAAGAATTAAGTTATTTGTACACATGGTCTAACACTTTGGTTTACTCGATCTCATTGGCCCTCTCACATGGGTGTTGGGTCCTACAAATTAAGCTACTTATACCTATATGAGCGAACGGGTGGGAAGAAATAAATCAAAGTGGAAATTGGAAATTTCGTCCAAAAGTAATATGATACGTAGGAAAGTGAAGTGATGAATGTAAGAAGAAACATCATCAACATCGAGTCCTCCACTATTTACGTTTTGCGGTAATTTACTATAGTTAAAAAGAGTGTGAAACTTTGAACATTTATTCCATGACTTACTGTTATGGTTCATAATTCTTATTTCTCAAATCCCAACATTTGCATGGAAAAGCTATGAAAAATGTTTTTCCTAGGAGAGAGAGAGAGGGTTTGAAAAGGATTAATCGAACTTGCTATGAAAAACCCAATATCAACAAGGCTAAATTCATCAATTTATAGCTCGAACAGGCCGAAGGTATCACCGTCAAGGCTCTATCCTTAAGCCAAATTCTTGTGCCACTCACCCTTTAAGCTCTTTCATTCATCATCGTGACTAATAATAATTCATATAAAAAGACCAAAGTCTATTAAATAATTTGCATGTGATAATCCCTATCCCTATATTATAGTGTGGCTACATATCACAATCATAGTCGAGTGTGTGCTTTCATTATCGTCGGACCATGCAAGCTACTACTCCAACAACTTTATTACTTAAAAGTAAAATTAATTTCTTTTAAATTGTTGGGTATGGAAAAATCTCTTGCTACTTTAACGAAGATAAAGATCATGCATTATTCACTTCATAAAGACAGGATACGACGGACCCATTGATATTAAATAATTCACTAAAATAATAGTACAAGAATGTATTAGTGTATTGTTAAACACGAACATATATGTAGTTCTGTTTAGTTTTGCTTAAAATCAATTTTTTAATAGATTCTGATAAAAATTGAAGAAAAGTATAGTTGAAAAGTTGATAAAAATTAATGGGTCTCATGAAATGAATAGATAAAATTAATTATTGATTTTGACTTATCAATTTTATAGCGCAAACAGGCCGAAGGTATCACCAAATGGGCTCTATTGTGTTAAGTTTCGCAGTTACTCATTTAATGAAATTGTGCACGTTCCAAATTTTGATAAGAAAAGAATGTCATAAAAAACGTAGTAAAGAAAACATTTAAATAATGTACATGATCTTCTTTAGAAGGTTAAGTTTTGAAACATATCAGAATCAAAGTCGAGTGTCCATTATCTCGATTATGATTCCGACCATGCAAAAACTAACTCCGTTCTCTTCTTTTTTACTTAAAAGTTTTGAGTTTTGAAATTTCGTTTTTTAAATTGTTTTGGGTATGGAAAAATCTGTTGCTACTTTACTGAAGGTGCGTTCTCTTTGTCATTATGAAAAACAATTTCATAAAAACAGAAACAGAAAATGCTTTCTCTTTACACTTTTTTATAATATTATTTCAATAAATAATAGTTCAAGAAAATCTGTGTATTGTTAAAGATTAATTATAATTGTTTAATGTTTAGTTTTGCTTAAAATATTATAAACCTTTTTTTTAGATTTTGAAATAAAATTGAATCATGAAAGTATATTTTCATATATTGAAAAAACATATAAATTCTGTGAAAATTTTTATTTAAATTTTAATTAGATGATTTAATGGGGTGTTAATATATTCATTTACTTTTCTAGACATAACTCATTTTTGGATTTTTGCTCTTATTTGAACGCCTTACTCATTTTCTAAAACTATCGAAATTGTCCAAGTTCCAAATTTTCATAAGAAACTAAAGGGATGGAGAAAAGGAAGAGTGAAAATAGGGAAGGAGAGAAGTCGCGATTGAAAAAAATATGGGAGGAGTAAAAATTTGAAGCTACAGTATTTGAAGAATGACCCAAATTTTTTCGTATTTTTCGTGGAAAACTCCCAAAACGTGAAAAACCAATTTTGTGTTTTGTGTGAAATTTTTTTTTGTGTTTTGCAAAATTCGTTTTTTCAAAAACGGCAAAGAGAACGCGTTTTCGTCGTTTTGAAAAACAGAAAATAGAAAACAGCCCCAAAACGACAAAGAGAACGCACCCTAATCTATCGCATGATTTATTCACGTTGAACAACAGAATATAGTTTTATAGATAGGATATCTATCATTCTTCTTTCTCACACTGTCATCACCATGATTAGGTCACATAACATTCAAGTTTCAAAAAGATAAAGAGGGGTGAAAAGGTCAAGTCGGTAGATTCAAGACTAAAAACATTTTCACGTTTTCCCCCCTTCACTTTTCAAAAGGCATATCTCTTCCCCCGCAATCTAAGAAATCATATAAAAACTGAGAACAAGTTGCGTGGGTCAATATCATCGAAAACTTGACATGTACATAATTTTTGTAAACAGATGATGAGGCTTAGAACCAGGGACGGATCCAGAAATAAATTTAACACAGGTTAATATGAAAAAAAAAAAAAATATATATATATATATATATATATAGACACACACACAAATTATTACTATTTGGGTTTAGCCCGGCCCTAAATCCGCCCCTGCTTAGAACTGAAGATCTTTGGTAGTTCCGATATCAAATTGAATTACTTCTTTTAAGAAGCTTAAGCCCGTGTTTGAGTTTCATTTTTTTCAAATAGATTTTGTTTTTTAAAAAAATATTGAGAAAGCATTTGTTTAAAAAGTAGAAAAAAAAATTTAAATTTACATATAAATTTATTTTACTGAGAGAATGTGTGATTGAAAATGAATTTGTATAAAATTAAATTTTAAAGAATGAGGCTAAATTAAATTACCTCTTCCAAAGCAGTCGAATTGGCTGCAATTGAAAAGCAGGAAACATAGGCGGACCTAAAGAAAAATAAATCATCAATAAAGGTTCCATGCCAATGCAAAAGGGAACTCGATCGTGGGTGCACCCTGCCTCTCTTCTTAAGTTAAGGGCGTTAGTTATTTTTTTCAAAATTCCGATTTGTGTTTGTTTATGATATAAGAAATTAATGTGTTATTAAAATATGAAATTAATTTGTTATGTATCGATTTTGTAAGCGAGAGAGAAATTAATTAATTTTTTTTTTTTTTTTTTTCCTTAATTGGTTTTTAAACAAATATTCCATTTAAATATCAAAATGTTTGAAATACTTAGAGCAATATGGGCCAAAACCCACTTGGAAAGTTATTGGGTTCTAAACACCTTTCTTGGGCCAAGTAGAACGGGCTCATACAAGGCCTAGTGACAGTAAGCAATTTTTTTTTTTTTTTTTTTTTTTTTTAGAGAATAAATTTTGTAATAATAATTTTTTTAAAGAATGTGTGATTAAAAATTGAATTTATATATAAAAATATTTTATTGAGAGAATATGTGGTTAAAAATGAGTTTAAAAAATATGTGAATAAAATGAAAGAATTTATAAGTATAAAGAATATCCGGATATTATTTTTAAAAAAAAATATCCTGAGTTATCTAAATTGTTTTGGTTGTTTATTTGCCTTTAATTTCCCTTTTTCTAGTCAAGTGGTATCATGTTGTTGCATGACAAACAATTGTGATCAGATTCACCGCATCTTCTGCATTTCACAACCAAGTTTAGAAATCTAAAATTTAAACAAAAAAAAATAGAGGAATAAATCCCAGATTGAATACATTACGCACATAATTTACAAATTCTACACACTGGTCATAGATACATGCACTGGTCACATACTTCGAAACAATGGTCATCGAATTCGCAATAGCTTATACATACCTTGACATATGTTGATGCAGTGCAAATAGAGTTTTTACAGAGCTATGTGACCGAAAATTCTATAATTGAAATCGCATTTGACAAAAAATGTTTCTCTTAGTTGTGTCTTAAGAAGAGAAATCTACAATGAAAAATAATCTCTCTCAAATGACTGAAAACCATTTCTCTCAAATGTCCCCGAACAGTGGCTGGAAAAATGATTCAGTTAATGAAGGAATATAAATGGGTAAGATGATATAATTTGCAAATATATAGTGACTATGAAATTATGAAATTAATTCTATGGCTATGAATTTGGTGAAATTGTGGCCAAATTATTGAGATTCGGTAGGTGAGAGAAGATCAAAAATTGAGATTTCGAATTTTATAAGTTGGGAGATGTAAAGACTTGAGGGTCTATATTAAAAGATTAATCTTGTTAAGAAGAGTAGCTCAAAACCTTATAAATTGGTATATGTTTACATCTTTAATCGATGTGAGATTATATCCCTTAACATACCCCCACAAGATGATGGCTCGTTTGAGCAGACCAATCTTGAAATCCTTATGCTAATATTTTTTAGTCTTACAATGATCGAATCACTCATTGAAATTTAATGAGCTCTGATATCATGTTAAGACTTGGGGTCCATCTTAAAAGGTCAACCTTGTTAAGAAGAGTAGCACAAGGCCTTATAAATTGAAATATTTTTACATCTTTAATCGATGTGGAATTATATCCCTTAACAGGAAAATATTGTTGAAGATAAGAGAAATATGGAAAGAAATAAATTATTGCTTGATTTTGGGAATGATGAGTGGTGTGCTGTCGCAAGCAACCAAATATAAACATATCCCTATAACATAAAAGAGTGAGTTTTCTATTGTCAAGGCTTGATACACGGCTTATCAATAGGAGACCCATATGTAAAGATTTATTCTTTCCATCTTTATTGTAATCAACATTTATTTGCAATTATTCCAAATCACTATATATAGAAGAAATACTCACCACAATTGAGTGTGGTGGATTTTACCTAAACCTTTCATGGTATCAGAGCCAACTCGAATTAACCTCCATCGGTCCCCTTGCTACAATGGCTACCGACCACATCACCCACCCTTCTCTCCTTCAACACCATGATCCACATGGTAACCATCAAATTATCATCCTCTAATTATCTCCTGTGGAAGAGCCAGCTTCTGCCTCTACTTGAAAGCCACGAACTACTCGGCCATGTGGATGGCACTCTTCAACCACCTCCACGTTTTGACCCTTAAGGCTCTAAGACGCCAAGCATCAAACACCTGGCGTGGAAAAACACTGATCGGCGCCTCTTAAGTCTTCTACTCTCCTCTCTCACGGAGGAAGCCATGGCCGAGGTTGTAGGTCTCTCCACCTCACGTGAAGTATGGCTAGCACTCGAAAATACCTTCAGCCATCGATCAAAAGCCAGAGAAATTCGCCTCAAGGACGACCTTCAACTGATGAAACGCGAAACTCTATCGGTAACAGAATTTGCTCGAGCATTCAAAGCCCTTTGCGATCAACTCCATGCCATTGGAAGACCCGTCGATGACACTGATAAAGCCCACTGGTTTCTTCGTGGACTAGGTTCGGAATTTACAAGCTTCTCCACCGCCCAAATGGCCCAAACGTCCCTGCCTTATTTCATCGATTTAGTCTCCAAGGCTGAAAGCTTTGAGATTTTTCAGCGATCTCTTGAATCTTTTGGCCCTCCAACTGCCGCTTTTATAGCCACAAATCGCGGCCACATTCGCCCAAATCCCAGGCATCCCAACCGCACCCAACAAGGACGAAACCTCTCTTCAAACCATGTTAATGGACGCTCAACTTTTGGATCGGGACGCCGTCCACCGCGCTGCCAAATTTGTAGGCAAGAAGGGCACTATGCTGACAAGTGCGACCAGAGATACAATCGGGGAGGAAATGGCGGTGAGGCCCATCTTGCTGAGGCTTTTAATGCCTCTTGTTCTCTTAATGGGCTTGGGCCCAGTGATTGGTACTTGGACACAGGTGCTTCGGCCCACATGACACCAGACCTCTCCCACTTGGATCAAACAAATAATTATATGGGTAAGGATCAAGTAATTGTTGGGAATGGTGCTTCCCTACCCATTACTCACACTGGTACCATCTCGCCTACCCCAACTCTCGATTTATTGGATGTTTTGGTCGTTCCTCGTCTAACCAAAAATCTCCTATCTATTAGCAAATTAACATCTGATTTTCCTCTTTCTGTTACATTTACTAATAATTTTTTTTCTATCCAGAATCGTCAAATGGGAAGGGTGGTGGCAACCGGTAAAAGAGATGGCGGCTTGTATGTGCTGGAGCGCGAAAATTCCGCTTTTATTTCTGTTCTTAAAAATAAAGCTTTACATGCCTCGTATGACTTATGGCATGCTCGTCTTGGACATGTGAACCACTCTGTTATTTCCCTTTTAAATAAAAATGGTCATCTCCATCTTACCTCTTTATTGCCTTCCCCTACATTATGTGACACATGTCAAATTGCAAAGAATTATCGCTTGCCTTATTCTCGTAATGATTGTCGATCATCTAATGTATTGGATCTTATTCATTGCGATATTTGGGGTCCTTCCCCCGTCAAGTCAAACTCGGGATTCATTTACTATGTGTTATTTATTGATGATTATTCTCGTTTCACTTGGCTTTACCCTTTGAAATTAAAATCTGGATTTTACGATATTTTTATTCACTTTCAAAAATTTGTGGAAAACCAACATTCCACTAGCATAAAAAAATTTCAAAGTGATGGTGGTGCTGAGTTTACAAGCAATTGCTTCAAAGCACATCTTAGCACTTCTGGTATTCACCATCAACTCTCTTGCCCATATACACCCGCTCAGAATGGCCGCGCTAAAAGAAAACACCGACATGTCACTGAGACGGGACTGGCACTCCTTTTCCATTCTCATCTTTCTCCTCGTTTCTGGGTTGACGCCTTCAGCACTGCAGCATACATCATCAATCGTTTGCCCACACCGCTTCTTGGAGGTATGTCTCATTTTCAGCTTCTCTATGGTTCATCGCCAAATTATGAGAACTTTCATCCGTTTGGTTGTCATGTTTATCCTTGTTTGCGTGATTATATGTCTCACAAATTTTCTCCTCGCAGCATCCCTTGCATCTTTTTAAGATACAGTCCCTCTCATAAAGGATTTCGCTGTCTTGATCCCACTACCTCCAGGCTTTATATCACTCGACATGCCCAATTTGATGAAAACCACTTTCCCTCTAGAAATAACTCTCAGGCTCAGTCTCCTTCCTCGCTCCACTTTTCACATTTTCTTGAACCAAACCTGCCCCATCTCAAACCAACTCCACCGTCCCCTCTGCTCCATTCACAACATATTACTCCATCCGGATCTATCCCATGTGTTGTTTGTACTGACCCAGTGGATGAGTCTTTGCAGGTTACTAATTCTCTTCCAGGTCCCTCTTTGCCATCTCAGGAGCCTCGACCACCTCCTGTTGACTCTGATGTTGCTCCACCTCTCACTTCTCCGCCTCCTTCTCCAACTTCTCAGATTGGTTCCCACCCAATGCTCACACGAGCCAAAGCTGGCATTTTCAAGACTCGCTATCCAGTGAATCTTAGTGTTTTGGGATCCTCTGGACTACTTCCTACTCTTCTTGCCTCCACTGAGCCTAAAGGATTCAAGTCTGCTGCCAAGAACCCTACATGGCTTGCTGCTATGGATGAAGAAGTTCAAGCTCTGCAACATAACCGCACCTGGGTTTTAGTCCCTAGACCTGCCAACACCAACATTGTCGGTTCCAAATGGGTGTTTCGGACCAAGTATCTGTCTATGGATCTATTGAGCGCCTTAAGGCTCGACTTGTAGCAAAAGGCTACACTCAGGTACCCGGTCTTGACTACATTGACACTTTCAGTCCTGTTGTCAAGGCTACTACTGTTTGAGTTGTGCTCTCTCTTGCTATTACTAACAGATGGCCTCTCCGTCAACTTGATGTGAAAAATGCATTTCTCAATGGCACTCTCACTGAAAATGTCTACATGGAACAACCTCCAGGGTACATTGATCCTCGATACCCGAATCATGTCTGCAAATTGAAGAAAGCTCTCTATGGCCTCAAACAAGCTCCTCGTGCCTGGTTCCAACGATTCAGCTCCTTTCTTCTCACACTTGGGTTCTCTTGTAGTCGTGCAGACACCTCTCTCTTCATTTTTCATCAACAGTCTGCCACTATTTATCTACTTTTGTATGTTGATGACATTATTATTACTGGCAACAACTCTTCTCTTCTTGACGACTTTGCTTGCAAGCTCAATTCTGAGTTTGCCACTAAGGATTAGGCCCTCTCAGCTATTTTCTTGGTCTGGAAGCTACTTATACAAATACTGGTCTCTTTCTCAGTCAGCTAAAATATGCTCGGGATATCTTGACTCGAGCCCAGTTACTTGACAGTAAGCCAGTTCACACTCCTATGGTCGTCTCTCAGCATCTAACTAGTGATGGGCCTGCTTTCTTGGACCCCACTCTCTACAGATCTTTGGTTGGTGCCTCTCAGTACTTGACCATTACTCGTCCTAACATCGCCCATGCTGTTAACTCTGTCAGTCAATTCCTGCATGCCCCTACTACAGATCACTTTCTTGCTGTCAAGCGTATTTTACTCTATGTTAAGGGTACACTTCACTTTGGTCTCTCTTTTCGCCCTTCCGCTATTCCTGGTGCCCTAGTTGCTTACTCTGACGCTAATTGGGCCGGTTGTCCAGATACTCGCTGCTCTACATCTGGCTACTCTATTTATCTTGGTGATAATCTGGTTTCTTGGAGTGCTAAGAAGCAACCCACCATTTCCCGTTCTAGCTGTGAGTCTGAGTACCGCGCCCTTGCCACTACTGCAGCAGAACTCCTTTGGCTCACTCATCTACTTCGTGATCTCAAGGTTTCCATTTCTCAAAAGCCTATTATGTTATGTGACAACAAGAGTGCAATCTTCTTAAGCTCTAATCCCGTTTCCCACAAACGGGCAAAACATGTCGAACTAGATTACCATTTTCTTCGGGAACTTGTTATTGCTGGCAAACTTCGCACTCAATATGTGCCCTCTCATCTACAGGTTGCCGATATCTTCACCAAAAGTGTCTCTCGACCTCTCTTTGAATTCTTCCGTACCAAGCGTCATGTTCGTTCAACTCTGACGCTCAGCTTGCGGGGGGGTGTCAAGGCTTGATACACGGCTTATCAATAGGAGACCCATATGTAAAGATTTATTCTTTCCATCTTTATTGTAATCAACATTTATTTGTAATTATTCCAAATCACTATATATAGAAGAAATACTCACCACAATTGAGTGTGATGGATTTTACCTAAACCTTTCATCTATGGTACTGTTCATAGGGTTGCGTGCCTTCCCTTTTTTATCTTTTATTTTTCTTCTCCATTTCTCTGATAACCCAATTTGATGGTCTGTTCCTTGAAAATTGTACCAAATTATGTTTGCGTGTCAAACGTTAACTTTCTTAGCCACAACTTTCTTCTAAGAAAACATTTTGTCTTCCGTTTGAGTATTCCTCTTTTCATTCCTCTCATGCATAAACCCTAATATTTTCTTCTGGCGATCAAAATTTCCAAAAATTTACTTCTGATACACAACCCATTTTTGTTCTCGCGCAAAAATTGGTTTTCGTTTTCCTATTCGACAAGCTTCGCTCAACTGTTGGTGTTCCTCTATTTTTCTTCAGCCTTTGGCGGTGGTTTAATGTTGGGATGGAGGTGGAACTGACGAATCAAAAGTGGTGGAAAATGGGCTAGAGAGAGTCAACGTTCTTTATTGAAGGGTTGGGGTTTATGAAATTGATCTCCTAGTGGATGTTCAAGCAAAGGATGTCAAAATCTTCCACACTCATAATATCCTTTGTATGTCTCCAATCGTACGTATGTTTCAATCCTATGCTCGATTCTATGTTTCAAATTCTTTGAATTGATTTTGTGAATAGGTAAAATATCGAACTTTTTTCTCATTTTCGTTTAATTCTTCTTCATTGTTGTTTAATGTGTTTCTGCTCTTCGAGCTATGAACCGGTAAATTTCTTTCTTTCCTGGAAAAAAATTTTAAGTCAATTTTGGTTCAGTTTTTTTCTTTATTTGTTTTGCTGTAAATTCGAGCGATTTTCGATTTTTTTCTTAAATAAAAATCTTCGATTTATTCATTTTTTGTTTGAAAGTTATTTTGTAACCCGATTATTTTGGCCACTTCCTTTGCTGATTAGCTCAAAATTTGGAATTTTTTATTTCTTACTTTTGCTTTGACCATTGTTATTGTTGTATTTTGATGATTTTGCATTTGATGGTGTTTCTTTAGTCATTTGCAAGGGATGTTCACAGGGATTATCAGACTTTTAGAAGCGGTGATAAAGTCAATGTAACTTTTTCTTTTATCTTCTTACAGTTGTTCCTTTCTTTTCCTATTAAAACTCCGCCTGAGTAAAATATATCTTCATTTTTTCTAAATATGCACTGGCCTTTGTATTTTAGCTATATTTTTAAGGGAAGCCTCCAGATTTAAGCAAACAAGAGCTTGCAAAACTATAATATTATCTTTCTTTTCTGCTAATTGTTTACTTTATATTCTCTATTAAAATTTTCTTGATTCTTGCTGATTGTGATTATTTGTTATGCTTTTTAAATGCAATATTTTCACATTATATGAATGTTTTATTGTCATTACAGGCTAGAAATAGGCAGGATATTGAGAAATTCAGTAAAAGGACAATTAAGATAGGTTTATCGATTTCTTTTCATTAACTTCCTTACAGATTGTTAATCTTCCTTACACATAAGCCTTGGCAAACTTTTAATAACGACTTGTCTAATTGTTGAATACATGTAATGTTCATTCTTTCCTGGTGGCTTTTACAAACTAATAGACAGTAGAGGAAAAATGAAAAATATAAAGAGAGTAAAATGTTGCAAATTATAAATAAAGAC
Source organism: Osmanthus fragrans (assembly GCA_019395295.1). Taxonomy (NCBI): domain Eukaryota; kingdom Viridiplantae; phylum Streptophyta; class Magnoliopsida; order Lamiales; family Oleaceae; genus Osmanthus; species Osmanthus fragrans. Next base: position 3,797,720 of record CM033355.1, read on the forward strand.
CATGTCATTGCTCAAAAAAACTCTCTTTCCAGTAATTAATATTTTTCAATTAAAGCGTTGATTAAAGAAATCTTCTCAATCAGCTGCATTTTAGTTCTACATAAGGATCTGGAAACTATTTTACATGTAAAAGAAAAAATAAAACAAGAGTTTCTCATGGAAAGGCCTTGTATTGACCCGCATATTTCTAGGGTAAGCTTTCTAAATCTCTTTATCTTATATTGGAGCAAAAACTAAAGGTATCTGAAATTTTGATGAAGCAAGTGGCATCTATAATCAAGACTAGGTTCAAGTTAATGAATTTTACTTCTAAGATCACTGCATGATTTATAGAAATTAAAAAAAATAAAAAATGACTCTTCTAATTTGTCTTGTAATGCTAGAGTATATTATGTAATATGCCCTATGCATGTGACAAATTTAATTGCTTTGACTTTCTCTCCTTGGTTACGTCAACATGCTTTCTGGTTATGCAGGTGACAAAAGCAACATGATGATGACAATAAAAAAACTTCTTAGGGCTTATGGAGTACCTGTGACTGAGGTGATTAAACTACTTTGAACAAATATAAAATGATACTATATACGCTTATTTAAGTTTAATTTTTGGTAATTTGTAATGTTTGACAGGAAGGGTGACTCCAAAGAGTATAATTTACAGCTTTAAAACCATTCTACTAAGTGGCAAGCATATACCCAAGATTGGAATTCATTAGGAAATCTTTAAATTTTTTTACAAAATAACTATAGATTCCCTGAAAATTTAACGTGTTGTTAGCTTGTGCTTCTCCTTCAATTGTGTGTGTTAATTCGCTAAATGTTAAACTCTTATTACTTTAGCAACTTGCTAGGATAACTTTAGAAATGAACTAAAATCTTACACTTAAATGCTTTTTAGATATAAAAAAAAAAAAAATTAAAACTTTAAGCCTTTTGCATTCACTCAATGATAAACTTCATATTTGAATTTGCAGTTGGTTTTGTTGTTATGATACTATTGTTTTCAACTGACAAAAATTAGCTCACATTTGATGGCCATTATTTTGAGAAAAATGAGTTTTGAATGGTCATTTTTTGAATAATGTGTAGTTAAAAAGTAGGAAATTTTTTTGAGTTTACGTGCAAAATATTGCATTGTGTGAATATGTGGTGAAAATGAATATGAGAATTAAAGAGTTTTAAAATAATAGTTGTCAATCAGGAGCTTAGTTTGTGCAAGTTCAAAATTATCTTCCATTTTGTGCTTTTTTTTAATTTTGATTAGTTTCTTCCACTAATGAATTGCTTGAAAGCTCAAGAGTGACTAATCAAGAGAGGGGTGAATTGGTTATTAAAACTTTTTCGAAAATCAACTCAAGTTTTAATGTAATAACCAATTAAACAATTAAACAAATACGTACCAGTACAAAACCAAATAGGATCAAGTAATAAACACAATGTAAAAAGGGTAAATCAACCTAAATTCAAGCAAGTAAAAACTAAATGAATAAATTCAAATAATAAGCTCAAATATAAAAACAATAAGTAAAAAGGAGAGATGATGTAAACGATATATTTGTGGAGGTTCGATCCAAAGCAATGATCTACGTTCCCCGTTACCAAGCTCTCCAGCACGAGCAAGGCCTTTTCACTATGTTGATCGACCTATGGTGCAATCCAATCCTTTACAACGCTTTCGATAACTTACAAACAAGGAGCACCGATCCTTATACAATATTAAGTTTTACGGGACCTCAACACGACCCACACTATTGAGATTTATGGGACCTCAATATGACCCACACTATTGAACTTTACGGAACCTCAATATGACCCACACTTTATCAAAATAATTTTACAATGAAATTCTTCTCTTGATAAATAATACAATCAAGTTAAGTACTAAAAGATGCTAACACTTCAATGAAGAGTAATAAATGATAGCTCAAGTGTTAGATGAAAAACTTTAATGAATATGATAATTAAAAATTAGATTCAATCAATCAATGTGTTTCAATGAGAAGATGATGAAAAGATAAATCAAATGTATGTTCAAAGAATCTTTTCAATATATATATCTGTCTTTTAATGAATTATTGTAATAAATTAAGCACTAAAAGAGAAATGCAAAAACTTTGATAAATATGATGATTTTACAAGTTTGATTCAATCAATCAAAGTTTCACAATGAGAAGATTAAGATGAAATATATACTATGTAAGTTCAAAAAGATCTTCTCAAGTAATATCTCTCTTTCGAAATTGATATAAATAAGTTAAGAACAAGGAGATGTGAAAAACTTTAATGAGAGAAGTTAATTCAAGAAATTTGATTTACAATCAAAGTTTTCAATATGAAGAAATAGAAAGATTTATACAATAGAAGTGCAAATACCTTCTTCAAGAATATATCTCTCTTTGAAAATTGATATAAAAAAGTTAAGCAGAAAAAGATATAGGAAAACTTTGATGAAGGAAATGAATCAAGAAATTTGATTTAATAATCAAAATTTTTGTTATGAAGAAATAAATGAAATGAAAACAAAAATTAAGCTCAAAGAAGATTTCTTACAAATATATTTCACAAGGAAGCTCTCTTCATAGTTCTTGTAATGAATGGAAATGAAATGGTATTTATAGAAATCAAAACGAAAAAATTCTGCCCAATCGGACGACCAAACTAACCGTTAAGTGTCAGAGGTCAGAACGGTCCAAAAATTTGACCGTTGGTTTACCGTACGTTTGCCAAGTCTATCGGATGTTTGGTTGACCATTGACTTTGACTCTCTCTTTTTTTTTTTAATAAAGAATTTCCTTTTTGATTGGTTTGAAAAATGTAGGCTTATGAAAGATGTTTTCATTTTGAATCGATCTTACTTTTGATTAAAACATTTTATGCAAATGATAATAAAAATAATTTTTCGTGCATAAAATGATTTTTGAGTTATTGTCATTCATTACTAAAAGTCAAAGTGTTATACCTCTACATATGATATAGAATGCATAGTTTTGATTTTGCTTCGAAGTTTCTTTCATGTTGGACTCTTGACTCTTAAACTTCTCGTCTTGATCTTTCTTTGGTATAGTTTCTTATGCTCTTGATCTTGATTTTTGTTGGCGTTAATCTCTCAAGCCTCGTCTCGAATGATTTGACTTGAATGCTTAACTTTCACTTTGATCTTCATTTCGAGTCTGATTTATTATGCTTGATTGATTTTAACATTGAACTATCATCACTCAAAATCAATTGTTAGAAACAATATTAATCTTGTTTGTTATAATCAAAACATTAGGGATGAAGAAAACCATATGTCAACATTGCTTTGTTCATCTTTGTGAGGATCTAAAATTTGACATAACCTCTCGGTATACATTTAGGCACTTTATCACATTCGAGGCAAAAAAATTCTGATGCTTAAAGATTCTTGTTTGGAGGGTCATTTTTCAAATGATGGAACTGAGTTGGTTTGATTAGCTACCTATTGTTTGCAATATGAAACATGGGAAAGGTCGTATGCTAAGATTCTTGTCACTTTACTCGTGTCTATTCAAAAAGAAACTGAGGTATGAACAAATCATAGGAGCCATTCTCTCTCTTGTGGCTTTAGTGCTTGCAAATTGTGGAGAATTAATGAATAGCATGGACAAGTATCAGGCTCCTAAGCTTGTTGAGCTCTCTATGAGGGTCTTGGTTCCGATTTCTTATTTTTCTTTACCAGTTTTTTGCCCCAAAACGTTCAATCATGAGGTTTCGCTATCCCAGCATTCTCCTTCCCAATTTTAATATACATATTTCGGATTCTAACAATCCAGAATTCCTGTCAAGTCAAGTTTTAATTACTGGAAAGATGAGATGGAAAGGAACTTCCATTTTACCTGGTTGGGATTTCATTTTAACGTTTTCTTCATATATGCTCACATCATTTGTACGTATGAAACAATAATGAAGTTTTTCATTCATTTCATTTCACAGTAGTCCTAATCTATGAGTGTGTGTTCATATACGACAGGCAAATGTCTCGTATAACATGTTGACCGAATGTCTATAAAGTTTTCCTGACCTTATTCATAATATAAAAAAAAAAAAAAAATCCCCATCATTTTCTAATGAAATGTGGTCATATTTGACATCTAATGGTAGATATTGGTTTGTTGTAGAAATTTGTTGGCTCATCTGTATCTGAAGGTTATATTGCAACTGGCTCGGAAACAACTTTTGAGCATGGAGAAGTGTATGTTTTGGACAACGGAGGAGAGGTTAAAAAAACATCCTTCAATTAAGCTTTGTTTGCTTAGATCTAAATATTTGGTTTCACTTGAATTTAGTTTTAGTATTGTTTTAATTCCGTCATTACTATGTGATCCATGGTACTAGACTATCTTATGAAGATTGCAGCTATTTCATGTTTTTTCTATAGCATGTAGTCTTATCTGTAAATTCTGGTGTAAGATCTTGACTGAAGTGGAGATTGAAAGTTGAATCTTCCTTGTACACCAAATAAATGTGACTTTATTCCAATTTTTGAAGTTCGACCTCGACCTTGAAAACTATGAGAAGTTTCTAGATATAATATTGACCGATAATAATATTACTGGAAAATTTTACTAGGCAAGTTCTTGGTTTTTTATTACTATTTTTAGAGAAAAATCTAATACATGTCTGCTATGTTGAGATCATTAACAAATTAGCATATTTTAATTTTCTAGGAACATGGCCATCAAATTAATGTAACTAATGCTTAACATTTTTTTTTAATTTAACGCTATTTCATAGCCATCTAAGGGCCTGTTTGATAGGTCCAATTTTCCAGGTAAGTTGGAAAAGCCGGCCCAGTTTTCCTCTTAATGGCGTGTTTGATGCGGCTTTATTTCCAGAGAATTCAATTCTCGTTTAACGCTGCACGTGACCATTTTTTCCACACAAATGAGGAATCGAATTCTTAGGGTTGAGCAGGTCATTCGTTTCTTGGCAAAATCTTCCCCGTTTCCCCCTTTTTCCCTTTCGCTCTCTCTCTCACGCCGACCTCCCGTCTCTGGAAAGCTTTGAACTCCAATTTTCCTCTCAGATCAGGTATATTTTCTTCGAGCTTGTGCTTTGATTTCGCATCGACTGGATCTTGGAAGGATGAGGGGAGAGGAAGGTTGAGAATTTCTAGGGTTACCCCTTCCTCTATACCCAATGATTTACCTGTGAAAATCGCAACAACCCTTGTTTCTATGCTGCCATTTCTGTCTGTAAAAATGGTTCGATGTTTTTGGTGGGGATGTGATGATATTCTTCGACCTTTGTTGCTCATCATCTGAGGCAAAGGGGAAAAGTCGACCCGTTTCTTGGCATGGCAAACCGGAAGGCGTGTGATTGGACGGTTTTAGTACTCTATCGCACCTGCAACCAGTGTTTTGCAGTCATGGCGGGGCCGGCGTTCTCTGCTCAACCCTATGATTTATCCTTTACAATCGCTTACCCTTCTCTCTATGCATATGTGTTTAATGATCGCTTATCCTTTGCATAGGTCCATTGTTATCCCACTTGTTTTTCTATTCTGGAATGATAGATTCACTTAACTCGCTTCGCTTATTTGTTGGGGCTGACTGAAAGCAGTGAATTGCTTCTTATTTTGATTCATTTTCATACCTAAAACTATGAGTTTGTTACCTGTGTTTGTATCTGTAATGGTAGTTTTAGTTCAACCCAATGTGCTTATTTGTTGGTGTGCGTCAAATAGGCCCTCTTTGTTTGTGTGCGTCAAATAGGCCCTCTTTGTTTGAGTGACTGGTAATGGTTGGCCGTAGTGTGCTTATGGGGGATGTGATGAATTTCTTCGACCTTCTCTGCCTTTGAATCGGGCAATGGGACAATACGACCCATATCTTGGCAGGGTAACCCGGATGGCGTGTGATTTGAGGGATTTTGTACTCTCTATCCCACTGCAACCGGTGCTTTGCAGCCATGGCGTGGCCGCCGTCCTCTTCTTGATTAACCCAGAAATCTGATCCTCCAACAATTCGATAATCACATAGGTCCAATGTTATCCCACTTGTTTTTCTATTCTGGAATGATAGATTCACTCAACTCACTTTGCTTATTTGTTGGGGCTGACTGAAAGCAGTGAATTGCTTCTTATTTTGATTCATTTTCATACCTAAAACTATGGGTTTGTTACCTTTGTTTGTATCTGTAATGGTAGTTTTAGCTCAACCCAATGTGCTTATTTGTTGGGGCTGACTGAAAGGACTAAACTGCTGCACTTTATGATTCAATTTTCATCGCGAAAAATATAAAAAATCCGTCTTAAAAAATGCTTATGCATTTTAAAACATATGCGGTCGCATAGATGAAACTTCGTTCAGAGTTTCTGTTGATACTTGTCATACATAAGATCACTCACTTTGCTTCGATCATTAACACGATCCTTGACCTGCAACATTGAGTTTCCTGCTTGTTTTTTAATCTGAAATTCCTACTTTGACCTCAACCCACTGTGCTTATTTGTTGGGGCTGACTGAAACAACTAATCTGCTGCAATTTCTGATTCAAATGTTACTTGGTTCATTGAGTTTCCTGCTTGTTTTCGAATCTGGAATTCTTAGTTTGAGTCAACCCACTATGCTTCTTTGTTAGGGCTGACTGAAACTACTAAACTTTATAAATTTCTGATTCAAATTCATACCGAATACATTGAGTTAGCTGCTTGTTTTCGAATATGGAATTTATACATTGAGGAACATGCCAATGTATATCTTTGTTGGGGCTGATTGAAACAACCAAAATGCTGCAATTTCTGATTCAAATGCATACCTGAAACATTGAGTTTGCTGCCATGTTTCGAATCTAAAATTTATACATTAAGTTGAAGCCACTGTGCTTCTTTGTTGGGGCTGACTGAACTACAAAAATGCTGCCATTTCTGCTTCAATTTCATACCTGCAACATTGAGTTTGCTGCCATTTTTTCGAAGCTGAAATTTATACTTAGACCTCAACCCACTGTGCTTCTTTCTTGGGGCTGACTGACTGTTTCTATGCTGCCATTTCTGCTTCACATTCAAACCTGCAACATTGCCTTAGTTGCTAGGGCTCAGATATTGGAATTTCTACATTTAGTGCAACCAACTGTGCTTATTTTGTTTGATATGCCTGAAAGCATTATGTATATTGCAACAGTTGCAACAACCTATGATTAAATTTCAAAATTTGTGCATGATGCCAACTATATAGACGGAATAGCGAGTAATGTTTTTTATACTCACCGTGTGGTCAGAAAAACTATATTTGATATGAATATTATTTTATAACAAATGTTCTTCTACTCATGATTGTTTGTGCAAATTTATTTGTCAACATAAACCTCGATATTTCATATTCATAAACGGTTTATATTAATATTTAAATATCCAAATTATGTCACAATTATGTTAACAATTTTAACTAAAATTTACAGAATATACTTCAACAGACATAGAGTGCATCACATAAATGACATTTTTTTATTGGAAAAGAAATTTTTTTCATACTTGAAAAACTAGTGTAAAAGAAAGAAAAATTAAAGGGAAAAATTTTAAAACAAAAGGAACTAAAAATTAAATATTGAAAAAATAAATTAATTTATTAAAATATAAAAAATTAGGGCAATTATTAACATAATACAATTGGAGAAGAAATTTTTTTCATACTTGGAAAACTAGTAAAAGAAAAAAAAATCAAAGGGAAAAATTTTAAAACAAAAGGAACTAAAAATTAAATATTGAAAAAAAAAATTAATGGTTTAAAATATAAAAAATAAGGGCAATTATTTACATAATACAATTGGAGAAGAAATTTTTTTCATACTTGGAAAACTAGTGTAAAAGAAAAAAAAAAATCAAAGGGAAAAATTTTAAAACAAAAGGAACTAAAAATTAAATATTGAAAAAATATTTAATTAAATTATTAAAATATAAAAAATAAGGGCAATTATTAGCATAATAAAATAATAATTAAATTTTTTTCATACTTAGAAAACTAGTGTAAAAGAAAAAAAAATCAAAGGGAAAAATTTTAAAACAAAAGGAACTAAAAATTAAATATTGAAAAAATAAATTAAATTATTAAAATATAAAAAATAAGGGCAATTATTAACATAATACAATAATAATTAAATAATGAAAAAATAATAATTTACATGGAATTCATATCTCGTCAAACACCAAAAGATGGAAAAGCTTGAAATTTTCCATGGAAAATGAAGTCTATCAAATAACCAAAGTTGGAAAATGTCTTTATTTTCCACCTGGAAAATGTTGTCAATCAAACACACATAATTGTCAATTCCCGGATAACAAGTTTCAGGCAATTCAATTCCTTTCCACCCAAATTCCACATTTGCAATCAAACGAACCATAAATTAAAACACGTGCGTCCCACTAGTATTCCTAAAAACATATGTAGTAGTACAAATAAGGATCGTTCTCACAGAGAGTGTCTAGCTTAGTTTTATACTACGTAAACAAGGATTGGGGGGGTTTTAAGTATAACAAAAACAATTTTTTTTAAAGAAAGCAACTATGTATAATTCAAATTAAGGTACCGAAATTAATCAAAAGAACGAACATTGGTCTAAGTTAACATCTACCATCAAAATTTTACAACTGATCAAAAGTATATAATATATCGAACTTTTAGTCTCATCGTTAACATCATCTCTCATTAATTGTAATTTTAGAAAACAAGCAATCAAATTGATCTAATTACTTAACCCAAGACGTAAAGGTTTAATCGAGTAACAGCATTAAGAGTTAGAGAGATCGATTAAACTAAATAACACAAGCATAAGCGGTAGTATTAATTTAGTCAAGCGTTCTACCCTAGATTTAACAATTTCTGACGCAGCAAACCATCAAATTTTAGTTGTTTCACAAGTTAGATGGATCAAACAATTACGGATTTGATATCTAACCCAGCAATAGATTGCACAAATAATAAACTAGTAGACTTCTTAGTAATTGAATGCAACAATCATGAAAATATATGCAAAAGAACGTCTTGTACTCAAAACATAAATTGAACGATAAAAACAATTCAGATCTCACAGTTTATTGATTCCGAGGTTTGAGTTTCTTTCGACCAAGTACAAAAGTTTAGCACACATGAAAATTGAGGGAGTAAAAGAGAGAAGAGGGGAAGGGAGGCGTGTCCCTCTTTTTATACTGTATTAAGGTTTTAAAAAACGTTTTCCGATTTGTTTCCATAAAAGTTTGAATCAATTTCGGGAATCAGGATTTTCGCGCTGGAAACATACTATGCGATCACATAGTACAAACCAATGCAGTTGCATAGTTCATAAAATTTCAACCTTCAACATCTCTAGAATACCATATGTGACCGCATAGGTATTTATGCTATGCGACTTTAAAGCATTTATATCTTTCACAATTGTTGTATTTTAGTCCTCAAACTTCGTTTTCACGTTTATTGACTTATTTTCTCGTTTCTTCTTCTTTCAATACTTCATGTCTTTTCTAAGTTGGCCTTCAAATCTTTCACATCTTCATTTTGTCTTTCGGGTCATCTTTTGATTGTTTGCGCTTTGGTCCCTAAATTTTTATTTTCTTCCATTTTAGCTATTTTCGCTTGTTTCTTCTAAGGCCCCGTTTGATTACATGAATTTTCCAGGGAAAATGAAAAATGTTTTCTATTTTCCCACTTTTTTGCCTGTTTGGCTGGATAAATTTTCACAGGCAAGTATTTTCTAGTTTCCGTGCACGTGACCTCTATTTCCAGGCAAATGGTGAAAATACTTTCCTATGGGTTGGCTGGATTTTCATTTTCCTGGGAATGGAATTGAAAAGAAACCGACTTTCCCTTTCTATTTATCACGCCCAAATCTCTCTTCGTAGTAAACCACTCTGCCATTTCCATCTCTCACACCAAATTGCCCCATTTCTGGAACCCATCTTTCTGTTGCTGTTTCTCACGCCAAATCATAAAGGAGAAGGTCTCAAACCGCTTAGCCATTCCTTGGAATCACGCCAAATCGCCCAATTTCTGAGAACCCGCAAGAAACTCCAACAAGTAGGGTAAACTACTGACATATTGGGTTTCAAATTTGACGTGCTTTTCTTAAATTTGTCTGAAGTTTTTTTTTTTTTTTTTAAGAGATGAGCATTCCTTCGAGGAAACAAACAAATTAAGTGATGCACTAATACTGAATATATGTTTGGGTTGTATGTAGGGACTAAAATGTTGAATTTAATTGCTTTTGAGTTTAGTCCTTGACGTGTTCTTGGTTTTGTGATTTTGCACCCATTTGAGCTAAGAATCTTCTGGATATTCTTTCTTGAAAATTACTCTAACTTGTATTCTTAATGGTAACTAAATATATAGCTTGTTTTGGTACAGATGTGTGTAGAATTTACAATGGAATTGTATGGTTTAATTCATAGATGAAGGGAAAATTTTGAGTACAAAGGGCTGCATAGAATGAAAATGATTTTTGCTTTGATAAAAAGAAAATGAGATACATTCTGTAAAAGCAACGGATATATTGGTGTGTTTGGTAGATAAATACAACATGCATCCAAAAAGAGATGTTTACTTCTACGTTCATTCAGCCATCACGTGCATACCTTGTGTGTTTTTGTTGAGTGCTACCAGATGAAATTGTTTCTTCGGTCAGAAAAATGCTTCTAAGCTCATATCCATGATGCACCCAAAGATCTGGAAAAAAAAATTGTGGAAGTGATGGCCTGTAATTTGAAAGTTCCATTTTAATTTTAAGTCATAACTTATAATTTGCAGTTAGCCTGACCATTAATAAGGGGGAATCACAAAATCTCATTGGACAAGAGCCAGCACGGATTAATAACTTCTGGGCTTATTTCTAAACATTCAACATTGTGTTTGATTTCTTAAAATAAATAGTCTTTAGGCAATTCCTAGTGGGATTTGTCTTGCAATGACCCTGCATTTCTGGTACAATTTCTGCCTTATACCATGATTTGTACCCTCCTTTTCAATTGATACATGTGCAGAGAAGGATAATTCATGTTGGCTAATGCATGTGCAATCCAGATTAATAATTCAGTCAACCTGCAAATTTGTATTGCACATCTGATCTCAGTTTACATCTATTGAAAATGGAAGTATGTTGAGACTTCACTTTGGATGAATTGATTACTTGTGTTGAGTCACTCTAATATTCTTAACGTGACAGCAAGGATTTCAATTGCGTTGGGCCCAAATAGGGAAAATGTCATCATCTCAAAATTTTATTAATATCTCTGCTTTTAGTAAAGTAATGATTATAAGGGTCCGTTCAAAAGAAAAAAATTAGTAAGATGACAGGATTCAATGTCTATCAAATATCAACTAAGACAACACGCATTGTCTCCCTTGGAGATAATATAAGTTTCCTCATTTTCACTTTGTGCTCACATTATGTATTGTTTATTGTTTATTAGAGATTTGACTGTGCACATTAGAGAAATATATGTTTTTGTTATGTGAAATGAACTTTGTCTAAATCCACAAATGTTGTATACTTCATTTGTTGTACCTTTTCATGTCGATAATACTATACTTTTCAACTCGTTCTTGTTACATGTTTTTCAACAATGATGTAGTTCAGGTTTATTATCATCAATAATTTACATCATATTGACACTGTTTATACGTTCTAAGTACCATGGCTAACACATGGAACCAACGTCGTCGCCAACGACAACAATTGAGTATATTTTGGACGATGGTCATGCAAGCAATTATAATTTTTCAAAAAATCAAGCGCCGTAGTTGACAACTCCCTAGAGCCCCACATAGAAACTAGGATTCTGAAAGAGAAATGACACTTATACGGATGTTTGGTACAAGCGATAGAATTTGCCATGATCTACTGAGAATGAAGATAGCTCCGTTTGAAAGATTTTGTGATCGTTTGAGAACATATGACTTGGTTGACAGTAGATTTGTCAAAGTAAAAGAACAAGTGGCTATATTTCTTAACACCGTAGGACATGACCAACGTAATCGAATTGGAAGTTTTACTTTCTTCAGATCTGGTCAAATAGTGAGTTACTACTTCCATAGAGTTTTAGAGGTTTGCCTTGCATTGTATAGAGATGTTGTAAATAATGCAACTACTCATAACTCGCCATACGAGAAGAAAAAGGTGATGCCATAGTTCCAAAATTTTCAGATTAGATGGTAATTTTTAACTTCATTAATTTTTCCTTAACCATCATTTTTCCATTTGTAACCAAACTTTTTTTTCCCATATTAGGATTGTGTGGGGGCAATAGATGGTACTCATGTTCTTGCATATGTTCCCGTAGAGGAACAAGCGAGGTATCGTAATAGAAAGCAAATTATAACTCAAAATATTTTGGTTGCTTGCACATTTGATATGAAGTTTACTTATGTGCTTGCCGATTGGGAGGGATCTTCCCACGACGGTCGGTTGCTACGAAGTGCTACTTTACGACAAGGTCATAGACTAACAATTCCTATTGGTAAGATGTACTTCTTCTTTTTCCTATAATTTTTTTTTTTAACTACTTTCAGTAAAGAACGACAACTGAACAACTTTTTGTGTACCAGGAAAATATTATCTTGCCGATGCCGAATTTCCATTGGTTCCTGGATTTCTAACACCCTATCGTCGGACTCGGTACCATCGTAGGACACTGAGGGACATCAGCCTGAAAACAATAAGGAGCTGTTTAATTTTCGACATTCAAGTCTACGAAATGTTGTGGAGAGGATTATTGGACTGCTTAAAAAAAGATTCGCATATTTGAGGCATCAATCATACCACGACATTGAGACACGAGAAAAGATTGTACTTGCATGTTGTGTCATTCACAATTTCTTAAGGATTTATGACGAAGAGGATATGTGTGACGATGACTATTACAGTGGCGATGATGACGTTAACCCTGGACATGTTGACGCACCCGGAGATGACACACCAAATGCTCATATATCTTTTACAGCAGAAGCTGCATGGTCTAGTAATAGGGATACAATGGCTGATGATGTGTGGGCCACTTACCACCCAAGTCATGATGCGGAAATTGATTTCGATTGATTATACTATGTTGTATTCTGTTTACTGTGTTGCTCTGTAATGTGTCGAGATTAACTTGCTACTGTTAGCGTACCTTAATACCTTTTCTTCTGTACCTTTTCACTTGTAATGTTTTATTTATTTTCGTAGGCTATCTACATTTGCATCTATTATATAGTTCCAAATATCTGTATATTTTATATCGAGGCTATATTGGGAATAAACCCATGCAAGTTGTTCATTTTTAGCTATGCTGATATTACCTTTTTTTCTGTTTTTAAGTGACAACGTCGATGGCACAGAATCGACGAAACTATGCGGATCCTAGTCGAGTTCCCATACCGACCACCCCTTCGGGTGGGAGTGATTTTGATTTCGCTAAATTGCAAGTGGATCCAAATGCTAGGACTCGTCACATACGTTGGAATGATGAAATGGATGGTCTTATGATCACTTATAAAATGGCTCGGTGGCTCGACTGCCCGGGCCAGGCCCCTCGGGTGGGATGCCGAGCCTCATTTTGGGATTTCGCCCGAAATTGACGAGTGGCGGGCCGGCTCGTATGCTACGGGACTCATCGCGATCAAAAAAATGTAAAAGGTTGAATAAATGAATTTTTTTAAAAAAAAAAAATTTAAAAAATGGAAAAATACGGGCCGGCCCGGGCTCGGGCCGGCTCGGTCGGAAAATGATCACTACCGAGCACTTGTCGGGCCCAGAAAAAGCCCAAGTGTCCGGATGCCGGCCCCGGCCTAAAAACGAACGGGTGTCAATCGGTTTCCCTATGATCACTTCACTTGTTGAACAAGTGTTGGATGGGCACAAACGAACTGTCAATGGTTTTACTTCGTTTCAAGTGTCTAAGGCAATTGAAAAGGTTCAAAATGGATGCGGGGTAATGGTCTCAGATAAAAATGTAAGGGCAAGGTTGAAGACTCTTAAAAAAGAGCATGCTAAAGTCCACCAGTTGCTAAATATGAGCGGTTTTAGGTTAGATCCCGAAACAGGACGCATTGTAGCCGATGCAGTTGCATGGGACGATTTTATTAAGGTACAGAGTGTAAACCATTTTTAATACTTGCTGCTAATAGCTACTGGAAATACAAGTGTTTTGGTATAGTTACAATACACTCACAAGGTATTTTACAGGGAAAACCAGAATTTGGGAAGTGGAGGACCAAACTGTGTCCAAGATATGATGAGATGGAGACCATCTTCGGCAATGATGCTACCACCGGAGAACGCGCAATGTCTGGCTTCAATCATTTCTCCCCAGTGAATGGTATATAATATATTGTGCAGTATGACACTCTCATTGTATTCATGTTTAAACTTCTAACAAATTGATATCTCTTTTATGTAGCAACCTATGAAAGCGTGAATGAGGTAGATATGGAAAACGTGGGGACGGATCCTAGCCCAGTGCATTCTAATAAGCGTAGCGCCGAAGAAGTTACTAACAAAGCCAAGCATCGACGTGCACAACCGGTGGATGACAGTACTGTCGCCCTAATGAGGATTGCTGATTCATCTACGAAAATTGTTCAGGCTATGGAAATGCAAGCTACGCTAGATACACTGAATCATGTCAACTAGCAGATGATTCTAGAGAAGCTGGAGGCCATGAACTTAGACATGGACGACATAATGCAAGTCATGAAAGTTTTTCAAGCCGACGATGGTTTGGCGAAGGTGTTTATGAACTTGACGAGTATAAAATACATGCATGCTTTGGTGTTTGACAAGCTTGGCCGTGATCCGCCTCCACTACCATAGATTGCACGAGTTTTATGGCGTTTGTATGTATGTATGTACTTAATGTATTTTAAAAACTTAATCCACACAGGTTGTGATGCAAAAGTTTTTTTGTAACGTACACACGATGCTCCTAGTGTGCACTTTTTTGGTAACATATAGTGCGGATGTATTCTGTTAGTTCTATATGTTGGAAATAGTATTCCACCTAGCATACTGTTGTGGAGAAAGTCGCTTACTTTTGTATATTTTGGGTTATAATCAATGCTAAGTATTATAATCATAGTTTGTTAGTGGTAAAATTTGGAAAATAAATGGACCGTTATTTTTTCATTATGTTTTTCTGAGTCTGTGATACTTATTTGTGCTCCTTACATGACGCGCCGCAATCAAGTGAGTTCATTGTCTTTTGTCGAGTGCACTTTAAGAAAATAATATATTTAACTACTTAATGCTCTTGCTGCTTGTTTGTATTCCATTGCATTTTTAGGAGAGTAAACAACCAGAAACTGAAAAAAGCATTCATAAGAGAAAGAGGAAAAGGCCACGAAAGATCTGTGCATTTTTCTTCACTCTGTCTCCCTATTTCTTCCTTTTATCACCATTGTTAGATAAAATTGTGGATTCCTTAATGTTATAATCACTTTTAGGTTTTTGCTAATGGGAAAATTCCTGTATTAATAGGCAGTGTGCAAAATGGAAAAAATGAAGCAAATAAAATGGTCGTAGAAGACTACTGCAAATGAAGTTGATTCGAGAACAACTGCTGAAATGAAAATGACAGGAATTGAGGGCTCTTTGTATGATCAGGAAAGAACAATGCATGAAAAGAATACCAGTCTTCCAAAGCTGAAAAATAGGCCTGGCATAATAAGGAAAAGGACCCACAGGAAAGTGTCAGATGTGAAAGCTGTTGAGAGGTCGATAAACCCAATTGAGAAGCATTCATCAAAGGGAAGAAGACGGGCAACATATGTAAAGAGTGCCACTCAAGTTCAAGGTGTTTAGTTTTTTGTACGCAGGCAGATTCTTTCATGATTGTTGCTGTTGTTTTTAACCTATTTTATTTGTTATTTTGGGACACACATTGGCTGCATATAGAGATTATAAAATTCGAGAAAATATGTTTTAGGTTAGAACACTTATGACGCCTTTTTTTTCCCCTTGTTGATTTTGTTTCTGTTGACAATGCCTTATTTGAGGTTCTGCAGATTCTCTAGATGCTCCAGGGAGTAAAACCATGGTATCAAATCACACAGTGAATGAATTAAATAAAGTCATTGTTGGAGTACCCTCCCGAGAATTTGATAATAAACCTCTTTCACAATGGATTGAAGAAAGACATACTCCAAAAATGTCTAAAATGCCCAATTTGAAACAAAAAATTTTAGTCTACTTTGTCATGTATTAAGTCTTCAACACCCTTCATTTGAAATGTCTAAAATGCCCAAATTGAAACAAAAATTTACACAATCCTCAAACATAAATTCTCACTTTTTATACCTAATTTAAAACCAACAGAAAAACGGCATGCTACCTTTTTTTAAACGCTTGAGTGCCGTTTTAACTAATTTTATGTTCATATCACTTTATGTTCCCTCATATTCACATAAAAATTGATTAAAATAAGTTTACACTATATTTAGAGGAGTTCATGATACAAAACGGCATGCTGTCATTATAAATAGCTCGGTGACGCTTTAACTGATTTTATTTATGTTTAACTTTATATTGTCTCAAATCCAAATGAAAATGAAAGTATACAAATTTTCATGAATTGGTTTTGGGAACTCACAAATTTACATTTTTCGTTTGGATTATCTTGACTGTGCACATTTCGTTCCTCTTGGTTCACATAATTCTTATAATTTTTAATTTCCTCCATTGGTTATCAAACACCAATAGTTGAAAAATAATGCAATTTTCATGAAAAATATAGCCAAACAAACACTAAAAGTTGAAAATTTTCAACATTTTTCAGGTGAACAATTATACCAATCAAACATCATTAATTGACAATTCTCAGAAAAACAAGTTCTAGGCAATTTAATTATCTAGAATTCGTTTTCTTTCCACCCAAATTTCACTTTTACAATCAAACGGACCCTAAATTCCGTTATATTCATTCATTTGCATCCTAAATCAAAATATAAGAATAATGAGTACATTTGGGCACCAAATAATTATAAAAGTCTAATCATTAAGGGAGGAAAAATATAACATTTTACATTCTCATCAATGAGATGAGAGAATATATCCAAATTATCTTCTAATAATCCTTAATTTAGGCGACAATATTTATATATTATTTTTCAGGATGATAAATTGATTTATTACCTGGTATTTGGAAAAAAATATATACTCAAGTTTGATATTTTCGAAATTGTATTCCAAAAGCACACTAGTTATGATTTTTTTTCCAAAAATCAATGTGGAATCATTCGAACCTATAAAAGTAATTCTTTGAAGTCCACTAAATCACGTTACTGACCAATTAAAGATAGTTACACTGCTAAATTGCGGCTCTCCACTTGGGGACCAGATCAATGAATCAAAGACAGTGTGGTCTAATTCTATCGTATAAAAGTAATTCTTCAATTATGGGTCAACACCTTTAAAGTCCACACAATCACATCATCGACCAATTAAATATTGTTTGGCAACAAACCTCCAAAATAAAAATTAAAAAAGTCTAGAGTCAACCTTGTAAATAGGCTAGCAGAACTGGGCAGTTGTACTCTTGTCATTCGATTTATTCCTTGTGACATTAAAATCATATTTTTAGTAAATTAATTATTAATTTTAATTAAAATTTTAATTTTAATTTTAATTTTAATTAGTACGAAACAAGGACTTAATGAGGTTATAATAAATAATCGACTGCACTTAAATATCACTTAATAGGTAGGTAGTAATAGTATACTAGCCAAGATTGGCTAAGCTAAAAAATGTAAATTAATATTTTATTAATACCTCCCTCCTTTAAAGATAAACTTAGTTAAACCAAATAGGACTATAGACACAACATTTGTTTATATGTGCACCACAATTTCGTTACATGAAAGGTTTATAATCTTTACTTATTAATAATTATCACATTTATGTCTTTAAATTTTTTATTTTTTATATTCTTTTCATTAATCTTCTATTAACTAACACATTTTATCCTGGATGACTATCCAAAACTTTGGCTAGCTAGAGTACAAATACTTGTTTGCTCTTTTATCTTTAATAAGCAAAATGAAAAAAAAAAATGTCAAATACAAAATTTTGACTAATTATTTAGGGAAATGTTAGGGGCACAGCCCCTCACAATAGGGGGTGGGGCTCGTACGGTGCTGTGTCTGGCGATTATTTTAATCGCGGGTTCCATTCCCTATTAAGGGGTGTTGTGCACCCTACATTTCCCAATTATTTACATCTCATTTCAAAGTATGTTAACAAATTATATACATCTCATTATTTGCAAGATGTGTTAACTAATGGAGCAAAATAAGAACGCGCAAATAAAAGTTAAGCCTTTGTTTAGGTTTCATTTTTTTACTGGTAAGTTAATTTTCAAAGTAAAATTATAAGTTTGCATTTTATTGTGAGCATGAAATTGTATGAAAAGAAAATAAATTTTAGGCCTTATTTGTGTGAAAATTATTAATTAAATGTGTTTGATTGATTTAGTTTCTAAACTAAAAAATATTATACTTATTTATTTTGGTGGGTGGACGGATGATAGATGAGAGAGAAGAAGAGAGTGCATTGTTGAAAAATAAAAATGACATCTTTCCAAAAAAAATATTTTTCTTAATTTTAAGGAAAATATGTTTACGCGATCAAAAGTTAAAAAACATTTTCCACGAAAAAAAACTTGTTAATCAAACACCCCAAAAATAAAAATTTATATAAAAATAATAATATTTTTCATGAAAAATAAAATCAATCAAATACAATGAATTCAACCACACATTTGAGGACTCACAAATACTGTCCGCTTCTCAGAAATACTATTCACTTGCCGGTCACTCATATCTCAAACTAAAAAGTAATTTTGATCCACTTTTAAGATTAGGCAAACATGCTATAAAACGAAGAATACATGAAATTTCCCGTTCTGCTACAAGTTTATGCACGTTCTCTCTTTAATCAGCATTTCCTTCCTTTCAATTCACATAAAAGGTTTTAATTAAGGCTTCCTTCTACGCACCAATGGATAATTTACTCGCAGGGCCTGCTATAGGGGTAGCTTTTGATCTTCTAATGAAAGCTGTTTTAGACGTAGCCTTGACGGTAGCAAGTTTCAGGTCGGAGCTGAACCACTTGAAATCAACTCTGGTTTCAATCAAGCCATTTATCGAGGATATAGAGAAGCTGAACAGTGTGTTAAACTGCCGACCAGAAGGAGCGGAGACGCTCAATAATCGGTTGAAACAAGGTGAAACGCTCGTTCGCAAGTGCTTGACAATCAATCGGTGGAATCTAATCCAGAAGTGTTTGTACGCGAAGAAATTGGAAAAATTTGAAAGGTCGTTGTTGTGGTTTTTTCAGATAAATGTGCAGGCTGAGTTGTCTAGAGATGGCAAAAGTGTTTTTGTGGGAGTAAAAGTTCTCGACGAGAAAATGGATAAAATAATTTCTATCAAAGATAATGATCGTAGTGTTAACTCAAATGGGTTTTCAGGTACTATTCTCCCTCATAAATTGTACTTAGTTTGCGAGTATGAATAAATATTTCACTTACACTGTGGTTTGATTTACAAAAAAATGGATTTTCAGGTTGGTGTGGTATCCCGAGAGTTCCAGATTTTGTGGTTGGATTAGACGTGCAGCTTCAGGAACTGAAGTCGATGCTGCTAAAGGATGGAGTGCAAATTGTCGTGCTTTCGGCTCCTGGTGGCTGCGGCAAGACTACACTCGCAAAATTGCTCTGTAATGATGATGGGATTAAAGGTTAGTGAGTCTATTGTTTAGGGATTTTTTTTATTTTTATTTTTTTGTTTCTTTTTCTTTTTGTAATTGGCATTTTCTCGAATACTTGCAATCTGCTTAATTGAGAAGAGTGGTCTATTAAGAGGTTTGCTGCTTCTTGTGAAGTGCTCTTTAATCTTTATTAGAACAAGAAATGCAAGATTTTTGAACAAGAACCAAAACGAACCAGTACTGTGTCTGCAGAAAGAACCAAAATTGTTAAGGTTAATTTTGAGAGCAGTCTATACTCATTCTATTCAGGCTAACTCTGTTGAACTACTCTTGCTCGTATTTGAATAATGCATCAATGGGAAAGGTGTACATAATTGTTGCTGTATCACAGACAGAATATTATGCCTTGAACTTATGCAAAACTTTCCATTTTGATCTTATCATGATTATCTCATGTTTTGCTTAGGTATATATGGGAATAATATCTTCTTTCAGACAGTCTCTAGATCACCTAACCTCCAGGTAATAGTTCAGAAAGTGTTTCAGAGTAACAAAAACCAGCGGGTGCCTATCTTTCAAAGTGATGAAGATGCTATATGCCAACTAGAACAGTTTTTCCTGCGGGAAATAGGACCAGCTCCCATACTATTAGTCCTGGATGATATATGGTCAGTGTCTGAGTCACTTATTGAGCAATTCCTTCTTCCAATACGTGGATATAAAATTTTGGTTACATCGAGATTTGTTTTTCCACAATTTGAATGGACTTACAAATTAAATATGTTGAATCATCAAGATGCAATGACTCTGTTTCATCATTTTGCCTTTAAAGATGGGATCTGCACTGTGCAAAAACATCTTGCAGAAGAGGTAAAAGCATTATATCTACTGATGCATGCATAGTCTTCCGGTACATCAATATTGAACTTATTTCATTTTTCTGTGACTCAAATCATGTTATACAGCATTTTACTCTACCAGAAACATTAAGCTGCACCTAGAGTGACAATTTTTCATATCAATACTCATTTGGTTAAGATGTAAAACATTTTTTACCAGATTTTGTAGAAATTATTTACTCCACTCTAAACATTAACTGATGTTGCTCATGGAATCGCATGGCAGGTGGTCAGAGGTTGCTCAGGATCTCCATTGGCCCTTAAAGTTGTTGGCAGGTCACTATATAGGCAGCCTGAGGTGAAGTGGATTAGTACAGTTCAAAATTGGTCCCAAGGGCAATCCATTTATGACACCAACATGGTTTTTCTTAGTCGTCTCAAAACCAGCTTAGACGCCTTGGATGAAATGGCAATCCTCAAGAATTGTTTCTTGGATCTAGGTTTATTTCCTGAAGATCAAAGGATCCCCGCTGCAGCTCTTATGGATATTTGGGCGGAACTGTACAACCTAGATGAAGCCGGCATGTATACCCTTATCTATCTCCATGAACTCTCAAACAGAAATCTGGTCAATCTTACTCTCATGAGGTGTGTACATTTCTTTTCATCTTTAGAGATGTCACATTTGGAGAGATGATGCTCATCTGTACATTTGATTGTCGTCAGTACAAACAAAAGTGAATGTATTTATGCAATAGTGGAAGTCACACCTGTTGAGCGCAAATGCTAGGAATGAAGATAATCTGAAAGTGGCATAGAATTATCCAGGTTAAAAATATATGTATGAAAAAGTGGAAGTCACGCCTGTTGAGAGCAAATGCTAGGAATGAAGACATTCTGAAAATGGCGTAGAATTATCCAGGTTAAAATGCTACAATAACAAAAGAAATGCAAGATGAATGTGAACTGAACTTAGATAATGTGGCTGCAAGGCTAAATACATAACCTATATGCAGTTCATTTGATCCATCCTTTGCCCTCATCCCTACCCTCTTGAGTGTAGAAAAAGGAACTATGGCAAAACATAGAGGGTTTAGTGTTCAAGTGAATGTACTTCTTGGTTGTGAATGATAAATATGTGAATTATCCAACAGAGCACAAATGTTTCAGTGATATTGCTTCTCTGTTTAATATCTGCTGTAACAATATAATGATATTACTGCATAGTTCATATTGTCGTATGGGATATGATTTTTCCCTCACTTTTTCACTCTAATAGACATTGCTGAAGGTCGAATATTTGTGCAGCTATACATAAAGGGCGTATCTTAGAATTTAGGATGCTACAGAAACTACAGTTCCTTATATTAATACTATTGTTTTTGCATATGTTCAAATGCAAATAATTGTATTTCCAGCTATTGGATAACATTGTTCTCTGGTTTCTTTAACAAAATTTCCATTGATCAACTTATCTCATTCTGGTTTGCAGAAAAGATGATCAGGATGCCATTGACTACTGCAAAGATCATTTTGTAATGCAACATGATCATCTGAGGGAGTTGGCTATCCACCAAAGTAGACAAGGTTCCATAGAAAGGAGAGAGCGACTCATCGTGGAAATAAATGGGAATGCCTCCCCTGAGTGGCTACCTGATCAAAAGCAGCAACCCATCAATGCCCGCATTTTGTCCATCTCTACAGGTTAGTAATCTTTCTTATTTTCCCTTTTCAATTATAGATATGGTATGTTGTCATTTTCTTCCCGTGCTTTC
Source organism: Osmanthus fragrans (assembly GCA_019395295.1). Taxonomy (NCBI): domain Eukaryota; kingdom Viridiplantae; phylum Streptophyta; class Magnoliopsida; order Lamiales; family Oleaceae; genus Osmanthus; species Osmanthus fragrans. The sequence continues at coordinate 3,820,020 of CM033355.1, forward strand.
TTGGTAGATAATTTTACCCTCTATTTTTTGCAGATGATGCATTCTGTTCAAACTGGTCTAACGTGCAACTACCTGATGTTAAGGTTTTAATACTGAACTTTCAAACCAAAATCTATACCTTACCTGCATTTATGGAGAGAATGAGCCGTCTGACAGTTTTATTAGTGACAAATTATGGTTTTACCCAAGCATACCTAGATAACTTTCCACTCCCTAGTCAGTTTGTCAATCTAAAGAGACTTAGGTTGGAGAATATTTCCATCCCCCCTATTGCTACTTCCATACTGCAGCTAAAATATTTGCAGAAAATATCCATGGTCACGTGTGAGATCGGGAAGGCATTCGAAGTATCCACAATTTCAATCTCCGACACATGGCCAATTCTCAATGAGATCAGTATTGAGTACTGTGACGACCTAGTTGAAATGCCGGCATGGTTTTGTGGCCTCATCCATCTTAAGAAGATCAACTTGAGATACTGTCAAGAGTTGGTTACTCTTCCTACAGAACTGGAAAATTTGACAAATTTAGAAGTGCTGAGTCTTCCGTCTTGTACACAACTTCTAGAGTTGCCAGAATCAATTTCTGGACTCCGTAAACTGATGTACATTGATTTGTCGGATTGTGTTGAAATGGACCACTTGCCCGAACAGCTAGGTGACTTATGTGGACTGCGAACAATACGCATGGTGGGTTGCACGGCGTTATCTGAGCTGCCGCCTTCAGTAATGGATCTTGTGCACTTAGAACGTGTGATATGTGACGAGGAAACAGCCTATTTATGGGAATTCTACCGGGATTATCTGGATAGGTTGGAGATTAATGTGGTAAAAGAAGATATAAACCTGAACTGGCTTCATAAGATTCCTACTTGAAAATCTTTGTGAGCACACAGGAGATTACTCGTCTCTCAAGCTCAACAACGAATCTCACACCGCCCTTGTTCCGGGAAGGTAAATTACTTATTCTTGAAAACTTTTGAGCAGCAGTCTACCAATCTACATAGTAGCGCAATTGATAATTGATTAACTTAGAACTATACAATTTAAGATATTGTAGAATCAGTCTTGCTTGCTCTATACCAAAAAGAATTACACTTTTCATGTCATTTATCCCAAAGACAAGATGTCTCAAGTATTCGTGCCTCTAATAATGTTACTGAGTTTCTCATGTCAATCAAATGAATCTATGGTGTTGGCAATCAGTGTAAATCCTCACTCAGCATGCTTTTACTTGTCAAGATTGTAGAAACTTACTTGAAGTGAAAATTTCCCAAGATTAAATATGTTGAATCACTTGCCTTAAATATGGACGACTTACTTATTTTCAACTGTCAGTAACCTGTGAGGAAGAAACTTGTTATGTTGTGATCATTGTGAAAATTTTGGACATGACAAAGCGGGATGCTATAAAATTGTTGGGTTATCCACCAAACTTGGAAACAAGTAGCAGCTCAAGCAACAACAAAACCTTCACAACTAAATGAGGACTCTCCATTATCCTATTTGGATAATTTAGGACTGTAAGCAAAAATCGTCAAACCGAAATCGCATTTTGGAAACCATCGGTTTGGTGCCACGTGAACCCGTCAACGAAATGGTTTGGTTTAGGTTTGAGAAATTTTATTACGGTTTAAAACCAAACCGGACCGGCGAAAAAATATATAAAAAATAAAAATAAAAAATAAATAAATTTTCTAAATTGTAACATGTAAGACTTTTGTGTTGAACTTTTTATTTATTTTTAAATGAAACTCATATATTTCATAAGCTCTTAAACTGAAAGTTTGAAATGATTCATCAAACAATCCCACGTATTCCGTATAAATTGCTATCACCAAATAATCATCAACTTATATAAATTGCATAGTACTTCAATGACTAAACAAATTTCAATCAAAATCAAAATCCTACATTGAATTTGACATCCTTTAAAAAAATTTTGCAACTTTTGGTTCTGTCGATTATAATTTGTAGAAATCTAGATGAAAAAATTTGATCAGATCAACAACTATGTAATCAAAGTCAAAACAAAATAAAAATTTAGGATATTAGAAATGAAATTATATATTGTAAATAAATTTATTTAGGTAAAGATTTATCCAATATTCTAATTTGGTTTGAGAATCAATAATCAAAGAATTATAAGAAAAAATGAGAAAAAAGAAAGTGATGGGGTCTAAATTGAAGAAGGAACCCTATTATTTTTTTATAAAAGCGATTGGAGATTGAATCATATATTTTACCAAAAAAATAAAAAAAAAAATCCTATGAGAACCGTCCGGTTCCTAGTGGTTCCCATACTAGAAACGGGAACTGGATCGGAATCGGTTGGTTCTTAATAATTTGTCCCAAAATCAAATTATTTTTTAGAAGATCCGACACAGAATTCGACCAGTTCTAAATGGTTCCGGTCCGGTTCCACCGGTTTTGGAAAAAAATGTTCAATAAATTCCACTATTTATAATCATGAATAATGACATTACTCTATAATCACTCATGATGATCGTTAGTTTAGGTGGCAACAGATTCCACTGCCTCGTTGTTCAATAAATTTTCAACTTATTGGGATCAGTTTCATTGGACAATAAGACAGTATTAAAAGCATTATTCATTAGCTTAAAGCCTATAGGATTAGAAGAGTTTTGTTCTTTTTGTAAAGAATAGTGCTATCACGATCATCTGTCTAGATAATAGTGAACCCCTAATTCATAGTCCAATGAGTGTGTTGCTACCTGCTGCCACCAAAACTTACGATGATCATTAATAACGAGAGATAATCAGATAATATTACTCTTTTGTAAAATTGTACCATTGGTTATCAACGTAGGGACCTTGTCATGTTTTAGTATTCAACCTACTTTTCACAGAAGTATCTTTCTCAACCTTTTAGTCTTGTAACGTGGAAAATAAATACATTTCAGACGAAAAAATAAATAGCATAATGCTCACTAACATCATTTCAAAATTAACAGTGTCAAGAAATTTCCTGTATTATTTGGAGATCTGTTCATTCTTTCGAGTCATTCCCTCCATATAACAATTTTTCTTACACCAAAAGTGGTGCAATGCAACATTACAAACTTAAACTTTCTATGCTTATTCAAAATTTTATGTTTTCTTCAAACAGAGCAATGTAATTTACAATCTATTATGATTTTATAGTGAGTTCACTTGCATACTCGGACATTCATTCGACTGTGGATGTGCCATTAGCAACCCAATATTGCTTGACTGCGATAAGTATTTTTTCAGGTACTAAAGGGCCATCCTCGTGATCCATCATTTTCGTCTCCCATCGCATGCCTCTGGCAATTTTGCTAACCTTGTTCAAGGCGTCGACTTCATCTCGGAAAATGACAGTCCCTTCGGGCCGTAAAATACGATCCATTTCCAAGAGAATATCTTCAAATTCACACCTGTCAACCACATGTTCAACAACTTAGTGTACAGAGCTTATAACAATAGTTGCTTCAGATGACTTAGCAGCAATAATAAAAATGCATATAAAGCCATACATAGATTACAACTGTAGTAAAGAAAAAACCCACTTGCAGTTTTGGCTGCTAAAAAAAAAAAAAGCGAAAGTTAGTTTTTCAGTAACTTTTTTCTTTCGGAACATATTTCGATATGTTACTTTTTCTTATTTATAAATATAAAAGTTACTTATTTCGAAAGCGACTCTCATGTTACTGCCAAAATAAATAAATCATTTCCAACTTTAACCATTAAACAATTATGCATTGCCCATAGTGCAAGAGTTAGAGTTTGCTTACTTGTCCTGGTACAGACTGAAGACTCCGCTAGCATGAAGTAGATCATACGTCCTTGGGTAAGTAGAGAACCCCTCACACCTGGAAAAAGATTTAAACATTTAAAGATCCAAATCTGGGATTTGCCTCATATTTTGCATATTGGATTTTCAGTTGAGTATAGAAAAGGTGAAAAAGTCTAGTATGTACCAATCATGATATATGCCAATTAAGCCTCTCTCGTAGATGACACCAAGAGTATTCTGAGTAATAGTCGGCACAACGTTCATTACCCACAGTTTCGATGATTCCAAGGCAGCAGCAAAACCTCCGAGGCCAGCATTCATATCCATTATGTTTCGATATCTATTGGTGCCGAGTAACTTAACCATCCTTTTGTAAGCATTTACACGCTTCTTCCAAAGTTTGTTATCCTCTTCGTAAGATTCAGGAGTGACTCCAGGAACATTTCCATTAGCTACACGAGGTGGAACTTCATAAAGACGAGCTGGAAACTTCTTCAACTCCCCTCCAGCTACTTGCTTGACACTCTTAACTTCAGGGAAGGGAGTTACACATCCCTCCATTTTCTTATACCTATCATAATCATTCCCACAAGAATTGAGAAAAACAAAATAAAATTTTAAAGTTCAAATAATTTGCAAGAGTTGCACTATTCATGTACCAACAGTTTCAAAAGAATTGTTGGGCAATGAAGGCTAGATTAGCCAAAAATGCTCTACCAGACATGGGAGAGTACAAATGGAAAGTTATCTTAAAACTCATGGATCCAATTAACTCACCACACATCATCTGCATCCAATGACTCACAAAACTTCGCAAATTTCCTTTTGCAAGACTTCGTGTTTATTTTTTTCTTCCAGATGGCAAGATCTCCTTTCTCGTACTTTTTCTCCCAGCAAAGGGATTCGGCCAGCTCTTCGATCCTTGATTGCTCAGCCTTCAGGTCCTCTTTTGTCCTTTTCCATGTACGATAATATGTCTTCCAATTGATTGGAGGACCAGACAAAATCCAGTATCCACCAGGTCGAAGCACTCGATCAACTTCCATTAAATAAATGCCACCTATAAATTGAAGAACAGTTTGAAAATTCAATGTGTGAATGCAATTAACTTAAAGATATTTGGTTCCATGATTAGATATTTCATTCCATTCAAGATTTTCATTTTAGAAAATTTTAGCCCTCTCAGAAATGCAGTCTGCATATGAATCCCTTTATATTATAGGAGCTCTTCCACATGTATATCAAAAACTAATATAGAACGAATTTGAAGATGTGAATTAGTTTACTGGATGATGCAGGAGCGTATAATTTAATAACGAACAATCGAAGATTAAGAAAAGAAAGGGAGTTCCAGGAGAGAAGAATTGAGGGCAAAGAAAAATTAATTTATTTCATATAATCAGGTTGTGAATTACAATGAATATAAACCCTCTATTTATAGATCAAACAACCTAAAAAGAAGGTTAAAAACAAACTTCTAATAAACTATAATTATATCAAAATGAATCTAATCTAATCAGACTAAATATATTTTAAATCAAAGTCTATTTTAAAATTCTAATTATCCCTATATTTATTCTTATCCTGATCTCCATCGCTAGATTTACATAAACGGATGAAGAAATCATTTCACATCAAAAAGTTCATATTCGAAAAAGGTAAGTTTAAACCCAATATTGTATTCTATAAGATGAAAGATGTAACATAGGAAGGAGGAAGAAGCATGTTGAGAATGTAAAACTACAAAACCAGTAAGAAAACCCTGATATGTTTCACTTTGGCATGTGTTAATTCACATCATGAGGGTGATCATTTTCATAGTGAAATTGGTCACAAATTTTTCAAAACATCACATACTATCTCATTTTTTCCACTGTCTACCTCACATGTTAAGCATAGAATATACCAGGTGAAGCAAGATTTGATTAGTTTTATTTATAATCACAAATTCTACTACATACCATCAGCTGTCCATGGTATCAGGCACCGGGAACACTGTGCCACATCAAATGCTCTTGATGGGAATGCAAGTTTTATTGATCCAAGAACCCCGATAATAGCAGGCACACCTCGCTCCAATGCAAATTGCACCTGTGCCTCGTGATTGTCCCTTGGTGCAAATGACATTGTTAGCACATTTCTCTTCAGCATGTAAGCCCCCCAGCTTGCTACCTTATCATGATCAGTGTAACTAGTTCAGAAGGATGATAATAGCTTCAACTTGTAAAATACCAGATTTTGCACAAAACATCCCAATTAGGTCAGGACTACTTGATGATTCAAAGGACTCTTACAGAGAAAAAACATCAAAACTTCTTCAAATTACAAAACCCTAATCAAGGTGTAACAATAAGCTTAGTATATATAAATATGTTAATTATAGGGAGGGGTTTGAGACGATCATGACGGAGATAGAATGCTATCCTTAACTTAACTAGATGCAGTAGAGTAACGCATTGCAATAGCAACAAACACGATCAAAAGTTCCCAAGTTTAAAATGAACTAACAGTAAAGTAGATTTAAAATAGTTCTTAATTGCATGTTCCTAATGTTGTTTCTAGAGAGAAAATACGTAATGCATGATTTAAATGCTTTGTTCTACAGGTACGCGCACATTCGCTATGTTCCGTTTTCTGATTGCAGAATTTGAACACTGGAAGTCAAATAAAACCTAATATGGAAAGAAATACAATCCAATAAATCACATTTTCTTTCTTTAATTCTACTTCCTACAACAAAGGTGTACATCTCCTTGAATTTCAAATTTGATAGTAGAAAACTTGAATTATAAATACCCACACTTTGCACTCATACTTAAATCAATCTAACACAGGATTTAAAACGACTTTTAAACAGAGTACAGCTGATCCAATTAAGCAACTAAATATGTAGCTCATAAAATTTTCGAGTACTTTTTTAGCTCTCCCTATGAATTTATAATATGTAGAAAAATGCAAGTACGCCAGTTGAGAAAAAGACAGCGAAGTTCCAAAAACTCTTCATTAATAATGCATCAACTTAAGTACTAATATGTGATTCGAGTTAAATGATCTAACCTAAAAAACCCATAAATATGCAAGCAAGATATTTAATGACGAGCATATGCAGTTCTGAATTTGAAAGTATAAGAGGAAACAAAGAAGAAAAGGACCATACTCCACATCCAGTGTCTAGAGCTGTTCTAATGGAGCCATCAGAAAGTGGAATCACAGTTGCAAGTTCTTTGATATAAGCATCTGCCCCTTGAGGGAACATTGTCCCTCCTCCTGGAAACTTAAACACGTTACCTTGAAACTCCACCCAGTTTTGATTAGCCTTCTCAACTGTCAAACTTTTGAAAGGGGCATTAGCATAGTAAACATAGTCACGGCTCTTTGGCCAAGGAAATGGAATTGTATATCCTTTGGGTGCAGGAATAAGGCAGTGTAATTTTTCTTCTTGTGGTGGACAGTGCCTCTCTCGGTATATCATATTTTCCCTTGGAAAATTCATGGCTCGATCTTGTTCTTGGCAAGGAGTGTAGTCGGTATATCGGACATCACATGGCTCAAAAACTTTGTCTATGGGCTCAGAGGAGTCCGAATTCGGCACATAATTATGATGTGGTTCAAAGTCCAGAGTAGAAACTACATTGCAGTTAAATTGCTGCCTATTCATCTCTATTGCATAACCATCTCCCTTTCCAAAACCACTCCTTTGCCATACACCCAATAAGTAAAAGAAACAGCACAGACCAAGTACTATGATTATAGACACTGGACTTCTTCCTCTACTGCTTGACAGGTGATGCTTAGAAGCCATATGAGTTCAGGATCGCATCCAGAAATTCTCTATAATGCATGACATTAGCACATAGCATCAGTAATTATAAGAAAGAAAGAAAGAAAGAACATATAATTCAATCAAGCAAAGCACATATATCAGTTAGACCTTCTGGGAGATTATCACTGTAGTCAACTATAATATATAAATCTAGACTGGATCAGAGAGAGACAGCGAGACTGAAAATATGAATTATTTGATTTTGACCTCACTAGAACTCCAAAGGTCCAAACAAGGTGTGTTTCTAATGAAAAGCTTAATAAAACTTTTAGAAAGAAGACAAAATACATAGAAAAAGAGCTTGCTAAAATTGAACAAAGAAATTGTATAATCATTGACTTAGCCATCAGTTACTATTTCTAATTCTGTGGAGACAATAATTACTTTAGGGTAATCCTTCAATTAAAGGAATAGAATCATATGTCACCTTAAGACTCCAATCTATAAGCACTTGGCATTGGTATCAAGGTAAAGATACCAATGTTCGGGAGACGCAAGCATTTGATAAAGAATGATCCCAAATGTATTCACCAAAAATACACAGTTTGATTACAGATGATCAGTTCAATTTCAAATTTAATAAAATATTTATTAAAATTTATTGAACCCCACATATAACCATCCTGAATCTTTTTCTACAAACAATGAATGTACAACCATACGACTGAAAAACAGAGTAACCCCAGTTCTCAAGCAGCTAGTGTCACTATGAGTCTGAAGTTTTACAAAAATGTCCCTATGAACTACACTCAATTCAAACTACTAACTTCGAGATCCATTATGATTTAAGTTCAAATGTGATCTTTCCCTGGAGTTACACACACGCGAAAGAGCACAAGCATAAAAAGGAATAATCTTATGTGTGTGGTACTATTGTTGCATAGATCTTAAGATTTGATATGCATCGCTGAACCAAGAAATGATATACAGCACATAAAGTTAAAGGAAGCAAATGGATTCAAGACAATAGCGCATAATTTGATCAATTACGGAAAAGAAATTGAGAATGGATCATAAAGTTAGCAATTTCAACAGATCAAGAAAGGGAAAAAGTTCACAGATAGTATGGAAAGGTCACAATGTCAAGAAAAGCCCATTTCAAGCTCTTCAAACATGCGACTAATGATAATGATTTGCTCAAAGAAGAAAGTGAACGGACTTTCCCTTCGATTATATGTTTCCTTCATTACCTGAAGAAAGGAAGCTCGAGGACTTAATGGCTGCAGAACCACTAAGCAAAGCTGATCTGAAGTAAGCTTTTTCACAAACAGATTGGCCTAATCTTATATGCACTCACTCCCTGCTTCGAAAACCGTATGAGAATCTGTAAAAATGAAAAGATTAAACTGGGCAGGCAACTGAGAATCAGAGAATTTATATGCTGTGAGAAAGAAAGAGCTAAATCTGGAGGTAGTGATGAAGGAGGACTCTGGTCGGAATGAGTTCGGAATTTTTTGGTCTCTTTTTCAAGAAAATTTCAACATTGATCCGCAATCAAATTAATCTCAAACCCCTTGAACTTTATTATGTAGTTAAGTAGTTGTACCATCATTGTTTAATATGGAAACTGGCTAAATCTTTGTTAAATCATCCCGTATCATCATTGGTCTAACTTGACGAACTTAGGTTTCTTTCTCAAAACTTGAAACAAGGCATGGTTGTGTGAGGATGATGTGACTATATAAAAGATTTTCTAAATTTTTATATTTAAAAATCGGAATTGATCGTTAAGTTTGATCTGTAATTTGATGAACTAGAGATGTTAGTAAACCATATTGCCAAAGTACTTGTCAGATCTCGAAAAGAACCCGTCAAAATCGGGTTGAGTCAAGTAAGTTGTATGGCTTTCAAATCGACCAATTTTTTTTTTATCAATTTTTTTTTTTTTTTTTTTTGCCTGAGTTGAAAGATAGTGTATTGGCCTTTAAATTGAGGTATATTTTCATTAGGTCGATGTGTGGAATTGGTAGAATTATGACTCAAACTTTATAAAACTATATTAGTAGGTGGTATTTTGCTTTTCTAATTATTATCATATTATTATATACCCTCATTTTTTTATTTATTTAAAAAAAAAAAAAAAAAAATAGATGTCCGATGTACTACTATTGATTTTACCAACACATTTTTAACTTGTGACAAGTGCGATGTGGAATATTGGGCCTATATTATTAATCATTTATTTTTCCAAATATACGTTTTATTTAAATTTGGGTATGACTTATAAGTTGAATCATTAACTTGATAAGTTGGTTCCATAATTAAGTCGATAGTCAAGTCGAGTCTAATAACTATAATTGATTGTGAGATAACTTATTGATTTTAGAGGTTAAAAACCCCAAAAGTAATGAGTAAGGGACCAATGGTGCAATTTTCCCTTTTATATCGGTAGATTAATTGACCAGTAAAAAATCGGTGGAGCCGAGGCTGAGGCCGACGGTGATGGGTACAGAGTGTAAAGATTGAGAGACACCCCCACTTGGAGGGTTGGACTCTTGTTCTACTTACCCATAATTAATCATTTATCTGCCAAAAAAACGAAATATATTAGTTACTTTACACACCATTTCAATTTAATGATAGGATTTTGCTAAAAAGACAGGGGTTGACAGTCCCCGACAGAAATCTCATCATAAGAGGGATCCATGAATAATAAAATAAATATTATTATTATTATTTTGCCAAGAATCGATTTCATTAACAAGTAGGGCAAACGGTAACACAAAAGATAAGTGAAATTCCAAAACATTCATTCTTTTGCTTTGTTAAAAGACGATTTTGCACCGTTTGTAATTTCAATTTGATAAATAATTTCACTGACATAAATGGTAGGTTTTGTTTATTTGGGAAAGGCATTTTGGTCTTTAGAAAATCTTATTGAGGTGTACATTTGGTAGTTTGAAGAAAAGTGTTGACTAATGCAATGGTTACTTTTTTGTATCAATATTTTTACTTAAATTTCAATTTTTAAAATAACAGATTTTGTTAAAAATCTAATTTTTAGCAAAATCAAACAAGGGCATAACATCATTAAAATAGTGTTACCTCAAGTGTTTTTTTCTCATTCATTTTTTTTTTATTGCTGATCTCACTTGTTATCAGTATTTTTTCTATATCCGGCAATCAATCTCGTACACAATATTACACACAAATCATATTTCACACATTAGGCATCAATGCCAAGCAGACCTAGCCTGGTCGAGTATAGGTTGGACCAAGCTCATTGCCCGTTAATAAGTGTATTTCATACACTTATTTAAGGCCTAAAGTGATGATATTTAATTGTTTATATGATGAATTATGATCTAAATTGTTGCATTTGGCGTTGAATAGGTAAAACTCAATGAATGGAATTGAAATTAAAATAAAAAAGCGAAAAATCGACGAAAATGACAAGATTCAAAGTTTGGGGATTGAATTGTAAATATTTAAAAGTTGTGTCGAACCTCGTGATGAAGATTCGAGAATACTAGGATTCAATTGGATGCAATTAGAAATCAAAAGGAATGAAATATGACAAAAACATTTTCACAAAATCAATTTTCAATTGCTCCAGACACGCTCCAAATTTGCAGCTCAATATTGAAATCCAATTTTGACATAATAAACATTCAAATTGGAAAACTACTATTTCATCAACGTTGTAACCCTTTGAGTTAACTTTACAACCCAATTTGAATTGGATCAATCAAATATTGAAAGAAAAAGTTACGATAAAAATACTGAAAAAGACGCATGCAGAGCTTTTCCCCGAAAGATGGCACCGCAGCGCAACGAATCTGACCCCAAAACAGAGTCTTGGTGCCATGGCGCCGCCTCGATGTATCTAGGGCACGTTTTTTCCGTTTTGAAGCTCATAAAAACCCTATTTTTTATAGTAACGTAGGAATGAGTATAAAGAGAGACCTTTGACACTTTTTAAAGGGTTCTACACCCTTTGAGAGGCACAATAAATACGCAGAGAGATTCAAACAAGATATTGGAGAGATTCAAAGAAGCAATTGAAGAAGGAAAACATCAAGAAATTCACCATTTGAAGTGTTGATTTGAAGAGAATGAAGATTTTGATGCAAGATTTTTTTTCTTTTTCCACATCTTTTGTAACGACCTGGACCTTGTGCCCAAATCGCTAGATCATATGTACTGTCCGCTTTGGGTGAGCCTATGCCCACTTGGGACCCTCACGAATTTCTATCGTGTTCCCCAAGATTCGAACTAAAAACCTCCATCATATGGGAGATTTAAGGGGAATCCCGGTACCAATTGGGCAAGCACGTTTTTTGTAACGACCCGGACCTCTCGCCCAAGCCGCTAGAACATACGTATTGTCCATTTTGGGTGAGCCTACGCCCCCTTACCCTTCACGACTTTCTATTGCGTTTCCCCAAAATTCAAACCTAAGACCTCCATTCGTATGGAAGATTTAAGTTGAATCCTAGTACCATTGCCCAATTTTTACTACAAAATTTGGTGATGTATTCAATTGAAAATCTCTTATTTTTCATTGTGCATTATGAGTAGCTAAATTTCTTCTTAGAGCAAACATGTAACATATTTTGGATCATTTATGCTTTTAATTCAAGATTCTTGTTTTAGTATTATATATGTATTGATTTTACTATGAGTTTAATGCATTAAATTAATTGATCACTAATTTGATGATTTTGTGAATTCTTTATGAGTCGAGAGTGAGTTTAGAATTTAGACCATATAGTAACATCCGGTAAATTGGTATAATGTGTAGAGATACCTATACTAATTATTGCGGTCATGAATGAATTCTCAAAACTATGTTTCGTTTAATTAAAGCTTATTTGCATAGAGATATGAAATTTGATTAGTTAAATAGGCTCAATGAAAACTCGAGAAGGTAAATTGGATACATTAGGAGAATTCGATCGAATACTACGTTTGATTGTGAATTTTGATTTAAGACTTAAAGGTGATCAAATATATGAAACGTTTTGCCCTAATATCCGTTAATATTTGAATTTTCAATCAATAATGTTCGCACTCAATTTAATTTCACGTGTTTACATTCATATATTCTCAACAATTCCGTATTTTTGTTTATTTGCATCAAATAGGAGTAGATAAATTAAATTGAGTCTTAGAGAATAATTCTCGTGGGAACAATAAATCGAACTCAAAAAGTCAATTTTACTACTTGTTACAATCCGTACACTTAAGAGATATAAAAAATCGACAACACCTGTCGTAAAATTGATATTGCAGCAAAATCTCAAAAAAACTTCAAAAACATACTATCTTCTAAATGCAACAAAATCTCGAAAAACACTCTCAAGAAACAAGTTATACTTACTACAAATGATTATTATGAACATGCAAGTTAATTATAACCGACACAATTTCAATTACTAACAAGATAGCAGTTGGAATTATTAGACCTTATGTGAAAGAAGATTTTTTGGAAGTGATTTCTTTTTTTGTAAAATATGTGTTATAAGTAGAAAATTTTTTGGCAAAACATGAATTTTTTATTTTTAGAATGTGTGGTGAAAATTGAGCGTAGAGAAAAGTGATTTTTGAAAAAAAAAATATTATTTTTAGGGTTAGTCTACACGTACATAATCCCTTACACAATCTCTTACACTCCTCTCACATGGGTGCGGTGGGGTCCCCATGAATATTAAAATATTCGTGGGATCCCTCTCCATGTGTGTTAATGGGTGAAATATTATTGTATCAAAGCTATTTATGGTACACCAAAAGGTGTAATAATAATAAATAGCTTTAAATCTCCACATTAATTTTTAAATATCAGTTTGATGTTACAAACACTGCAATTTAGGTGACACGTGGTAGCAGTGAATGATATGATTAATTAAATGAGTAATCTATTTCTTATATTAATTGAGTATAGCTTAATGACATGTATGATCAGTGATGAGTTTAGGGGGGATTGGCCGAGTCCTCTCATATTTTTTATTGATTCCTTTTTTTTCAATACATTTTTTTTCTCTTACTTTTTACACATTCTTCAAAAAAATAAATAAAAATTAGTTTGATCCTAAATCTGTCCCCACATGTGATGGTTTTGTGGCACCATAGACAATTAGTATCATTTTCTTTGAGAAATCACTTTCACGTATGGATTTAATTTCGATATAGAAAGACGAAAGTAATAACTTTATAGAGATTTAAAGGTATCCATATACGTTAAAAATAAAGAACTTTTCTTGTATACACACCGATTTTAACACAATTATTTTAACCGATTTAAAACCCTCACATGGGTTTTATTTGTAGCTGGTTCCCGTCACTTGTTAAAAATAAAATAAATTTGAAGTCTCCGATTTTTATTTTTATTATTTATATTTATTTTTGTGTGTAGGTGTAAATAACCCCTTGCAATATATGGAACTTTAGCCTAACTCATACGTTAAATATCGATTGTTGTAGGTGAAATATTTTTATTGTATCAATATCTCTTCAAAAAAAAAAAATTATGACACCTTAAAATCCTTATTCAATAATAAATAATAATACTCCCTTGACATTTAAATCTCCACATGTAATTCAAACATTTAAATTATTTTGCCGACACTGTTTGGGGCCCACTCTCCCAACCGATTCAATTTTCTCCAATTATATTCAAACTTGTCAATATTTGTGCAATTATAGCTATCAAATTCGATCCAATAGTAAGATTGAGACTTCTTAGTTCAATAACGGGACCAACAAAAGTGACTAATATTAGAAATTAATTGAAGTACCAAAATTGAAATTTATTCTATAAACATTAAATTCAATTCGACCATCAATTCTATGATCGATAAAGATTGGGATTGTGTTTATCTTCTTTTTTCGTCTCGGTTCAAAAATTGTTCTCGTTGAATCTTGCAATTTCATGTTAAAATGCGAGTAACCCTCAGAGTCTTAAAAGTTATTTATGCTTTCATTTGATTCCTTTTTTTCCCAGAATACATTTTTTGCTCTTTTCTTTCCAACCACACATTCTTCAATAATATCCGATAGAAATAGATAATATTAATATGCAATTTTTTTTTTTTTTAATATACATTCTCTATCAATTTACTATTTTAAAATATATTTTTTTTTTCCAATTTAATGGGACTCAAACGGAACTTATAGTTATAAAATAAGTTCAGGGAGATTTACTTAGTTGATCATTTTTGAGTAGAATAGTTAGAATTTCTATTTCGATAAAATTTTTCGAACAATAAGCACATAATTTGCTTAAATAAAACATAAATGATAAACTTTATTATCAAGTTCAAGATCTTACCAATTGCTTTGATAATTTTTTTTTACACTAACTTTTTTTTTTTTTTTGCTTTTTTTTCTATAGAAGATGGAAATTAAATTTCATTTTTCACATTTTTTATTTTTTGATAGGCAAAATTTTCCAAACAATTGATTGTATATCCTCAATTGTAAGCAAATTATATCCATGGATTTGGTGGTTTTTCGTATTCCAAACAGATTTTTTTTATTTTTTTTCATGAAAAAAAAACAAATTGTAACAAATTTTAATTGACAATTTTCAAGAAAAACAAAGCAAAACGAACACCAAAAGATAGAAAATTTCAATATTTTTCAAGTAAAAAATTATATCAATCAAATATAATTAACGGACAATTTTCAATAAAACAAATTCTATGCAATTCAATTCCCTAAAATTCATTTTATTTCCATCCAAATTTCATTCTTGTAATTAAGCGGACACTAATTATTTTATAATTGTGTACAATTTGGACAAACTTACCTTTCTGTAATTTTGTGACCCGTCGATCCCTACTTCGACAATCATGATTATCAATCAAAAAAGGATCTTATGATGGTGGCAACTTGGAACTAATTTTTGTTGCTTTTCTTGTATAAATTATCTAGGGTTCTCTTTGCTAAAGGGATCTTAAAAAAAAAAAAAAAAAATAAATAAATTTTAAAAAAATCCAGCTTCATTTGTTGGCATTAAATGGAGTCACCATATTCCCATTTGTCCATACATAGATTGGCGATTCATGGGAAGCATCAACCTCTTTAATGCATTGCATGTGACTCTTGATAATCATCATAACTAATAACAGCACGATATTAAATTATAAGTTCAATTAAATACAAAAAATTATGACACATTTAATAAAATTTATGATATATAATACCAATATCGATATCCAACATGACTAATGTCAGACACATCATTCTTTAACAAAAATATTTTCCATCAACAATATATTATAATTGTTTATATTATTATGCATCATATTTTGAATTTATTTAAAAAATAAGTAACTTAAAAATAAGAACATTTTACTTTTATACACAACTAAACATGCTCAAACCAATTGAATTGCACTGCATAGAATAACATTGCACCAAAGAATACATTTTAATATTGTATACCAAAAACGACGTCCATATCGAGCAGACAACAAAAGCTAAGGCAAAAGTTAAGTTTGAAGTAGCATTGCGTGAAACATCTGTCTATAAGACTTGAGCCCTTATTTGATTCCAATACTTTTAAAACTCTATTTTTACATACTTATTTTCAATCACATTCACAAAATAAATTATTCTAAACGTAAACACAAAAATTTTTGCCTACTTTTTAACCACACATTCTTCTAAAAATTACTATCTAAAACTCTTATTTTTTTTTTTTTTTTTGAAAGAATGGCCACCAAACAGAGATATTTTTTATTCAACTAAAATCCAAAAAATTATATAATCATCTAACCGTCTCTTCTGCGTATAATCATCAAAACTAGCATAAGCATGCAAATGGAACAGCAACAGATTTAACCAGGAACTCATAGACTACTACAGGTGTACAAATGAACTGTCGGGCTCAGACCTACCAAGCAGAAAGCTTGACCCAGCACGGGCCTCTTAATCTGCCCGACACAACTCGATTTACACCTCTATCAATATGCAAACAAAAGATTGCATCCACGAGGACCACGACAAGGTTACCACTGTAGAAATATACCATACAAGTTCGTACTAAAACATTAGAGCCCTTGTATAAATCGCTACTTACAAAAACATTCCTAACTAAATAAAATCGGACACGTCCTTCTACCAATGCTGTGACTGTATAATAGAAGGAAACGACAAACGATGCTGTTTGACACCAACGTAGAGCCAGACAAGCACATGGTTATTGGACCATATAAATTATAATGGCAGAACAAGTACAGATCAAGTTAGATTTACACCTCATCGATCTTGAGTCAAAACCCACAAGCTTGCATGATGGCCAACCCTATATACAGAATACATTTAGTCAAATGCTTGCACTGTGTCTTGATTGCACCCTAAGTGAACAGAACACTACAAAAGCCGACTGATGATGATTGCTGCTTCTCAGAAACTGGCACGCGATTAGTGACTCAACAATCAAGCCACAAGGCATCCAAAAAACATCTTAGGTCACATGCATCTTGTTTGATGAAGGCGCTGAGGTAGTTTTACCTCTAATAGCACCTACTGAAAAACGAGAATTAGAATAATTTGTGAGTGCAAGTGAAATTTCCAATTATTTTTTTTTTTTTTTTTTTTTAAGTAAATAAATCTTATATTGCCAATAAGATAACTCCAGCATCTGCCAGACAAATTTAAACTATAGATAATAATATTGTACGCTATAAAACTGTAACTTTCACAGAATGTTCTGCTCTATTCTACCACTTCCAAACTGGTGGAACTAGAAAAGGATTTTCGAACCTATTCATCTAACAAATAAAAGGTTGCCATTTAACCAAATCCAGAAAACAGGCTAACCTATAGTTTTGAAGCAGAAATGTACAGTAATTAGAAATCACACCAGAAAATGGTAAGAGATCATATCGACATTTAAAAGCTCACCAGCTTTAGCTGCCCAGCTATGTGCATGAGATGATAAATTCGTGTGTTCCTTCAACTTCAGTTCACGTTCTTCACTTTTCTTTCTCTTGGCTGAAGAACTTAAAGAACCTTCAACTGGGAAGTGATAGAGCTTGTCAAACTCTAGAAAATAATATTAATGCAAACTTGGATGCGGAATTATGAAGACCAGGGAAATGGATTTTGGAACATGGCATATATGGATACTAGTCATTAATCCATTTGACTGTCAACTTACTCCGCGCCTTCAAAAAGAACCATGAGAACAAATAAATAAAGCAAGAGACAAACATCCACAAATTGGAGACAAATTATACTTGATATTTGGACATTAAAAAATTGGCACCAATAAATAAGATAAAATATTACCCTGCACTGAGAGAGAAGTAATTATAACTGTACTGCTAACTCTATAATGCTATTGATACCTTGCCATTCCCATACAACCTTTGATTCACCCTTCACTAATTTTGGGTACTGATCCACACGAGAATCTTCTTGAACCAATTCCTCAACCTATAAACAGGAAACAATATAACTCTTGCATTGATATCTAATTAAGAGTTCTGTAACTTATGCAAGTCATATGCATCTAAATCAGAAGCTTAATGGACAAGATGGCTTGGATAACAAGAAGATGAAAACCATAGGGAGAATAAAATCAACTTAACGGAATACTACTTGACTAACCATCAAAATTTCCGTGCGGAGTATCCAAGTTCAGCCTTGGATCATATTCAATCATATTTTTATCATTAAATGCAGCAACAAAAGACATCCAAATTCAACAGTTAGAACACAGATGGAAGGGGCTGTATGGTTGTGGTGGTAGGGCTGTGGGGTTACGCTGCAAGTGTTAACCATGCTGCCACACCTAACTGGTAAGGGAACAGCTGGAGTTTCCCTTACCTTTTTTTTTTTTTTAATTTATTTATTAAATAATCTTCTCTCTTTGGTTTAGGAGCTTATTAATCCAAGCTCAAAAGGTGCAATCAAATGCAAAATGAAGAGAAACTAGTTATTGCTCCAGCATTATCCTACAAAACAAACTAGTCCAGTAGTCCTACATGATGAAAAAAGGATAATGGCCAAAATGTGGGATTCAGATATAACCATTTTCTATAAGCAAAAAGAAAAGGCAAAAGAAGAAAAAGTAACAGTACACCTTGTTTTTTAAGCTAAAGACATTCAATCAGATAATACAATCCATACATGGAGATATTCCTTTTGATTATGTATTATATAAAACAAAAATAGATACTTACAGAAATGTTTTAAAAATTAAAAGATATGAAAAACAAAGACAATTTCGAAGAACAATAGTTATACTTATCACAATAATTCCACCAAATTTGACTACCTTTTTCCAGAGCAGTGTGTCTTTTCTTTCCTTAGGTGAGAGAAGATGATCTCGCAACCATGAGGCAACCACACACGTTTCATCCCCACCACTTATACTCCTTGCAAGTAACGACTTCTCTTCAAGAACATTGCAAACCTAATATATCATTAGCAGATTAATAAAAAATTATTTGTGCTTCAAGCAACCGGAAAAAACACCCTCTCGTTCAAGTTTATATCACTTAGATTCAACAAGTCCTCAACGCATAAATTAGAGACTAAAGAAACGACATTGTTCAGTTTCTATCTATTAAGTGTTTTGATAGACAAAAACGTCAAGAGTTCTATAAATTCATAATGGCAAATTTATGTTCTATGCACTCTTGCTTCCTACTTACCTTACCTTACAGGGATGGCTGCTCTCAAGGAGAAGTTTTTCAGGGAATCGACATATATTTGGCGACTTTTTCAGAGGGTTAGAGATGCTGAAAGTAGAGTTGACGAGATTGAGAGGGAGTATGATTTGAAGCCTACCGTTGAGCTCCATGAATCTCTCCATCAAGCTCCGGCAATTTTGAACCGTACCTTCTCTATTAAGGAGGGTCTTTGGAAGCAAGAGGTCAGTTTTTGCTAGGCGTGAGGGGGGATCGTAACATCAGATACTTTCACTCTTTTGTACAGGGATGCCGCATTTGCTCGAATATTCGGTCCATTAGGACCCCATATCTACTCCTGATGGTATTCAGAGCTCCTCTATCTCTAATCATACGCCATATTCAGACTACTTAGAAATTGAACTACATGCACATATCTTCTAATAACCTATTGCAGAAAATTCCAATGGAACTGTGGAAGTAAGTTTTAAAAAGTAACAAGTTTACCTCAAGGTAAAGCTGCTCAGCTCTAACAGATAACTGATGCTTTTTACGGACCTTTAGCACAACTGATATGCATGCCAAAAGCTGTAAATCTCAACATGGTCAACAAGCTTTCAACATGTCGATAACGTAACAAAAGCTTATAAAGCTGCATATTACTGTAGAATACCAATGCACAAGCTGGCACCAAAATGAAAACATTCTTGATAATCCACTTTAGGAAACGACAGGAAAGTGGTGTATAATGGTTCACGAGAAACTCTGGGCACTTGAACTCTTCAACCCTGAATGAAAGACATGAGCATTTAAAAAGAACGTCCAAGAAGTTTAACTACTTCATGGATGATTGTACAATGGTCTATTCCATGACAAAAAACAGATTACCCATGATTATTTGATCTTGTCTCCAATAAATTGTGAATGGTTTCCAACGCTCTTTGCTTCGCATGCCCGTACATCGCCTCATCCAGGCCATAACTATCCATCAACTTATACTCATCTAAAGTATTCCACAGTTCATCCTCCTGGACCTAAAAGATGAATTTAACAGAACTAAGATTTCATTCACATATTTTATTCAGCTCTACTTGTCTTACTTGTTACAGAGAAGAAGTCTTTCATGCAGAGGATAGATTTCATAAATCCGTCACAGAAGTTCAAAAGGATCCAAAGATCACGAACCCAATAAATTCCAGTTCCACCACACAACGATTGAGCATACTTTTCACATGCGAGAACTTCTGCAAATTTCGACTGCAGTTACAACATTTGTTGATAGCGTTAGAATACACAAGTAGGAAGATAATAATATTAATGTCTTGAGTCATTATATGATTAAAGAAGTGGAAATAAAAGGTTTATGACGTACTAGTTTCTTAGCTGCTTCATTAATATCTCCATCCTCAACACAAAACTTCCCATGCTTTCTATATCCACGAGCACATTCCAACTTGCCATCATGACATTCTCCATTAGTTGGGCAAGGTTCACAGTAGTCTGAAGAGAGAGTGAAGACTAAGAGAAAGTATAGAGCAATGTAGATGCTAGAATTTGGCAGACTGCTAAAGGACAGGATATTTTGGAAAAACAACTCTTTTTAATATTAAAAGAAAAAGGCACAATAAATTTAATTCAGTCGAATGAAAAAAAAAGGGAGGAAACATACAGTTGCAGCTATTGTTACAATATAATATGGTACACTATGAGGCAAGATATTCCAGGGAAGAAATAATCCTGAGATACAACCAAATGCCTTCAGAAATTTTAAATGATGAATGGTCATAGGCGTATAGCAGTATGACATAAAAAATGTATAAAATGCAATAAAATCTGAATGTGCAACAAGATTAATGGCCATGTAAAGAACTTACATACAACTAGCCAACCAGGATAATAACGATAACAAATTATTGATGAAGTGATTTTTTCCAATGGGTAGCTCGAATTAACAAACAAGCTTTAAATGATCCAGATTCAACTGGCTAACCTTTCAAGAAAATTCAAAAACAATTATAACATGTAGTATGATGTGAAAGTCATTTCATTCCATTAGGGTTTCATACTCTTCTATTTATAATTGCTTATAGGCTACCTTACAGATTATTAAAGTTAGTGCAGCTACGTACTGTATAGGGATATCATTGAAAGTCATGTTCCAGGTTCTATTAAAATAAACATGATATGGGAGCCTATTAAATTTTGCCTTGAAAAGAATTCAACACAGTTAATTGAAAAAAAATGGAAAAATGTAAATTGAAGAATGGAATTAGTAAAGATCAAAAAAAAAAAAAAATGTAATCTTAATGCCGCTACATAATGCCAAAGGGAAGAACAAAAAATAGGCACGAAGTAAAAAAAAGTAACCTCTCGTGGCTAAGAAATTTCAACACACAAAAACACGAAGCTAACTGAAAACCAAATTCAATTAATTTAAGAGCGATAAACAAGAAAAAAAATATGGAACTGACCGGACAGAAAATCATCCAATTCAGAATTGCTATCGCAGAATGGTTTGACAGGGTGATTGAGAGAGACTGCAATGAATTTGCAGGCCACCGCCACGGAGGCAGCGACGGCAAAAACTCCGATTAGCCGAACGAAATCGGCCTTGGAAGATGGAAACAAATTAAAGGATGGTTCCAGCGGGAACAAACTGCTAGATGTAGAGGAATAATTAGGGTTTTGAGGAGAATTTCGATTCGGATTTCGTTTTTTCCTGGGATTGGAAACCATGCTTATGGCTAACTGTAACTCTCCGCTATGGATTCGCAAATTCCAAATTTACAACAATTTGAAGAAAAGCATAAAAATTGTTTGAAATTTGACGCTGGAACTTTGTGATATTAAAGTTAATAGCTATTATAGCCTCCATAAAATGAAAAATATGATCATTATTAATTATATTTAGTCACAATTTTTTATTTTTCATCTCTGTAAACCTATAATGATTATATTTTTTATTCTCATTTTACTAAAAAAAAAAAATTAAATAGGACCTAAATAAAAATTATCACAAACAGCCCTTATTTTTGAACAAAAATACAAGAGTTAAGTAATTATTTTACTTAAAAAAAATATAATTAAAAATATAGCCATCTAAAGATGTTTGAAATAAAAATTACTTAAAAATAATGTTTACATTTTCTTGTACTTGGCCCGACTTTTACAGTCAAGGGGATAAAAAAAAAAAAAAAATTAGAGCCTATTTGGCAACAATTATTGTAGAAAAAAAAAAAATGTGAATAGTAATTTTTAGAAAAATATGTGATTAAGAAGTAAGAATTTTTTTTTGATATAGGCATTAAATATTTTATTGAATTGGACTCACCCCATCCTTGGCCCCTGCTTGCATAGTATTCTGCAATTAATAGTAATTATTACAAGTTCAGTACTATTTAGTATTATCGAGCAAGTATTAAAGATATCGAAATTGCATGTAAGCTCCTGTATGTAGCTATTTTTTAGTATAAAATATATTTTTAAATAATTGATTGATAAAGAATATGTGGTTAAAAATTAAAGAAAGATTTTAGATTTGTGTGTAATATTATTTTATTAAAAATGTGTAGTTGAAAAGAAGAGTGGGAAAAAATGTATTTTGGGAAAAATAGTTATTAAACATATTTATAAATACACATATAAACTATTAGGACGTGTTTGATAGCAAATGATTTCCATGAAAAATGGAAATTATTTTTCATCTTCACCCAATTTATAGTGTTTGATACCAAAAATTTTTTTGGCAAAACATTTTCCATCCACCCACGCTCCTATTTTCTTGCATTTTCAGGAAGGGTTTTGCTATGACGCCTGGCACTTGGCCTGCCATTGAGAATGGCCAAGTTTCTTTTCCCTTTGATGAAAAGTTTTACCCACCACTTTGGTGGGAAAAGTCATTTTAGGTTTTTTTTTTTTTTTTTTTTTTTGGCAATTGATTTTTTTTTATCCAATAATAAAAAATAAAAAAAATATCCATTTAATTAATAATTTTCATGAAAAACAAAATCAAACGAATATCAAAAGATCCAAAATTTCAAAAAAAAAAAAAGGGTAGCAAATTATACGATCAAACACAATTAATCGATAATTCAATTCTCTATAATTCATTTTCTTTCCATCCAAATTTTATTCTTGCAATTAAATAGACTCTTAGGCTCTGTTTGATTGTAAGAGTGAAAAATGAGTGGAAAGATGAATGACAGAGAATTGAATTGAATTGAATTTGTTTTACAGAAAATTGTAATTAATAGTGTTTAATTGATATAATTTTTCACCTGACAAATTTTTAGTTTGACTTTATTTTTTACGCAAATTATCAATTAAATGGATAATTTTTTTTACCATTAACTTTGGAATGTGTTCTAATTGCTAAAAAAAAAAGTCAAAAAGTTGGAAAACGTTTTCCCACCAATATGGTGGAAAAACGTTTTCTAACTTTTGTGCATCAACAACTTGTACCTTGAAAAACGTTTTCCCTAGAAAATTAGTAAAATCAAACAGGTAAATAGTAAAAAGCAGGAAAACGTTTTTCACCTTTTATGGAATCCATATCCAATCAAACAGACCCTTAATGTGTAGACGTGAGTAGATATAATGGTAATTCACAAATACGTATATGATCGGTTTTCAAATATTGATAAAATAA
The DNA here is from genome assembly GCA_019395295.1 of Osmanthus fragrans. Lineage (NCBI taxonomy): Eukaryota > Viridiplantae > Streptophyta > Magnoliopsida > Lamiales > Oleaceae > Osmanthus > Osmanthus fragrans. The sequence goes on from CM033355.1 coordinate 3,843,853, forward strand.
TCATTCTTGTGCCTAATAATATCGTTCTTTATGTAATAGACCATGACAAGTAGTGCACAGTTTTTATACAAAACGTGTAAGTTCTCAAAACAAGCTATCAAGGAACATTTTGTAGTGATATTTGCACTCATCTCGAAAGGTAGGAATTTCAATTGAATGAGATTGACATAAAGTTGACAAGAATAATTTTATGAGGAAATTACACTAGTTAGCACTTTTCACTTTCATAATTATAAAAATATCGCCTTTTAATATTCAGTTCAAAAATATCACTTTTGGACATTTTGTCCTCACGAAATTTTTCAATACCCTACAGGTCCTGTACTTATTTGAAAAAGAACTTGATGGAAATTTGTACTTGCGTGTTAGGGAATGTCTGTCGTTACAGTAATTCTCGACATATGGGTAAATCTCGACAGATGAAATGTCGTTCCCGATAGTTCACCTCAATAATTCTAGACAGATGAGTGTATAAAATTAGATAAAATTTGACTTGTCAACCAGATGAGTGCATAAAATCAATCAACTAAGTAATTAAAATAAATAAATGAAATAACTAATTAAATATTAAGTATACATAAACAATTAAAATAATTGATAACATATTTAAATAAAAACGAAATTAAATATTAGATAAATAATTAAAATAAGTAATTTAAACAAATAATTAAATAAAGTAATGAAATATTAAGGAAATAATATACGTAAACAATTAAAATAATTAATGAAATATTTAAAGAAATTAAATTAAATATTGAATAAACAATTAAAATAACTAATTAAAATAAATTAATTAAATAACTAATTAAATGTGAAGTAAATCATATACGTAAATAATTAAAAATTAATTAATTAAATAGTAAATAAATAATATATGTAAACCAATTAAAATAATTAATGATATATTTAAATAAACAAGTGCATTAAAGAATAAATAAACAATTAAAATAAGTAATTGTAGAGTTAACATTTCAACTTCTTTTTATCTTTTTTTTTTTGTATTAAAAAAATTCAAATTAGACAATATAATATACATATATCTAATATAAGATATCATTAAGGAGCATTAAATGCTCATAGAATGGTGGGTCAAGAGTAACATGGACAATTCACACCCAAAAAGTGATATTTTTTTATCAAATCAAGTTTTTTTCCAAGCAAATTGGTGCATTCTCACAAAAAGTGACATTTTTTAAAATTCCCCTAATTTTATTCAATCGCGCTTCACGTACAACCCTATTTGACAATATTTTTTTACAAACTGACGTGGCACGCATTTAAAAATAAAAGGAAAAGGAAAGTGAAAATGGCAAAGGCAAAGGAAATTGCTCCCCCTCTTTCTCTCTCTCCAACTTCTTCCCCATTTCTCCCCAAAATGAAATGAAACGAAACTCTCCCATCTTTCACTCCCCTATTTCACTCATCAACCCCAGATCTTTCAATCATCGTCGCCGAGCGAGCTCGTCTGAACGTTCGCCGAAGCAGTCGCGACGTCCTGCAAGCTGTCTTCGGTTTTCAATGTTGTCATTACAGTAAGCAAACTCGGCGCCATCTTGGGTGAGGTACAAATGTTTTGGATTTTTTAATAGTCACCTATTCGTGGTATAGTTGTAAGATTTGCTATTGTGCCGAAATTACAAAGGTCAAAAGCAAGCAGATTTGGGTTTATTTTTTATTCTTATTGGCGTGGTATCCAAATTTTTCAGGCAATTTCTTCATAATGTGCCACAAGCACCATCTATGCTTTGTATCTGGAAAAACTATCTGAATGGCATTTTGCATTGCCCTATCTTGATTTGTAATTATTCCCTGCGGAGCTCGACCATGCATACACTTCAGTCATGTCCTAAAAAGCCACACAAATGTGTCCGTGTTCTCATTCGATACCAAACCACAACCGAGCAGTGTTGATTGGCCGTGGTGATTGACACCAACAAAAGGTGCGAAATGCATGTCATATCTGTTAGTCAGATAAATGGTATCAAACGTCACTACGTCCCCAAACTCCTTATATGCTTCCCTACATCGATTATCTGCCCAGAATACATTTTTTAATCGGGAATCGTCGTCCAAATCCATACAGAAGTAAAATCTTTTAGACCGTGCTTGCATATCTGAAAAATATGATTGTATTGCTGCTGCATCGCCCTCTCCAAGGCTTAATCGCCTAACTTGCTCAATGTAATTTCGACAATCATTTTCAATAAATGTCATATTTTCATATCCACCTGCTTCGACAACTGTAGAATTGAAACTTTTGTGCAACGGAATTCCAGTCATGTCATTCACTTCAAGCCTCTGTTTCACATGTGCACTTACTTCTCTGTTGCATCTATACAATCTCGATTTTGTCGGACTTGTTTTGTGATTGTGGTCAAGGTCCACTGTGTTAACTTTCCAGTAACCATGAAAAATGATGCAGATATTCTGGCTTTACAACCTGTCTGAATTGTTGGCAACGGCTTCAAAGTTCAAAGTTCTGCTAGTGCCATATTTTCTCCGCCCTTCACGGCTACATGTAAAAGTCACATATCGCAAAACTCTGTCGTCGTCCTTTCTCGAATTCCTTTTTCTCACCGGAAAACCGACGTCGTAAGCATATAATTTGTAAAAATTAAAGACTTCATTTTCGCCCTTAAACTTCATACCAACCACCGGCACAATCGCTTCATCTCCTCCCACCGTTTGATCCTCAACTACATTGTTATTGTACTCCACACTGACATTTTCAGATTTCACCACATAATCATTCCCCACATCTTCCATCATCTATTCTCCTAAAACAAAATTACAAGATATTTTCAGCCAAAAAATAAATTCTGGGTAATTTCACATTTTCATCTTAATAATAATTATTTCAACATAACAAGCAGCCATTAACCAGTGAATTAATAGCAAATGTAATTTCAGATGGAAACGAATATCACCTTTGGACCCTAACTATGACATACAATGAGTTCAAACATCATAATGTTACAAGATTAATTCTGTTAATTGCTTCCACATTTTGGAATACGCCCCTTTACCTATTTTCTAAGTAGGCAGTGCACAACTTGGCTATATGCAAATTTTAAAGTGAAAAATGTTTACTTGTATAAATCTTGCTGCTCAAAAGCAGAGCCCAGATCCTGCAACTAGTTTCCAACTCCCATAAACAATGAACAATGTCGGATTTCAAGCAGAATATGGGGAAAATGCATAAGATTGGTATTACATTAATTTTTCAAATCGCCACAAAACATTTGAAATACGTCCCTAAACCTTTACAAGTAGAAAAAAATATACCTTCAATTTAACAACAATTAAAAGAAGTCCAAAAAAATGCGTAAGAGTATTACATTTCACCGTTGAAGAGGGATTTCGCTGGGATTCCTTGTTTTTTTCCCAATGTTGTACGACGGAGGGAAAATGCACAATAATGGTAGTTCTATCAACGTTGAAGAGACAATATTTAATATAAGATGTTTTTTCCCAAGAATATGCAGATAAGATACGCGTTGTCGACGGTTTCAGTGGAGAGTTTATTGTCGACGGAGCTTTGAGCTTTTCAGTGGTATAGTTTATTGTTGATGGAGGAAGAGTTTTGAGCTTTCAATGGAGGAAGAGAGCATAAATGGTGGCAAAAGAGTTGTGGATGAAGTATAGGTTGTGTGTTTTTCATTTTTGCTCACAGCCGTCCACGTGCTGAAAAACCACACGGACACGTCATGTTGTCAAACAATATTGTAACCCTTTATTGTACCAGTAGCATTTTTCAATTTTATTTGTACTGAAAGTTGTCCCCTCTCTCACAACGCACGCGGCCCCGTGTGAATATAAAAATTCTCAAATGTGATTTTCACCTCCTATTTTGAGTAGTAGGTAAAAAAAAAATTGTACATGTAGCATTGTCCGAGTTGACAATTGTTGTCGAAATTTAACACGTCTGGAAGATTTCCCAAAAATCAATTATTTTCCTTTTGATTGCTTAGATTTGTCCATGTTTGGTTTTGTTAAAAAAAATTGATAAAATAAAAGTTAAAGTCAAAATTATTTTTAATTATATATTTTATAAGATTCACAATTTTTATCAATTTTTTAACCATAAATTTCATCAATTTTTATCAAAATTTTCTAAAAAATGATTTTTAGCAAAACCAAACATTGGCTTAGATTGTTTCTTCTTGATTTTTTCCTCAACAATATTTTACAGTCTTCCTTTTACAACGTTGACATGTTATCAGAGTTACATTGCTCTTAGAAAAAAACAGTTTGATTTCTTTTAAGCCAAAATGGTAGATGCGTATTCTTTGTATTTAGGGTTTTACGTGACAATATACTCTTTTAATTTTTGGCAGATTAAATTTAAATATTTAGAATTTTTCATTAAAATAGTAAAACAGAAAAAGAAGAACATTATACTTCAATCGGTTCTTGATGCTCGTGTACATGTAGGAAGAACGAGTTGTTCTTATTTTGGAACAACTAAAACTTTACGACTCTACACCATTGAATCGTTGAAGATGTTTAAAAGGTTAAAATGTTGTTTATTATATCGTCCAAATTTTGATAAATTAAAACAAATTGATTTTAACTTTAATATATCATCTAAGATTTGCTAAAACACGTTGATTTTATTATAGAAAATGTTAGGGTCCGTTTGATTGCAAAAATTAAATTTTGGTGGAAAGAAAACGAATTGCAGAGAATTGAATTGCATAGAATTTATTTTACTGAGAATTGTCAATTAATTGTGTTTGATTGATAAAAATTTTCAGCTAAAAAATATTGAAATTTTCTATCTTCTAGTGTACGTTTGGCTTTGTTTTTCATGAAAATTGTTAATTAAAGGAATATAATATGTTACAATTTGGGATAGAATTTGTTTCAATTGTAAAAAAAAAAAAAAAACAAAAAAACAAAAATGGAAATTGAATATCATTCGTTTGACTTTGTTTTCCATGAAAATTGTCAATTAAAATGATAGATTTTTTTTACAAATGGAGATATAAATTGTTTCAATTGCCCAAAAAAAGGGAAAACGAAAAACCATCGAAATGGTGGAAAAATCAATTCATAAAAAAAGTGGAAAATGGGTCATGTGGGGGAGGGGGTTTGGGTGGAAAATCAATTGCCAAGAAAATTTGGTCAATCAAACATGTAAAAAGTAGAAGTTGCATGGAATATAAAGACCTATCAAACATGCCCTTAAAGTTCGATAAACTCTAATTTTTTAGCCTAAACACGAAGATTTAAGGCTCCCCGACCTATCTTCTAATTGAGCAATTTCTGATCCTAATAAAAGTTAGACGACAAGTCGATAACTTTAAACCCTTGTGTTCGTTAAAAAATTAGATATTGTTTTGTCGTCTCGTATGTAAATCTAATGTCAATAGTTATAAATTGAAAAAAATTCTCTTTAGGAATAGAATCCGAATTTGGAAAACAATAAATTTAGGAAGAATCGTTTGCGAGAGTTGGTCATCTTGAATATTCATGCTCCAACTCGAGAGGCTTTGAAATTTAACACGTTGAGCAGATTTCACAATTCAATTTTTTTTTCCCTTACTTGGTTGATAGGTCACATTTTAATTAGATTGTTTCTTCTTCATTCTTTCATTCCTTCCTAGTTTTAGTGGTAGGGAACTGAATTTTGAATTCAAGTTGATAGTAATTGATGCTATATTGTTCTTTCTATTTTATTCCTTAATGAGCATCCATGTATGGAATGTTAATGCAAGGCCATAAATACTATCAGGATTTTGCTATACGTACATCGACGTTGACACGTCGTGTACACGCCCCTCACAATAGAGGGGCCCACGCTTTTTTTATTGGACGTGGGGCCCCTGTTGTGAGGGACGTGTACACTGGTGTATCATCACCGGTGTACAAATAGCATAATTTAATAAAATTTATTATTGCGTTCCATTTACAATTTTGACAATTGTGTCTATTTTCTATGTAATTGTATATTTATTCCGTTAGATTTTATTTTGCCAGTGCAGTTGAAAGTGGTCGTGATAGATCGATAGTTGGATCTATTTTCTATGTTAAAATTTTCGGGTAATTTGTCTGTGATTAAAGAAGTGGGGTTTTTTTTTTTTCTTTTTAATTAAGAGCACAGTTCTATGTGTATCGAGAAAATATGCTAAATAAGCCCATTGATATATCATGACATAATTGGCTTAATTGAGCACTTGCTAGTCAACGGCCTCAATTGGTTCGCCACCCACATTGTAGTCCCTTTCTAACATATTTTTTTACGGGTCTTCGCACGCCGCCATCCCCATCACGTCAAAGAACATATTTGATATGGGCACCAAGTTCGCCTCTTCCAACTTAACAAGTTGGCAATCAAAATCTTTGGTTCCTCAGACGTGATGGCTTTCGAGAACTCGATTTCCTAGTCAATTCACTTACACGTTCTTCTTGAGCCTAGGATCAACAGGTAGCACCAAGACGAGCCATCATCAAGCCTACAAGTCCCACAGCGACTGTAAGTTCCTCCATTAGTATATTAGTTAAGTCGAATTTGTTTGCACACGATTTGATGTTAAATGTGAAAGGACAATGGTCGAGGACCAGACATAAGACCAGGTGAGTGCCTGAGTCGTGACAGAGTCACAAATGTCTTCGTGCTCGTGTATAACTACCATGTTTCCTGTTATATCAAGTCCCTGTTTGACAAACATTAAAAAGAGTGTTTTTGGGGAAAAATTGATTTTGCAATAATAATATTATTTATTTATTATTATTATTATTATTTTGGAGAATGTGTGATTAAAAAGTAGAAAAAAAATCAAAATAACTCAAAAACATAGATTTTTCGATAGTTGTATTTCTTTCAATTCATTTGTTTACGATCACATAGGATGTCCCTTGTTATTTAATGACAATGTCTGTCTAAGGGGGGTGTATTTAATTGAAACTTTTAATGACTTTTTGAGATTTAAAAAGTTTAGGGTTATTTAACTTAAACTTTTAGAGACTCTCTAAAAATTATGGTGTATTTAATTGAGACTTTTATAAACTTTTAAAAAGTCTTTAAAAGCCACGGTGTATTCAATTAAATTTTTTTAAAAATCTCTATAAGTTTTGGGGTATTCAAATTTTAATGACTTCTCAAAACTTTTATAAAAGTCTCATGAGTACTAACTTTTAAGTAGAGAGTACTCAAAAAATCTCAAAATTTGTCTCTCATTAATCACGAGATTTTGGGAGACTTCTACCAAAAAAAATGTTTTTTTTAAAATATTTCTTTCATTTTTCTTTCTACGAACATTAGATGTATGATTAAAATTTATTTTTTCTATTGACTCTCTCTTTCTCTTATTATTTATCTCTATATTCTATAAAAAAAATTATTAAATTTAATTCTTGTAACTTTTTTTCATTCATTTTTTTTGTATACTTTTGATTATTATTTATTTAATTAAGATCTTAAATTTTTATGCTTTTTAAAATATTTTTTAATTATATGAGGAGGAGAAGTAGAAGGAAAATTGTGGGAACTACAATCTCATATGTGATAATTTCACATTATTTTATTGGATTCACGTGAATTCTAATTCAAATGAAAGTCTTTAAAAAGTCTTTTGAATTCTACAAAAGTTTTAAAATGAAAGTTTACAAAAGTCTACGAAAGACTTCCACTAATTCTATGCAAATTTATGAAAAATCCACGAAAGTCATCCTTAAAAAAAGTCCATCAAAATTTTCAAAAGTTTCAATTGAATACACCCCCTAAGAATAATGACAGAGACTTCAAAAGAGAAGATAATGTAAAGGAAAATATATGGTTCATGGAAGGCTTTTACTAGCACCACTTTAATCTCGTTGGTTTAAATTTTTTTTACTTAAAGATTTTCCTCATTATTCTACAAATTCTTTGTAGTTATCATTTACATGATAATGATAATGTATTCTTTTAATCTTTGATAGATATTTAGAATTTTTCATTGAAATAGTAAAACAGAAAAGAAGGATCTTATACTTCTACAGTTCTTGGTGCTCGTAACCAAGGTAGGAAGAACGAGTTGTTCTGTTCGAAACAATTAAGATCCCGTTTGATTCTCATTTTTCCTCCATAAAAATTAAAAATATGATCGTTATCAATCACATCCAACCACCATTTTTTACATTTCATCTCTTATTTGAGGTTTATAACGACTATATTTTGTATTCTCATTCTACAAATAATGTTGTTCAAACGGGCCCTAAACACTAGTGAATTATTGTAGATGTTTAAAAGGTTAGGTTATTGTTTATCATATCGTCCAATTTAATAAGCACCTGATCTGGAGTAAAATAAGATTTTTATTATATAATGGTATTTTGAATTTTGAAATATTATGCAAAAAGAAGATCTCAAAAACAATCCAAGAAATCCCCCAATTCAAGCTTTTTAATTTTACCCTAGACTTGAAAGAGTGATTACCATTTTAACTCAATTGTTTTTCCCTTAACCCTATGAGGGAAGGGTATCAACAAAGAAATCTTTATGATAGGGGATAATTTGGAAAATTAGACAACAATTAATTGATGGGATGGAAGAGAGAACGCAACCTTATTATTATTTCTCTACCAAACAAATATAATTTATGCTTAAGTGGATCCACCAATTTGATTCGAAAATTCCGCGATCAACCAAATTATAAAGAAAATTACCTCAACCATCTACATTTTTACTTTTAATTTCATAAATCAGGTATTGTTAATTTTCTTTCAAAAATTAGGAGCATTCCACTCCACCTCATATCACACTCACCCCTCCTACTGCGGAAACTCTAATGCTAACCCCATTTCCACTAGCGGACCTCGGGGGCCTATAGGGTCAATTGAGCCCCAGTTTTTTTTTTTTTTTTAAATTATTAAATTTGTTTAGTTTTTTATTTTTAACAAATTTTTTTATTAGAAAATATACTAAAAATTTTGATTGTAACCCTCTAATCCAAGTAATATGGGTCCGTCCCTGCCCATTTCCACCCTCAAATCCCCTACCACCCCCACAGTCATAACCCCTTAGAATGTTGGTCACACTTCCTCTTCCTCCTCCTAGTTGTATTCCTTGATATCCATCCAATTTCCACTGCCAATGCCAATAGCTAATTGTTGGAAATTTCTTTTGATTTTGTTTGTTAAGCAAAATTTAATTAACAACGGAATATAAAATTGTAATGGGGTTTGTGTAACGTGTTCCACAACCCTTCAACAGCAATATAGGAGGATTATAAAAAAATGTTGAACAACAGGAGAGAGAAGGAACGAGGAGACTGTTACTTACACGTTTTCACGTCTTTGTGTGTGTGCTCGAACTTGACGGGGAGAAAGAGAGAGAAAAAAGAAAAGAAAAAAGAGTTGATGGAATAGTTTTGAAGCGGCGAAATACGGCGGGGGAAATGGGAATGCGATAGAGAGAAAGAGTCCAAATTTTAACTTCATTAAATAAAATCAACTAACATTTTTCATATTTTTACTTTTTTACTTTAAAAAAAACGAGGTTAAAAAAAATCATAATGAGGTAGAGAAGGTGGTGGTTATGGATTTAAGGTGAAGAAGGTGATAGTGATGGTGGCGGTGGTGGCGCCAATTTTGGTGGTGTCGACGATGATGAATAGTATATATGATTAGTTAATTAGGTAATTTGTGACCTATTATATGTGTGATTTGCGATTAAATACGTGATTGTAACAAGTTATTAGGGTAATTTACTAATAAATAAATTATCACTCGTTAATTGTGTGATTTGTAACTAAAATACATAACTGTAACTTACAAATTGTCTCTGTAACTTTGACCTTGTATGGTATGTGATTAGTAAATGATATGTAATTGTGATCACGTGATCATTAAAAAACTTTTTATCAGATGTCGCAAATGTGATCAAAATTCAAAAGTGTATCTTTTTTTAGCTTCCTTTTCTAAACCCAGAATGGATTTTCGATATGAAAAAAAAAACCAAAAAATTATCAACGTAAGAATAATTTCTATTAAAGACAACATGTTTGGCTAAGGGGTCCGATAAAAAAAATGTTTTGCTACGGCAAGGGGAGTCATTTAAATTTATCCTCAAATAACATTTCAAGAACAATTTCTATTAAAGAAACAACATGTTTGGCTAACGGGATCTTCGAATAACATTTTGCATGATTAGAAATGTTATATTTTTATTTATATGTAGTTAGATGTTACTTAAAAAAAAAAAAAAAAAACAAAACCACGATGACTATGCATAATCGTAACTTGTGTGACTTAACACGCGTAAAATTGTATCACCATAGGTCGTGCCAATTGTTTATAGTCCATACCAAATCTTTTATTAAATTTAGATTTTATTATATAATATCTTAAATCTAAACCTATTTAATTAATTAAATATATGTAGTAGTTGGACGTGTTTCCAATTGTTGACACATTGCGTTAGTCCAAATATCAAATATGTTTATTCGTCACCTCATTTCCTATTCACAATACACTTAAGGATACGTTATTCCATTAATAAGCAATTTAATATCGTAAGGGTAACTTATGTGGTATTTACATAACATCAATACATAGAGGGATATATCATTAATAAACAAATTAATATTGTAAAGGTGTATTATATGAATATGAGAATACCTACTTTCCTTTATTCAATATTTTTATTTCAAATATTATGTACAACATATTTGACTGAGCATTTAAGCAGTTTGTTTTCACACTTAAGAGTCACTTAGGGTCCGTTTGATTGCAACATAAAATTTGGGTGGAAAGAGAAATAAATTGTAAGAAATTGAATTGTTTAGAACTTATTTGACCGGAAAATGTCGATTAATTGTTTTTTCTTGGTATAATTTTTCACCCGAAAAAAAAAAATTTGAAATTTTTGATATTCGTTTGACTTTATTTTTCATGAAAATTGTCCATTAGAGGGGTATATATTTTTTACAATTGTTATTAGAATTTGTTCGAATTGCAATAAAAAAAAAATCGAATATCATTCTTTTGACTTTATTTTTCATGCAAATTGTTAATTAAAGGGATATATTTTTTTTTACCATTAGGTATAAAATTTGTTCTAATTGTAAAAAAAAAAAAAAAAAAAAAAAGGCTAAAACTGTTTTTCCTCTCACAATGGTGAGAAAAGTTTTTCATGAAAAAGCAAGAAAATGGGGGGAGGGAAAAACAATTCCCAAGAAAAAAATGCATCAAATAAGCAAAAGTAGGAAAAATGGAATTTACAATAAAAGCACAATTATAAGAAACTGGATAATTCATTGAACACTTGAAAAAAAGAAGAAAAGAAAAGTAAAAACAAATAATTCGATACTAACAAGAGATATTGAGGTTCTATTTGAGCCTTATTTAAAAAAAAAAAAATAGATTTTATAATAGTAATATATTTGAAAAATGTGTGATTTAAAAAAATTAAGGGTCTGTTTGTTTTCAAATTAAAATTCTGATTTTAATATAAGTCAAACAATCATTATCAATCACATTTTTTTTGGATCTTACTAATTTTTAATCATATATTTCAAAATTTTTTCTATCACAATCTACTAAAAATCTGATTTTAATTTTCATCAAATACCCTCTAAATTTCGTAAAAAATTATTTTATTGAAAAAATTAATAATACATGTTTAAAAATGAATTTTTAGATAGTGAAGCTCAAAGTGGCAATTCCCGAAATTAAGGCAAAATACAAGGCCATAAGCGTAAGCAAAGAGTCCTGTATCATCAAAGTGGACAGCTCAAGCCTCAAAGTACATATCTGAAACAAGGATCCAGGTGTGCTAATGTGCATGACTTCCTGAAAAATTACAGAAATATTTTCACAAATTACTGTCTTGTCTTCTTGTACAAAATTTGTAGAAAAAACATGTGCTTATAGCAAAATTCTGACTTTTTAGTCCCCATGTTGGACTTACCGAGTCCACGTTTGGCTAAGCTTATTTTAACTAAAGTGTGTTTGATAGAGATTATTTGGGAAAAATGAATTTTGAAATAGTGATATGATGGGAAATGTGTGGTTGAAAAAGAATAAAAAATTGATGTGATGAAAAATATTCATTTTTTTTTTGAAAATAAGTAGAAGAATGAGAATGAAAATAAAAATGAAAATGTGGGTCAAACGGGGTCTAAATCTGCTTATAACTAAAAAACGTTATAACATCACTAATTTTTTATTGGTGAAAATAAAAAATAAATAAATTACTTATTTAACAATAAAATTTAATAATTTTTGAAAAAAGTAATTTTCGTAGTTAAACAACAGAATATAATAATTTGCATACACGTGATGTGATGAGATATGACTGGATCATAAGTTTTATCAACTAGATAAAAAAAATTTCACTCTGTTTTTGACACATCATATATATATATATATATATATATAAACTATTATATAACAATTTATGTACAAGTAACAATATTATTTTTCCAAACATGTTTATAAATAATTACTTATTTTACAAGTAAAGTAGAATAATTACACCCTTGATTCTGAAGTATTGGTTGTGTACATGTGTACGCTAATGTCTTGTGGACTGGACTTATGTAAGCAAGTGAATTTTTTCTATCTGTGCATCCTTGACATTGGGTGCATTTTGCAATTGAAATGTGACGTTCGACGCATAAAAGACCAGCCTGAGAAGCTAGCACCTTGACTACAATGAGTTCAAATCTCCATTCCCTTTGAGAACCAAATGCTTTCACACAATCGATGCATTTCTAAACACCGCTCCAAATCAACTACCATGTCTCGAACATCATAATCTGTGTTTAATTTGAGATCACCCTAAGACGGTGCATTTCGAATGATTACTTGCGAATATTGGACTCATCTCTCGACATTATATTTGCATAAGCTAATTCCACCAAAATCCTCACATTTCTCATTTTCCTCCGAACACCATTGATTTTCTTTTACACTATAGCATCTATGATAGACCACAAATCGACTCAAACACCTCCTCTGCACCTGTGGGAAGATATTTAATAATGTATTTTCACATCACCTCATGTTACACATTTAAATTTTTTCACAATCTCACTTTTGACTATTGCACAAATAAAGAAAAACACGACTGTTGGTTTTAGATACCCTAAAAGTCATGCATTGACGTCACCATGCACTCCCCTTCGAAAAATTATTACCAAAAGGCAATATATTATGGAACAACTGCCACATAAATATTTTCACCTCAATCATCCCCAAGTGCCATAACATCTTCCACTGATGAGCCAATGACACAATACTTGGTTTCTAACCGCAATTCTCACTTTTCACAATGTTTATATTGCCTCACTTTTCGTAACGGTTTATGAAATTATTATCACTTCAACATCAACCAGTAGTGGCAAATGTTCAATCCTACCATGGAGCACTTGTAAATAGTGAAAAGCAAATGATTCAGCCATAATCCTTGGATATTTTCCATCCCACACGATCTAGAATTGTCAAATCGACTCTAGATACCAAATGTTACTTTTTTTTTTAGAATGGCTATTACTTTTGATCAAAATATTCAATTGTTTATAAACAAGCTTATATAAAATTTTCCGGCTACTTGTTTTTGTGGAACAATTTTTACAGAAAAACTTTTAGAAACAATTCAACGTGTTGATCATACATAAGATCTATATATTCTAAAAAAAGTAAATTTTTACTGAAAAAAAAAAAAAAATGGAAGAAGGCAAACACGCAATAAACACTCTCATTTCACACACCCAAGTCCCAACCCCAACACTGCAAACAGAACACTGTATTTCTACATTATTTTCTCAACTGGAGTACAGATAGAAAAACCCAAAATAGGATATTAAAACCAAAAATAGAAAAATAATATTAAAGTTAGGGCCCATTGTCATCGCCATCACCAGGTCCCCACCACTATCCACCACTCTCAAATGTTAAATTGCTTATAATTTTTTGTTCTTAATTTGCAGAACTTAAGAAAAGAAAAGTGAACCAGTCAATCTTGAGTGAGAAAGAGTGACCAAACGCTAACTGAATATATTTGCTTTCACTACAATTAAGATTAGCAAAAAGTGAAAGCGTATAATTTCATAATTGAATCCCGACCCTATTCTGAGATTCAACAAAATTTCCTCCTCTTGGTCAGTCTCTCCCTCGCCTTTCACTTTCTATGTATTTATATGCATTTTTTGAGCGAGATTTGGAAGGTGGTTTGCAATAGTTCAGGCGCATGTGTTATAAGCAGTGACTGAATTTTGTTTTTGTTTTAATCTGCATTTCCTGTACATATGGATATCTCACTTTGTTATTGTATATCACATTTCCAGCTTTCCTTTTCTAAAGTTATAGAACGAAATTTTTTAAGTTATGTTGATTTTTTTTTAGTCAAGTTTGGTTGAACTAGGTCAATTCTTCATCACCTAAAATTCTAGAGTTGGTGGAAAAAAATATGGCCTTATTGTTTTTATTTTCTTGAGCTCAGATTAATATTCGGTTATAAATTCTGCTTACAGGAAATTTTTCACGTGCTGGATCATGGTGTGTCACTGTTCATGAATAGTTTTTGTGATACACGAGCATTAGAAAATAGTGGGATAAATACGAAGATTGTCTTTTGTGGCCTGATCCAACTTTGGTTCTACTAATCCTACTAAGTTGAGTGGTACTTTGATACTTATAGCAGTTCTGCCAAGTTCATGTTCGAATGTTGAAGCATATTGTTTTGGCAGATGATGATTTTTTTAGTGAAAATTCAACATCACATTTACTGGTGCATTTTATTGGGATATCTTCTAACGTGTGTGATCTCTCATAGCATGGGCTTGAATGGAAGTGGCTCCTCTATGTTAGGGGAAGGATTAAATCATCATCATTCGGTATCATTTTTAACTGATGGAACTCAAACCAGTGCCGGTAGTCGACATCAAGAATTGAGTTTTTCAAGCCAGACAGCTGATTTTGCTTCTTGTGAGGACTTGGAGGGCGTTGGATCATTTGATAATACCTGTTTGCTCAGTTCAAACCTGCATATAAGTAGTGACATTTATGTAGTTGGCGCTGGGAACTTGGAGATACTTCCTTATATATCAATTGTTTGTCCAGTAGAAGGCTGTACAATAAGTTTCAATTTATCTGGCACTGTTAAAGTTGGTCAAAATGCTGCTATAGTTTCTGGCACTGTTATTTTTTCGGCTGTCAGTCTGACTATGGGACCTAATTCTTCCATAAATACAACAGCCTTGGGGGGAACACCACCTTCTCAGACTAGCGGGACGCCTGTTGGCAATGATGGAGCTGGTGGAGGGCATGGTGGTCGTGGTGCTTCCTGTCTGAAAACTAATCGTACAAATAATTGGGGCGGTGATGCCTATTCATGGTCAACTTTGTCTAGTCCATGGGTTTATGGTAGCAAAGGTGGTGGCACTGGCACATCTGATATACACAAATATGGGGGAAATGGTGGTGGACGTGTTTTGCTTGATGTAAAGGATGTTCTTTATATAAATGGATCTGTATCTGCAGAAGGTGGAGATGGAGGATCACTTGGGGGTGGGGGATCTGGTGGAAGCATCATTGTGAAAGCTCAGAAGCTGTGAGAAAATTTCCTTCTTAAACTGCATATATTTCATTATTTCCGTTTCTCGTGCATATTCATGATATTCTTTTACATGTCTGTCTAATATAAATGCTGAATCATTAAAATTCCGCTTTTCACTGTGGATAAATACATTTGCAGACATCGCGAATCCACCCATTTTACAGTGTCAAAATTATGCAGCTTGATAAATTCATAGCTCATAACCTTTCAATATGCAATTTTGATACAGGCTATTGCTCGTGTTCTTAGGTGTTGTACTCTGAAAAGATGCATACCGTTTGTACAGTTTCACACATAAAAAATTTGGAAATTAAGTGAAAATAAACTAACAAAATCAATATGTTACTGTCTTAGTTAGATCTTCTACAAGCCGACAAGGAATGTTTAATATGCATTTACCGATTCACTTATAACTAAAACTGACTGAAAGATGGATATTCGCGTCAAAAAGATCTTAGGTGGAGGCCTAACAACCCTGCCTAGACATTGATAGTATTTCTGGCCAAAAAAAAAAGAAAAAAGAAAAAAAGCTATAAGGGAGCCGAACGGGACATAGTGGGGGAATGGGGATAGGAAGTGGGATGATAGAAATTGATGGCTGACCTGGATTTTCAATGGCTCTTTTCTTTTTCGCATTTATTGTGATTTTATTGAAGGATGTGATCATTTGATAAATTTTATAGAGTTAGCATCGTAGTGTTTTTGTTGAGAGGAGTATTGTGTTTATTTTCTTATCTTTATTCCTATTTTTTTTTTTTTCTAAGATAAGGTTTTTCACCTGATTATCCTTGGCACTAGTGTGAATTAAGTTCTCTCCAAAATTTTATCCTATATGGGTTCTTTTTGGTGCTTGGAGAAACAATAAAAAAATAAATAAATTAAAGTACATTTATTTGAGGAAGGCAACTATTTGCAACTTTGATTGTTAGTGACAATGTTAAACCACCTCATCTAAAATATTAAACCATTAGAGAGGGAACACTTGATTAATTAAAATTTTGTCTTCAACACCCAACATCTTTCGTTGCTGTCATATCTGTTTTGTTTCAGAGGTATTCTTTTGCATGACTTTAGGAGTTCAAATAGGCACTCGATAGAATTGTTTTGTTTACCCTATTTTCTGCTTGTTAATACTTGACCAAGCAGCTTATATGTGCTTGTAAATAGAGCTGACTGCTGAAGTAGATTGTGGTCTTTTAACTTTCTCATGTCTTGCTAACCATTTAACTAGATACAGCTTCTAGTAATCCATTATTCTAGACCATATTTTCTTTGGAATGTTGCATTATTCATTAAATACAATCTAACTGTCAACGATTTGATTTGACTGCACAGGAAGGGATTTGGTATCATAAGTGCAGCTGGTGGGAGGGGATGGGGCGGAGGCGGAGGCGGAAGGGTCTCTTTGAACTGTTACAGCAAGCAAGAAGATGTGAAAGTCATTGTGCATGGTTTGTACTTATAACCTGTTCCTGACAATTCCTAGTTAATAACCCCATAGCATAGTCCAGTGCTAAATGTCATTCTTCTGTAAGAACTGTGGGTTCTGTGTTCCAAGTTGTAGCTTTAACACTCATATCTGCGGGAAATAATCTTCAAAAACATCAACGTGTAAATTGACTCCATCTTTTGTTCTTTCTCATTCCTGATATAGTATCTCTAATTTACGTTTTACCTGTATGCTTGAAAGTCATTGAACTTTTTTATTGGGCTGGTACCTTATCTAACTTACCCGTGGGGCCCACTTGTGTTACTATCTAACTAGGGATAGGTGGCCAATGTATCAAACTGGGTCATATACTGTTTTGACGACGTCCTTTTGTGATATACGTAGTTATGTCTATTTTATCAAGGAGACATCTTTATGTGGAGAACAAAATTCAAAAACAAGGCCTCTGTTTGGGATTCATTTTTTTTGCTAAAATTATAAATTGGTAGAAATGGGTGGTGAATAGATGGGTAGTACAGTAGTACTTGTCTTAAAAAATGTGTGGTTAAAATCAATGTTTAACTTTGAAAATGAACTTTTAGGGGGGGGGGGGGGGGGGGGGGGATGAATCCCACATAGAGGCAAGACATGTAAAAGTTCTAATTACAGCAAAATGCTTGATCCACCTACAGAGGCTATCCAAAGAAATTTTTAAGCCGAACCATTCTCAAGACCCAAAACCATCAAATCAAAATAAGTTGGTGACATCACCATTACAATCTTTGACGAATGACAGTTTAACACCAATAAACCCCTAAAATTGGAAAACATGTAGCATTCTATCATTTTATTGGTGAATTCTGTTGTTGTTCTTGAAACTTTCTTTCTTCTCCATCTTGCTCATTCTCCCATAACGAATGAAGCATTCCAGTCTCCTTAATTGGTCTCTGTTTGATACAGATCCTTTCATACTGTTGTCCTTCTCTTTCTCTCTCCTTTCAAATCTTTATACAAAATTAATAGTCATGTGCTTTACTCCTCAGTTCTGTCGGAGTGAAAATATTCTCAGTTCTCCCAACTTCTCATCCCCTACATATGCCCCCAGATTGTTAACAGTTCTTCTTAGACCAAGAAAATGAGCTATGGCTTTTTGTATGGAACCAACGCCATGTTCTTTCTTATATTCCCTCGCAACTGAACCTTCATCATTATTTTCCCATTGAAAAATCTGCACCTGTTGTTTGAGTTCTACTGTGGATCAAGGACTTTGTATAATAATTCCTCTCCCTCACCAAACTTCCACCTACTTTTGATGAATCCTTGGAAGTTAGAAAACTTTGTTGAGTCATGTGGGGATATACTTGTATATATGTCTTTTCTTTTTCCAGTTTCAGACGTGGAGGCGCACTAGGGCACCTTTAGGAACATGCAATACTCTAAGTCACACCTGAAGACTATTAGAATCAAAAAGTAGTTATGAAAACTAAATAAACTATAATATGACAAACATTTAGGTTCAAAGGGGAAAAATGAGAGCGACCATCCAAGCCCTTTTGATAACCTTTATTATTGTTCAACTTTGTTAATGTGCTTTATTGAATTCCATAAGAGATTCCTTGTGTTCTTATTCAATAATCCTATTAAAATCAAGTAAGCCACTCATTTAATTCCTTGTATGAACTATATTTCAATCGTGTCTCTGTGCTTGAGTTTTCCAATTATGTCAACCACCAAAAAATGGTTGGACGATCTTTTAAGACTGTATAATATTTCAATCAGCATCACTGGTGTGGTATGCTATTTATTTTTTGAAAAATGCTATCCATGTGCTTGTCTAATGCTCCTTTGGACAAAATCTATTTATCGTCTTTTCTTAGATTCAGATCTATTTACTCTGTACTGTCAGGATGAGGATTGGTAATCAACTTCTCAAATTGTGTGTTGATGTGGAAAACTTAATTAAGGGATCCTTGAACTGGAAAATTGCAAACTATTCCTTAACTCACTATGTATCAGTAGTGTCAACGTGTTTCTTCATCCTTTCAAAATAGAGATTTCTGTTGTAGTCATCCTTGGTGGAGATGCGTTGGATAGAATTAGGTCTATTGATTTCTGAATGTTATTATCAATGAAAAAGTTCATAGCTTCTGTATGCTGTTGTATCATGTATGAACACAAACAGGAAGCCTGATACTAAGAAGCAGCAAGACAAGTTACTTTTTTCTATAAATTTGAGAGAAGTGACTGTAAATTGGTTGAAGATTAGGTCTGCTTATTCTCTAACACCATTTTTATTGCATGGAAACCATACTGAATTGTTCAAACCTTTGGTTCTTTTTCTTTCTTTCCTTCGGATAGGATTCTTCTGCTCCTGGAATGTTATAAACCAGGACCCAAAAAGAGTATAAAAAGAGTACACCCAATTTATATGTTGTTTGAGACATAACAATTAACATAGATATGCATGCATTGTATTGTTTATCTGGATCTAATGTGCACGAGAAGATTAGGACAAATTTATATATAAAACCCCAGTTGCTGGAAATAGGTAACAGTGGATAAACAAATTTTCCCAAAGGATTACTTAGCTTTTTATAGGTTTCTGGCAGGTTCAATCCCCCGGATACATTTGTATTGAGCTACATGATCTGTGTTTGCTGTGGCAGGTGGGTGGAGTATTGGGTGTTCTTGGAATGCTGGAGCGGCCGGTACTTATTTCGATGCATACGTACTGAGTTTACGAGTTGGCAATGACAATATAACAACAGAAACAGAAACTCCTCTGCTGTATTTCTCTACTAGTCCGCTGTGGACAAATGTCTATGTGGAGAACAACGCTAAAGTTCTAGTGCCTCTGCTTTGGACAAGAGTTCAGGTCTTCAATCATACCCTGTTTTGATATATTTAGGTGTTAGGAGGTAGTGTGTGCAAGAAACTCAGATATTCTCTTCTGATGAATTTGGCATTGGTCTCTTATATGATACATTTGGATCATATCACTTCATTCATGCATAAATAAGTATATGACAACAGTAAATCACCAGATTAAGTATTTATCCATTTTAAACTCCATTTTAGTTGTAATTCACTAATATTCCTTTCTAGGAACATGTAAGACTTTTTTGTATTTAGCTAATAATCCCTTTCCGTAAAATGTTGGTAATTTCTCTCTCTTGGGCCTTTGTAAGTTGAATTGGGAAAAAGATTATTCTATTTCACATGTTAATTGTACAATACAAGCTCCTATTTATAGTACAAGGAATGAGAAAATTAAAGGAAAATATAAATCTAGAAAATCTCTTATAAATAAACAATATATTCTTTCTATGGAAAGTGGAATCCCCAGTAATTCTTTCTAATAATTGTTCTTGTCATTTTGAGATTTTAACACTCCCCCTCAAATTGGATAGTAAATGCTGATCAATAAAATCATCGAATTTTGATCTAGGCAACCTTTTACTAAAGATATCTACAGTTTGTGCTCGTGTGGGCACATATGTCATGCAAATAGTTCCTTCCTCGACTTTTTCTTTGATAAAGTGTCTGCCAATCTCTACATGTTTAGTCCTGTCATACTGAACTGGATTAAGAGAAATGTTGATTGCTGCTTTATTATCACAATAGAGATTGATTAGCAACTTCATTGTTACAAATAATTCTTTCAGAAGCTTCACCAACCACAATCCTTCACATATTCCTTAATCAACAACTCTGAACTCAGTTTTAGCACTACTTCAGGCTACTACATTTTGTTTTTTATTTCTCCATATTACCAAATTTCCCCATGTAAAGCTACAATAACCAGTAGTTGACCTCTTATCGTCTTTCGATCCTGCCCAATCTGCATCTTTGTAGAATTTAACTTCTCTTCTTTCATTCTTTTTGAAGAATAGCTCCCTTTTCGGAGGTTCCCTTGAGGTATCCGAGTATCTTATAGACAACTTCTAGGTGACTTTCCGTTGGCGAATGCATGTGATGGCTTACCATACTTACTACGAATGTGATGTTAGGTATAGTGTGTGATAGGCAGATCAGTTTTCCAACTAGTCTTTGATATCTGTCAGGTTCTACAAGATTTCCTCCATCTTCAGCTCCTTTTCCCACACCTACAAGTGTATCATTTGGTTTACATCTTGGTGTGTCGGATGTGAAATTCACTATGTTCTTTGTTTTTTACTTTCTTGAGTAAACTAGTATCCCCTTAACTTGTTTTTCTACAACTCCCTGTGGGTTCAAGTTTCCTTCAGTTAATGGCATATTAGAATCATGTTTAGATGGTAGGGTAGGCATAAGGGAGAGATTGACTTCAAAGAACCAATCTTTGAAAATGACATCAAAACTAACAAAGATCCTATTTGTGATAGGATCATAACATTTGTGTACCCCTTCTGTGTAGGAGAATATCCTATTAATACATATTTAATGTAACGCCCCAAATTTTCATACATCTTTTGAGGTGTTATCAGGAATAATTTCACTTACTTAAATGCGGAAAGATAATATTTTAATCTCCAAATAAACAGAACATTCATAAAATCATGTTTTTAAATAAAAACAACTTAAACATTCTCAATAAGACAATAAATTCAAAATGCAATAAAACCTGGAAAATTTATTTGTCGAAAATCTCTTTTCTTGAATTCCTTGGCAGTCCGCTGCACCGTCCTTCCATTGTTCCAATCGACCCGAACTAGCTTGTAAAATTTGTAAGAGTGAGTATTTTAAAAAAAAACCCAGTAAGATACGTGCAGTTTCTACACACAATTATATGCAATAAAATAACATTTCATACCACTCTTCTCTTTATGGAGTACATCGGTGATCAAGCGACACACCCATCTTAGGTCCTCTTATAATCTCATATATTTTTCTTAAGAACCCGAAGGTCCACTGATGATCCATGCATATTTAATTGAACATAAAAACGTAGAGAAACATATCACTTTGCACATAAGTATCTTACCTGTTATTGAAATACAAAAGAATCTGAATGTATGTTAAAAATCTTCTGTCTCGAATGATAGATCTTTGATTGACAATAATGATGTAAGCAACTTTTTAACTTTTCAACCCTTTTTCTCTTTCTTCTCTCTCTCTCTCTCTCCTTTTTCCCTCTTTATCTCTCCTCTTTCTCTTTCTCTCTCTCTTTCTACCGTATAAAAAATATGTGTGTAGAAAAATATGACACATGCATGGTATTTATAGTGGTTAATAGATAATGATGACTTAATAGACTCCAAATAAAACTCTTAATTTAAATTTAAATTGGACTCTTAACAGATAAATCATCTTATCAAGAAATTCGAATTTAAAAGATATCTAATTACATGAGGATAAAATTCTAGTGTGGATATATGTAACTTTCAAATTTCATTTTTAATTTGAAAATAAACATAATAATATATACCCAATCATAATTAACAGTTAACAATTATTCTACTTAAAATAGAATTACAATTAACTAACAATCTTTTTATCAAAATAAATATGAAATACAATTAGTATTCTACGTGTAGTGGTAAAATCAATTGGATAGTGAATATTTTGGTAAAACAAATCATGATATATCTCAACCAACCACCACATGGGACACTTGGCATGCTAGGAAAATTTACACTAGATTATAATAATAATAAAATAAATCACCCCATTTATCATCTAATCCTACACGTGAAAATCACAATTTACACTAAAAATCAAAACCAACTTATAAATTACTTTTGAAATAAAATCTTAAAATGTCAATAACTTGGGTTTAACATATCCAAATCGACTTTTTCTTGGGCCTAAAATATATGATTTAAAACGAGCTATCCAATGAGTATAATATTGATATACTTATATTTGCCCTATCAAAATCTAATTATTTGGCCCAAAAATATAAAGATTTACAACATATTTCATTTTAAATCCTTAAACTTTTCAAAATAGATAAATATAAATAAACTTTATTTCAAAAAATTTCGGGACTTTACATTTAATCGTGCGGGGATCGAGTTTATTCTTGTGATGAGAGTGAACATGGACAAATGCGGTGCAACCAAACACTCTTAGGGATAGATTGGAGCTAAGACGCGAAGTAGGGAAGTATTTCTGAAAGTTTTGGAGGGGTGTTTTGAAGTTTAGAGTGTGGCTAGGCATCCGATTGATTAGATAAGTGGATGTAAAAATAGCATCCCCCAGAATATTTGAGGCATGTTCATGGTAAACATTAAGGCGCGAGCAACTTCAAGGATATGTCAATTTTTGCGTTCGACAATCTCATTTTGTTAAGGAATGTTGACGCATGAGATTTGATGAATTATTCCATGATTTTTTAGGAAATCCCCAATGATGATATTGAAGCATTTAGTACCGTTGTCTGTGTGTAAGATTTGAATTTATGTTTGAAATAGTGTATGAATCATGGAATGAATGGTGATAAACACGGAGCGAACATAAAATTTATCTTTGAGTAGGTAAACCCAACAAAGTCAAGTATGATCATCAATAAATATAATAAATCATTTTGCGTGAGTACGATTTGGGACTCTTGAGGGTCCCCAAACATCACTGTGAATCATGGTAAATGACTTTGAAGGTTTGTATCTGGATTTTGGAAATGATGTACGTTCATGTTTTACAAGCTCACAGAATTCACATTGAAGATTAAATGGTTTATTATTTAAGAAAATAGAAGGGAAAATACATTTTAAGTATTGAAAGTTGGGATGACCCATTCTAAAATGACATAACATAATTTCACTATTTCTAGGGACAGACACAGAATCACAAACTTTAATTTGACATTGTTTACTTAAATCAGCATCTTCAAAATAGTAGAGTCTTTCATTTTCCTTAGCACTGTCAATTGTCTTCCCTGATAGGTCTTGAAAAACACAGTGAGAAGGGAAAAATTTAGCAGAGCAATTTGAAGTTTTTGTTAACTGGCTTATAGACAGTAAATTACATGATAAATTCGAAACGTAAAGGATAGATTCTAAAGTTATAAAATCAGAAATTTGAATACTCCATTTTCCTACTACAGTAGGTAGGGAACCGTCTGCAATTTTAACTTTAAGATTACCAACACAAGTCGAATATGACGAAAATAGGTGATAGGAATCCGTCGTGTGGTCAGATGCTCCAGAGTCAATAATCCATGGTATTCTAGATTGGATTGTGAATTTTATACCTCTAAAAAAATTACCTCTGTGAGTTAGTGATCTGGAAGGATTATTCGTGGGGTTTTGACTTGATGATTGAAGGCTAGAAAATATTTTGTAGAGTTGCTCCATCTGCTTGGCGTTAAAGGCATTATTGGACTCCTTTGATTTTTTTTTTGATAATCAATAGACACTTGATATCCTCGATTTCTATTATTTTGCCTTGGTTTCTAATTTGCTAGCTTTTCGTGAATGTTCCAACATGTATCTTCCTTGTGTCTAGGCTTACGACAGTGTTCACACCAAGGTCGACCCTTTTTCTGTTTTGAACTTGACCCAATTATTGACCCTTTAAAATATGAGCCCAAAGTTTCTGGCCCATTACTAGAATAATTAGGCCCAATATTGGAAGTTGGCCCAATAGTTGCTGATCTAATAGATGCTGTGTCATTTATAGGCCCATTCTTAATATTGGTTGGCCCGTTAGTGTGTGGCCCAATTCCTTTTAACATTAGACCTGAGCTTCTACATTGGACCCAAATCCATTCATCATCACTCTCCGAAAACTTTCCTCACGCCTCACCTTTGCGAAGATTTCACGCGGCGATGGCAGTGGTTTCCGGCTGAGTATTCTGCTCCTAACGTTGTCTAAATCCCGTTGGAGTCTAGCCAAGAACTCGAAAACTCTTTCATTCTACAACTTCTTCCGATAATACATGCTGTCATCTGAGCACTTCCAATTCTCCTCAGAACTTATGTCAAGTTCTTGCCATAACGCCGTCATCTCTAGGTAATAATTGATCACCTTGCTTCGTTTGCTACAGTCGAGACTTGATTTTGAAAATTTAGGTTGAATTTTCAGAATCGGAGTACATCTCCTTCACAGCTTCCTAGATGTCCTTTGCTGTGGGTAAGAATAGTCAAGTAATTCCAATTGAGGGCTTCATGAAATTGACAAGCCAAGCGGTCACCATTGAGTTTTTGGATCGCCATCTTTGAAAGAGTGCAGTGTCGGTCGGCATCTTGGTTTCTCCAGTTAGGTACCTAAGCTGTGCTTTTCCATCAATTATTAGCTTGATAGATTGTGCCATTCTCTATAGCTCTTCCTATCTATTTTTTCTATCGTGAGTTGGAACGAAGAGTTTTCAATTCCTCCTGTGCTTACGACAGAAATGGCCTCTGTTTCACCGTTGAAGGATTCAGAGGTCATTGAACATTTGTTGTAGTCGGCAGTTTCTGTCATTCTGCTGGCTCTGATACCATGTAAGTTGAAATAGGAGAAAAATTATTATATTTCACACGTTAATTGTACAATACAAGCTCCTATTTATATTACAAGGAATGAGAAAATAAAAGGAAAATATAAATCTAGAAAATCTTCTATAAATAAACAATATATTCTTTCTATAGAAAGTGGAATCCCCCAGTAATTCTTTCTAATAATTGTTCCAGTCATCTTGAGATTTTAACAGCTATATTTAAGAGC
Source organism: Osmanthus fragrans (assembly GCA_019395295.1). Lineage (NCBI taxonomy): Eukaryota > Viridiplantae > Streptophyta > Magnoliopsida > Lamiales > Oleaceae > Osmanthus > Osmanthus fragrans. The sequence goes on from CM033355.1 coordinate 3,869,457, forward strand.
AAGTTCCCTTTTAGAGACTAAAAGAGAGATTGATGCAGGATGTAGTCTGTGCTGTTCGGACTCGGCATTCCAGCCAGCATACCCGTGTAGCCACAGGTATTGGTATGGAATAAAGGTCGGATCCTTCAATTTTCAAGTCGACACGGTAGCCTATGGCGGGGCCACCACAAAGAAATCGAGAAAGAACACAGAAAACTTACTATGTGTGAAACTTAATATGTTGAAGGACATAAACTTGACATGTTCAAGGGCTGAAACATAATCTGTTGAAGAACTGAAGGTGTGTAGGCGGCTGATGAAGAATTGAAGAAGCCCTAATTTGTTGAAGAATATGTGAAGAGCTGTTTTTGGCTGTGTGGGAAATGAAAGAAATCAACTGGCTCAATTTTTTAACACCACAATTACTATTTTACCCCAATTTAAAAACAAAAATACTTTAGACACTTTATTTTCCATTTTACCCTAATAAAAAGTCAAACTTGTAAAAAAAGCCGAATATCTTTCTTTTCCAATTGCACTAGATGAAAATTAAAGTGCAAGACATTTTTAAAATTAATAAAGGACATGACAACTTCAAAATTTTAAAATATTATTTTTAATAAATTTTTTACATATGATTTTTTGAGGGAAAAAAATTGAAATTTGAAAAACGTACCTATGTACCGGTGTTCGAATTTTGGATTCTTTTTAATCATATTCCTATATCCTACATTTTAGAAAATAAAAGATCAGACATTTAGATATGTACCCGTACTCGAGTCCGAGCATTGTAGGATGTAGTAGAACAAGTATAAGAGAAGGGGAAAGGGGAAAGGGGAGAGAAGAGGAGAAAGGAGGGGTTACGAGAGAAGAAGAGGGAGAGAGGAAGATATAAATTGGGGGAGAAATCAGTTTATTTCGTATATCGAGGCTTGTTCTATTACAATGCAAAAGAACCCTTTAAATAAGGTTTCAAAAGGCCCTACTCTAAAGTATGAAAATACTATAAAAGGTAATAAATCAAACCCTAATAATGTCTCCTAAAATACGCATTAAAATTGAAAAGTAAATACAATAATATCCCTTCTAATTCTTCGTGATTTTTCCCCGATTGAGAAAACTTGACTCTAGTGAGATAATCTGCAATTTCTTAACCAAGGAGGGCGATCTTTCTTCTTTAGCAAATAACGGAACAGCCACGTAAAAGGTAATAAATCAAACCCTAATAATGTTTCCTAAAATACGCATTAAAATTGGAAAGTAAATACAATAATATTCCTTCTAATTCTCGATCAGTGACAATACCGTGCCACTAAGTAATAGTAATAAACAATACAGAAGAAAAAAGCTTTACTAATTTAATATCATCGTTGGACTCTTTAATGAATAATGGGATGCTATAAATGCAACACCGTTTTGTGCTTTTAATATAGTAAGGAATTCTCGAATGAATTTGTATCAAACCAAATGGGATGCCTCATATTTCATTTTTGCTTTGTTCCAAATCATTGTCTTTTTTTTTTTCTAGAATCTTCTTTATTGATATTTGTAGGAAATAGTGTATTATGGAAATATTTCCATATCTAGTGCAATTTAATAGGCTGTAATTATTCTTTCATATTAGGAATTATATTTTCCTTCTTTAGCTTCTTCTTGTATTATAAAAGGATGTAAGGTTGAATATTGGAATAAGATTTTAATTTCATCTCTCTCTCTCGGTTTTATTCATGGTATCAGAGCCAGAGGCTGTCTAAACCTAGCAACCTATGGCCGAAATTCCGGTCAACAGTTCCGGGTCTGTCATGTCCGACAGTCCCCAAATCGAAACGGAGGTTAACTCCACAACTGGTTCTCACAATTTTGAGAACTCTTCCTTCCAGCTCACAGTCGAAAAATTAAACGGAAAAAATTATCGTGAATGGGCCCAATCCATAAAATTGGTGATTGATGGAAAAGGCAAGTTGGGATACCTTACCGGCGAGTCGAAGAAACCTACTGAGATTGCACTCCTTCAGGGATGGAAGTCAGAAAATTCCATGGTCATCGCCTGGTTGGTACAGTCCATGAAACCAACAATTGGGAAGACCTTTCTCTTCCTTCCTACTGCGAAAGAAGTTTGGGAGGCGGTGAGAGATACATATTCAGACACGGAGAACTCATCCCACATCTTTGAAATCAAGGCTAAGCTTTGGCAAACAAAGCAAGGAACCAGGGACGTTACCGACTATTTCATGGAGATGACCTCACTCTGGCAGGAGCTCGACCTTAGCAGCGATGAAGACTGGAGCTGTGGGGATGACACTGTACGGTTTAAGAAGAAGATCGAGACAGAACGAGTCTATGAGTTCTTGGCTGGCGTGAATCGTGACCTCGACGACGTCAGAGGCCGCGTCCTTGGCAGGCGACCACTGCCGTCTCTTCGCGAGGTCTTCGCGGAGGTCCGGCGAGAGGAAGCTCGCCGCCTGATTATGATGGACGAAGGTAAAGGGCCAACTGAAGCCTCGCCCTTGTGATAAAAGGAAAACGGGCTGACTGTGTTGATCAAAAAATTTGGGCCGACTCTTACGGGCCCAATTGATGGGAGACGCCAGTCAAGTGGCCCAATGGATGGAAGTGGGCTGTCAAGTGGTTTTTTTTTTAAATGGAAAGAGAATTGGGCCCTGAAAATTATGGGCCCGAACCCATGGGTATGTCATCAAAAGGAGCAATAAATTGGTCAAGTCAAAAACAACGTGGCAGACCTTGGTGCGAACATTGTCGTAAACCCGGACACAAAGAAGATACTTTTTGGGATTTACATGGAAAGCCCGTTGATTGGAAGCCAAAACCAAACACTCGGAGTCGTGGATATCAAGCCGAGGCAAAAGTCAATCCTACTCAAAATGGTGCATTCAATCCTGAACAATTGGAACAACTCTACCACATTTTTCGAGAGAAAAGTGTGGTTGATTTCGAAAAAATTTTGTGGTTGATTTTTTGGTGGGTTTTTTGGATGAATTAATAAAATGTCTCCAAACTTCTGGTCAGTCTCCTTCTAATGGTCCCTCAAGCTCTCTAGCTCATAAAGGTAATTTTTTGAGAGCCTTGTTTACTACTTCAAAATCGAAAATTCCCTGGATTATAGACTCTGGGGCGTCTGATCATATGACAGACGCATATCACCTTTTTTCATCATACTCAACTTGTGCGGGCAATGTTAAAGTCAAAATTGCGGATGGCTCCCTCTCCTCTGTCGCGGGAAAAGGGAGTAACAAAATCTCCGACTCCATAATTCTCGAATCTGTTTTACATGTTCCAAATTTATCATGTAATCTACTGTCAGTTAGCAAACTAACTAGAAACTCGAATTGCTTTGCTAAATTTCTTCCATCTCACTGTGTTTTTCAGGACCTCTCATCGGGGAAGACGATTGGCAGTGCTAAAGAGTGTGAGGGGCTGTACTACTTTGATGAGGCTGAAGTGAGTAAACTGCATCAAATTACTACTTGTGAATCTGCGTCTGTTTCTAGGGATAGTGAAATTTTGTTATGGCATTATAGACTAGGCCACCCAAACTTTCAGTATTTGAAACGTATAATCCCTTCAATATTTTCGAATAAAATTTCAGTTGATTTCCAGTGTGAACATTGTGAACTTGCGAAACATCAGCGTACTTCGTATCCAAATTCTATGTACAAACCATCTAAACCTTTCACTATAATTCACAGTGACTTATGGGGACCCTCTCGAACCCCCAATCGAACACACACAAGATGGTTTATTACTTTTATAGATGATCATACTCGAGTCTGTTGGGTCTACCTACTAAAAGAAAAATCTGACGTCCGCTCTGTGTTTATCAATTTCCATACAATGATTCAAACGCAATTTCAAACACAAATCCAAATACTTCGCACAGATAATGGCACATAGTACATCAATAGTACACTACGAGACTATTTACAAAAACATGGAATAATCCACCAAACTTCCTGTGTCAATACCCCACAACAAAATGGAATTGCAGAGCGGAAAAATAGACACCTCCTAGAAGTTGCCCGAGCTTTGATGTTCACTACAAGTATGCCTAAATTCTTCTGGGGCGATGCTATCCTCACAGCCACATATCTAATCAATAGAATGCCCAGTCGAACCCTCTTTCGACACACCTCTCCAAAAATTCCAAACACTCTTCCCTAACACCCGTCTTCACTCTAATCTCCCTTTGAAAGTGTTTGGATGCGTGGCATTTACCCATATTCACTCTCACTCTCGGAACAAATTGGAACCCCGTGCACTTAAATGTGTGTTTATTGGATATTCTCCTACCCAGAAGGGGTATAAATGCTATGATCCATCAACACAAAAAATTGTTGTTAGTCTCGATGTCACTTTTTTTGGAAAAACACCGTACTTCCAAAAACCCTCTCTTCAGGGGGAGAATCTGAGTGAAGAGCGGTTACTCGACGAGTTTTTCAACTTTAATCTCTCCCCCCTTGAGCCAACCTATACCAAACATGTCAATCTAATATGCCATCTACAGAAGGAAACTTGAATATAGAGGGAGATGCAGACAAACAAAAAGAAATGCTAGTTTACTCAAGAAGGCCAAATTCGAAGTACAAGGGAAACCTCACACCTGAGGCACCAAAAGAGTCAGAACCGACGATAGGGCCTAATGAAACCCTATCCAATAACTCTGGATCTCCAAGTGATGATCTACCTATTGCTCTTAGAAAACAAACTCGGTCATGTACTCTCCACCCTATCTCTAAATTTGTGTCTTATAAAACTCTATCTACAAAATTCCGTACTTTTATTGCTAACCTTGATAACACAGAAATTCCAAGGAACATTCAGGAGGCCTTAGAAATTTCTAAATGGAGAGAAGCTGTTATGGAGGAAATGCGGGCTCTGGAAAAAAATGAAACTTGGGATATGGTAAAGTTACCAAAAGGTAAAAGACCAGTGGGATGTAAATGGGTTTTTAACGTGAAATATAACGCGGATGGAACAATAGAACGATATAAAGCTCGACTGGTAGCCAAAGGATACACACAGACATATGGGATTGACATATCTCTAGCAGCCAATTTGGATTGGTCTCTCCAGCAACTTGATATTAAGAATGCTTTTTTGAATGGAGAATTGGAAGAGGAAGTCTTTATGACAGTACCACCTGGGTTCAGTAATGAAGATGGAAGAGACTGGGTATGCAAGCTCAAGAAATCATTATATGGGCTTAAACAATCACCAAGAGCCTGGTTTGACAAGTTCGCAAAGGTGTTGAGAAATCAAGGATATCAACAAGGACAGTCAGATCATACTATGTTTTTTCGGCAATCTGAAGAAGGCAAAATAACAATTCTAATTGTGTATGTAGACGATATAATCCTCACGGGAGACAACATAACCGAGATGGACAGACTAAAGAAAAGCCTTACCTCCGAATTTGAAGTAAAAGACCTGGGACAGATGCGGTACTTCTTAGGGATGGAGGTTGCGAGATCAAAAATGGGTATCAGTGTATCACAACGAAAATACATTCTCGATCTATTGACTGAAACTGGCATGTTGGGTTGCAAACCGAGCAACACACCTATAGATTGTGGGAAAAGAACGAATGAGACAGGAGAACTGGTTGATAGAGATAGATACCAACGACTGGTTGGTAAGTTAATCTACCTATCACACACTAGACCAGACATAGCCTTTGCAGTCAGTGTTGCAAGTCAACACATGCACTCACCGACGGAAACTGATTTCGATGCAGTGTACAAAATCCTCAGGTATTTAAAAGGTACCTCCGGAAAGGGATTATTTTTCAAGAAGAATGAAAAGAAAGAAATAGAAATCTTTTACAGATGCTGATTGGGCCGGATCAATAGAAGACAGAAGATCAACAACAGGGTACTGTACCTTTGTATGGGGAAATCTAGTAACTTGGAGAAGTAAAAAACAGAATGTAGTGGCAAGGAGCAGTGCCGAAGCAGAATTCAGAGCAGCTGCACAGGGAATATGTGAAGGACTATGGTTAAAGAAACTCCTGGATGAATTGAAGGTTGGAATGAAGTTACCTATAAAACTCTATTGTGATAATAAAGCAGCCATCAACATTTCACTTAATCCAGTCCAGCATGATAGAACAAAACATGTGGAAATTGACAGACATTTCATCAAAGAAAAGGTTGAAGACGGAATCATTTGTATGGTATATGTCCCTACAAAGGAGCAAAGGGCGGATATCCTCACCAAAGGGTTGCCTCAACAAAATTTCAACGACTTTATCAACAAGTTGGATATGATCAATATCTACGATCCAACTTGAGAGGGAGTGTAGGAAATAGTGTATTATGGAAATATTTCCATATCTAGTGCAATTTAATAGGCTGTAATTATTCTTTCATATTAGGAATTATATTTTCCTTCTTTAGCTTCTTCTTGTAATAAAAGGATGTAAGGTTGAATATTGGAATAAGATTTTAATTTCATCTCTCTCTCTCGGTTTTATTCAATATTTTTATTAGCAAATATTATTACATTTTGTTCATCCGAAGTTAGGGGACCATTCCAAATTCCACTCCTTGCCAATCTCTAGAGGAGTAAATAAAAGGTTTATAACCTGTACATGTTTTCAGCCTGTCAAAAGGGCACTCAAGTCATGCTAAGACATTCTACTAGGACCTGCATTATATGCTCTTCAGCCATATTGTAAAATGTACCTGTCTCACTTGGACCTCATATACGAATCCACCCCCACCAGGGCCACCACCAAGATCTTTAATAAACCTATGCATAATAAACCCACCATCACCATCAGCTTAACAACCACCAATTCCTTCAAACTGAAAGAGACCAAGATTAGAGACCCTGTTAAGGAGAAGCATAGAGAGAGAATAAATGGGAAAAGCGAGGGACAAAAATAAAAGCAAAGAACAGAAAATTACGGAGTCTTGCAGAGAAAATGGAGAACAGAGAAATTAAAAGAAGCAAGAAAAAGATGAGGAGAATTTACTTCTTCATATGTCCGGTTTCTTAATTAGTTTGGGCCCTGTGTACAGTCACGTTTCTCTGTTCCAGAAACAACCTTCCATTGCTGATTTTAGCTCAGATCAGTCCTCTTCTGGGACCGAACAAGTCACTCAGTGCCAGTTTCAAACTGAAACAAACTAGTTACCCTCCCCGCTGTTAACAAACTTTTATTTTGGAAGCTATGGTACTCAGCGATATTCCATAGTAAAATTACTGGAGAAATCAGTATTTGATGACTGATTCATAAGGTACTTCTGATGACAATTACCAGAACAATCTTCCTACCATATTCTATTAGGCATAAATTAGAGTACAAAACTAGGAAGCAACTCCAATAATCGAGCAAACTCATCCATTTAGGTACTAAGTGAGTGTTCTTCAGTCTACAGGAAGAAAGTTCGATATATGATGCCATGGAAAAGCTTTGAAAAGAGATGAAAAGGAACATCCCTACAGAACATCTTCATCTAAAAGTAAGATGATAGCTGATGATGCAAGCTGAGTGTGTAACTATGATATGGATAATAAGTGATGGATATTGGCAGAGCATTACTGTTACTTAAATAAAGTCGGCGTACAGTCTTCAGTTTTCTACCATAAAAATTTAAAACTCTCTACTTAAATCTTTAAAATTGTTGCTAAATTATTACTTATGAGTTTACAAGTCCTGTGCCATGTATGGTCTTTGATAATTATCATGAAACTTTCTGTTATAAAGGTGAGAGGCCAGATAAGTTTGTATTGTCGAAGCAGTATTGTCTTCGGATTGACCCAGTTTCCAGAATCAGAGTTTGAACTTGTCGCAGAAGAACTTCTAATGAGTGATTCCACAATACAGGTAAATCATTTGCTTGTCATACTTGATTTCTCTTTTCATATGCAAGTGTGTGCTAGTTTGTTGTTTTAGTTTATCAGTACGGACAGAAGTTAATCAAAAAAAAATTTTACACATTGCACTTGCAATTATTTCTTGGCTTGGGGATCTGCAATGTTCGTTTTTTGTGACAAACTTAATCATTTTTCTTTAGGTTTTCTTAAGTTCTGTCTGAGCACAATATCAGAATCTGAAAGAAGAATCTTATAAACAAATCTCTGTGTCATGCATATAAATAAATAAGTTGCACAGTAAAATAGAAAGAGACAAATTCACTTGAAATAAGGAATAGAAGATTGATATGATAGCTTTTATCCTTAATTTCGTGTAGAGTTGAATGTGGTAAACTGAATCTGTACCCAGCCAGCCCTAGCAATTTAAAGTAAAGAATATCACAGGGTCAAAATCCCATGCACAAGGTATAATGCACAAGGTATATACATAAATTAACCATGCTCTCTTCACAGCATTCCCTCAAAGAAAGGCGTTTAATATTGTATAAAAGAGAAGAGGATTCCTTTCCGAAAAAATAAAGAAATTGCCAAAGCAAATGGGTGTTATAATATTATTGACTTCTTTCATGCCTGCGGTACAGTTCTGGGATGTTGACAAAACCGTTTGAATATAGATGCCAAATTGGATGAAAATTTAATCTGTCAATAATTATTTGACATCCAAAGTCCATATTATCACTGTATCTATTCATTTTAGGCATTTATGCTCTTATTTATTTATTTTTTTTTATGGAAAATAACTGCTCATAGTGTTGGACGTCTTATATAGTGCCGGAGCTCAAGGTTCAATTTATGATGACAATGAATTACCTTTTATAGGTTTGATGTAATAATTTTGTATGCTTCACTTATTTAGGGATTCAAATCTTTTATAGTTTTCTCAATTGAAAGTAACCTATTATAGGCAACTAGTTTCCCTCGCATGACTTCCTTTTTGTAACAGTATAAAAATAGTTTTATTTACCTTCTTTCTTAACTCACTTGAATTTCTCTGTCATTCGACTTGCTGTTTTAAAAAATTGTCTTTTCTAACGTTCCTTTGCATCGATCTGAATTTATTGTCCTTGCTCAAATTCTAAGAGTGTTCTTTGACAATGCATATTTCATAGATATTTTACTAGAAATATTTATGTAATTTTACAGACAAGCACACTTTCCAAATTATTGTTACAGTAAATGAGGATGTGGCTTGGCATATCTAATTGGAGAGGCGTTTTAGTTAAAAATTTTATGGTTGAAACATAAACTGAGGTCTTTTTGTTAACCAAACGGTGTTCAGGTATTTAGAGAGTGATGGTGCTAACACCTCAAATTTTTTTCATGACCTTTGATGAGGACATCTATACACATTGCTTACATATTGCTTTGTTCTAGTTATTGGACTTCTATTTTATTCTTTCCTTAGTAATTGGGTTGGTACCGTGGGGTAGCCCAAGCCCTATAACTATTAGGTTTATTTTGTTATTTATATGCTTGTTTTGGACTGCAAAAGAGGACCAATGAATGAAATGAATTAAGGTTGGTTTGCCCACGTTTTCCTTCCCTTGTTTTCCCTCTTCTTCTCCCCCTTCTTCTCCAGCTTCTCCCTCCTTTCTTCTCTAATATTCTTCTTCTCTTCCTTCCTCTCGCTTCTCTGTCTTCTGCTATTGCATCAAAGTTGTATCAGAGCTAAAACTTGGTTTCTTTCATCAAAGATGCTGCCTAATATTGCCTACTGGAACACTTGCAACTCCCCACAGCTTCACCAAGAGGTCTATTTTACCAATTTCCAGCATCTTTATTCATTACATATATATACCAAAGCAACTCCAAACCTGCTGCTACAAAACCCGGTCACAACTCTGCCTCCTTCGTTAGTAACCCACTGCATTACTGAGCTACCCACGAACTTCACTAGCCAAACATCAACACCCCTACCGGAAACAATACAAGTTACCTAGTACCCATAATCCAGTCTCTGCCACCACAACCGCCCATGTATGCTGCAATCAACCGCTGGTTGTTGCAGTCACGGCCGAATCCCATCCACACCTTATTCCAGCCTCACATATTCTAAGTCACCAGAATCTGACACCCAACCACTGGCCACTGCTGCATACCTCAACTTCACGGTAACGACGCATCCCGACCCTAAATCACACATCGATTTCCATTACCCATCTCCTCGCAACGGCCCGATACCACACAACACGATACAATACCCACAAACTCAGCCTATTGCAGAATTCCACAACGCCATCTTCATCCAAACAGTTGAACTCCAGCGCCGGCATCACTACTTGCTAGCTACCTCTAGTCGGCGCCGACATCTGCTTTTCCCATCTCGGTGGTCTCAGTTTTCTCTCTGCCATGGGTTTTTTTTTGGGCCTCAATTGTGACCCGGTTCTTGTTATATTGTTGGATATTTTGTATTTAGTTTGTTCATTTAGTTATAAAAAAAAAGAACGTGAAAAAAAATATGAAAAAAAGTAGAAAAGAAAACTGAAAAAAATAGTGATATATATATATATATATATATTTTAATATTATCTTATAGGCACCTCTTTTTGTCCTGTTGATTGGCTCGATTACTTCAGCGAACAAAAGGGAAGCTACTGTTTATTTATTTTTGGTTTATATTAATGTTTATTTTAAAATTGCATCGATTAACTTTTTGTGCTGCTGTATTTCTAATCTTTAGCTAAAATTCACGCGACTGCTATTAAATCTCGACTTGTTAATTTTCACTTTTATCCTATTTATTTTACGTGATTAGATTTTGATTAGTAATTGACTCTTGCTTTGTTATTTTACATAGACCAGTAGTATTAGCTTGCCTTATTTGGATTTATTTAATTCTAACATTAAAAAAAAAAAAAAATGCTCAAATTGTTATTTTTCATTGCTTGTACTTAATGTTCATTGATCTCTTCACTACACATCATTTAGCTGTTAGTACAATGCATGTAGTTGCGTAGTGACCGTCTTATCACTTTTAGTGTAAGTACCTTAACCATGGACCGCACACAATTTGATGCACTCACCCGACAAATAGCAACAATCCAACTCCATATGACTGCTGCTCTTGAAGAGTAGGAGCCTAACTGCTAGTTTGAACAATTTTAAGCAAAATCCTCGTTCGACTGATGTTGATAATTTTAAAGTGTCCCGTAATAGAGAATATCGTAGTCGACAAGATGATCAAAAATATTTCCCGCACAATCGTAAGGATAGGAACCAGGTTTGTGAGTGAGAACGATGCAATGAATGTCACGATACTCATTCTTTTCCTCGTCATAAGGAGCGTTTCTTTGGAGATACACATACTTTCGATATTTGCTTAGATCCTGAAATTTTTACCCAATGGAATACCCTTACGCAAGGGAATTGGTTAGTGACTGAATACATTGCTCAATTTGAGGAATTTCGAATGAAATGTCATATCATTGAGGATGAGGCCCTGACTTTGATTAGGTTTAAACAAGGTCTACAAGATGATCTTAGGCGTGAGCTTTTCCTTCGAGGGTCACTACTTTTGATCACGCTTACTCTTTAGCCCGAGATTGTGAGTTGATTATTGGTATTCTATGTGAAAAGCGTGGTGCCAACCATGCAGTCATCTCATCAACGCCACCTCCTCTTAATTCTAACAAAAGACATTCCCTGTCTAATATTCCTCGTGTTGGAAAATAACGGTAAAATTCGTGAGATTCCAAGGCCTTCTCCATATAGAAGGTGTATTGACAATCATCTTTCCATTTTATCGATGCTACTTCCTCCCGTTCAATCCTTTCTAGGACCTTCCCTGTCTAATGTTCTTTCCGTCTGGGAAAATGAGGATAAAGGTCTTGCAATTTCAATGACTTCTTTTCACTTGCAGTGCTTCAACTGTAAGGGTTTTGCCACTTTTCTTTCAAATGTCCTAGTCGAGTCTTAATCATTGAGAAATGAAATGATGTAATAGATTGAGCGGTTAGAAGATCAAGTCTATGAATCTAAACTTGAAGAATTTGATGACTTGGATGATAGTTAGGACACCTCGTTAGGTAGTATCCTGACTTTTCCTATAAATCTAAGTATTGTACCCTTTGTTCCCAATACCTCTCGGTCAAGTGTTGTATGTCGTATCCTTATCCAACCCAAATGTGCTGAGGATTTGCATAATCATGTCCTTTGCAAGGAAAAATTTGGGAATTGGGATTTGATCCTTCTAACTGTTCAAATGGCATATATCAACTATGTGAATCGATATCTAGATCTTAGTCCATTTGAAGTTATTTATGATTATAAGTTTAGGAGGCCTTTAGACCTAATTCCCTTGTCCCTACGTGTTAGTGTGTCGTTAACTGAGGCTATTGTACCACATCTTTATGACTTGCATATTGAGATCAATAAATAACTTGAGGCAAATAATGCATCATATAAACTTCAAACTGATTTGCATAAACGATATTTTGAATTTAATATTGAGAATTATGTTATATTGCAAGCCCGTATTACTGGTCCTTATAGATTGTAGGAAAAGAACAGATAAGACAGGAGAACTGGTTGATAGAGATAGATACCAACGACTGGTTGGTAAGTTAATCTACCTATCACACACTAGACCAGGCATAACTTTTGCAGTCAGTGTTGCAAGTCAACACATGCACTCGTCGAAGGAATCTGATCTCGAAGCAGTGTACAAAATTCTCAGGTATTTAAAAGGCATCTTTGGAAAGGGATTATTTTTCAAGAAAAATGAAAAGAAATAAGTAGCAATATTTACAGATGTTGATTGGGCCGGATCAATAGAAGACAGGAGATGAACAACAGGGTACTGTACCTTCGTATGGGGAAATCTGGTAACTTGGAGAAGTAAAAAACAGAACATAGTGGCAATGAGCAGCACCGAAGCAGAATTCAGAGCAGCTGCACAGGTAATATGTGAAGGACTATGGTTAAAGAAACTCTTGGATGAATTGAAGGTTGGAATGAAGTTACCTATAAAACTCTATTGTGATAATAAAGCAGCCATCAACATTTCACTTAATTCAGTCCAGCATGATAGAACAAAACATGTGAAAATTGACAGCCATTTCATCAAAAAAAAGGTTGAAGACGAAGTCATTTGTATGGTATATGTCCCTATTGTAAACTTTGACAAGAAGAGGAGGTAATTTTCTTAGTCTCTATTCATCAAAGTCTCAATCTATATATATACAAGATACAAACACTATTTTATGAAAGGAAATTAAACCCTAAATAAAGACGAATATCTTTATTTCCTATTCTAGAAATATAGTTTGTAACACTCCCCCTCAAGCTGGAGCATAGATATTTATCATGCCCAGCTTGTTACAAAGATACTTAACCCGAACTCTATTTAGAGCTTTTGTGAAGATATCTCCCAATTGTTCTCCTGTTCTCACATACCCTGTAGAGATCAAACCTTGCTGAACCTTTTCACGAACGAAATGACAATCAATCTCAATATGTTTCATTCGTTCATGAAAGACTGGATTAGATGTAATATGAAGTGCCGCTTGGTTATCACACCATAACTTAGCCGGCATAGAAATCTTGAGTCCCACTTCAGTGAGGAGCTGATGTATCCACATTATCTCACATACAGACTTAGCCATAGCCCTATATTCTGATTCTGCACTCGAACGTGAAACCACATTCTGTTTCTTACTTTTCCATGAAACCAAATTTCCTCCAACAAATACACAATAGCCGGAAGTAGATCTTCGATCTTCCTTGGATACTGCCCAATCAGCATCTGAAAAACATTCAATCCTAGTATGACCATGATTACCATACAGAATTCCTCTTCCAAGCGCCCCCTTTAAGTAGCATAAAATTTGTTCTACAGCTCTCCAATGATCGACGATTGGGAAAGACATATACTGACTTACCACACTAACTGAATAAACAATGTCTGGACGAGTCACAGTAAGGTAATTCAACTTCCCAACCAATTTTCTATATCTCTCAGGATCGTCAAATAATTTACCATCTTTTGTAAGCTGCAAATTAGGAACCATTGGAGTGCTATATAGTTTAGCTCCTAATTTTCCTGTTTCAGTCAACAAGTCAAGTACATACTTTCTTTGAGATAAGAAGATCTCTTTCTTACTCATCACCTCAACACCCAAGAAATACTTTAGTGTCCCTAAATCCTTTGTGTGAAACTGACTGTGAAGAAAGGTTTTTAGAGATGAAATACCACCAGAGTTGCTTCCAGTAATAATGATGTCATCAACATAGACCACTAATAAGATGAGACCAGCTACAGACTGCTTATAGAAGACAGAATGATCAGACTTACCCTTCTGCATGCCAAACGTTTCAATAGCTTGACTAAACTTTCCAAACCAGGCCCTGGGACTTTGCTTCAAGCTATATAAGGATTTACGAAGGTGACAAACCTTCCCACACTCCCCCTGAGCAACAAAGTCAGGTGGTTGCTCCATATAAACTTCCTCCTGAAGATCACCGTGAAGGAATGCATTTTTAATGTCTAATTGATGCAGAGGCCAATCATATGAGGCTGCCATAGACATAAAAAACCTGACAGAGGTAAGTTTGGCACCAGGAGAAAAGGTGTCAGAGTAATCAACACCGTATGTTTGAGCAAACCCCTTAGCAACAAGTCGAGCTTTTAATCTAGCTACGGTCCCATCAGGATTGACTTTAACTGTAAACACCCACTTACAACCAATAGCCCTCTTACCTGCAGGCAAGTGTACCAGGGTCCAAGTACCATTGTCATCTAAAACATTCATCTCCTCAATCATCGCATTATGCCATCCAGGATGAGATAAAGCATCATGAACAGTCTTAGGAACAGTGACAGAATCAAGAGATGCAACGAAAGAACAAGAGGATGATGATAAATGGTTATATGACATAAAAGCGGATACTGGCTAAGTACATTGACGTTTACCTTTGCGAAGTGCAATAGGAAGATCATCATTGGAACTGGGAACCAGATCTGATGACGAAGAAACTGGTGCTGGACATGAAGCAAGAGGTGTAGGAGCCGGGACCGGATCAGGAGGTTGTGGGCGACGAGAATAAACCTGGTGTATAGGAGGCTTAACAGGAGCAGATGAAAGAAGATCAGGACTGGGGGACGTAAGAGTATAAATTAATAGATCATCATCTGTCCACGGACTAGTAGAATTTGAAGATGAAGCAAATGGTGTTTGTTCTAGAAATGTAACATCAGCAGACACAAGGTACCTGTTAAGATTGGGACAGTAACATCTATACCCTTTTTTCACACGAGAATAGCCAAGAAAGATACACTTTAGAGATTTGGGATCAAGTTTGAAATGGAGTCTCACCAGATAGAACGGATGAAGGGATACGGTTAATCAGAAAACAAGCTGTAGAGACGGCATCGGCCCAAAAATGTTTAGGGACCTTCATTTGAAATAACAAAGCTCTGGCAGTTTCAAGAAGATGTCTATTCTTTCTTTCAGCAACCCCATTTTGAAATAGTGTATCGACACAAGAAGTTTGATGAATAATGCCATGTTGAACCATATAGTTTTGGAAGTGTTCTGATAAGTATTCTTTAGCATTATCACTTCTCAAAATTTGAACAGGCACATTAAATTGAGTTTTGATCTCAGCACAAAAGGCGGTAAAATGAGAGAACAGTTCTGAACGATTTTTCATTAAAAATAACCATGTCATTCGAGAATAATGATCAACAAAGGTAACAAAATATTTAAATCCAGCTTTCGACACAACTGGATATGGACCCCAAACATCGGAGTGAACTAACTCAAAAGGAGCACTAGCTCGTTTATTGACTCTAGGACTAGAACTCAAACGATGATGTTTGGCAAATTGACAAGACTCACAATCTAATAAAGATAAACTAGAAAATTGGGGATAAAGTTTCTTTAACGTAGGCAACGAAGGATGACCGAACCGACAATGTGCTTCAAAAAGGGTCACAGCTCCAGAGCAAGCAACAGACTTTGGTATTTGTGTATCAAGAATGTAGAGGCCTCCAGACTCGTGTCCTTTACTAATAATCTTCTTCGTCATAAGATCCTGAAATAGACAAAAATTAGGATAGAATGAGACACAACAATTAAGAGAACGAGTAAGTTTACTGACGGAAACTAAATTAAAAGACAAGTTAGGTAAACTTAAAACAGGTTGCAAAGGAATGGAGAGTGTTGGAATAATTGTGCCGGACCCCAGAATGGGAGATGTAGTCCCATCTGCTAAAGTAACTTTAGAACTCGAAGCATGTGACTGGAAAGAAGAGAATAGATTATAATTACCTGTCATGTGATCTGTGGCACCAGAATCAATGACCCATTTGGAAGATGAGGAAGCAAGATATGTGTTCATTTTACCTGAATCAGTGATGGAAGTAATAGGAGTAGATGAAGACTTCAGAGATTCCTGATATTGTGAGAACTTGGCATACTCATCTGCAGGTATTAGAATGGATTCATAATCATTAGTAGAGGTAATACGGGCTGACTGGTTCAATTGATTCCTGTGCTGTAGGCGCTGCCACTTTCTACAATCTTTCTTCAAATGTCCTCGATTATGACAATAGTAACACACAACACCTCCCAAATCCTGCCCACAAGTACCAAGGTTTCGATCATAGTTACTGGAGTTTTCCCCTTTATTGCCACTTCTAAAGGACTGTCTCCCAGAATCAAAGGTACGGCTGACAAGAGCACTGTTTGGTTGAGTGGGAGCTGAATTCTTTGTGCGGAGTACCCTACTAAAAGCTTCTTCCAGAGATGATATCTCAGAACTAGAAAGAATTTGAGATTTAGCAGTCTCAAACTCAGAAGGAAGACCAGCCAAGAAACTCATAACCGCTATCTTTTCTCTTTGAGCTTGCTGAACCTTTACATCAGTACTGAATGGGAGTAGCATATTAAGTTCCTCATGAGTCTTCTTAAAATCCATAAAGTAGCTGGTGAGGGATCTGTCACCTTTTTCTGCACGATAAAAGGCTTGGCACACCTCATAAGTATGTCTAATATTTCCCTTGCCAGAGTACACAAACTCCAAATACGTCATCAATTCTTTCACAAATTCACAATGATTTATCAAGCCCACCACCTCGCTAACAATAGAATTACGTATTTGCAAAAACAGACGGGCATCCTCTCTTGACCATGAGACTTTCGAATCATCACTAGGTGGTTCATCAGTCAGGTGATTATCCATAGCAATACTCCGCAAATAAATTCTAACAGTTTTACTCCAATCTAAATAATTAGATCTATTCAATTTATGTTCTGTGATTTTTGACATTAAAGGAACCAAATCAACCACATGAAATTTCTTTTCCTCCATAATCCCAAATATCAGAAAAGTAACTTAATAAGAAGTCACAAGAAAGTCAAAATGTCAAACCCGAGTAAATTGCGCGAACATGAAATCGCACTCAGTATGGGGTACATCCAAGAACCTCGTCAAGTTCAGAATTCCGACTTCGGACAACCTAACTTCCTATACGTCTGGATATTGAAATCGATGGCCAGAGATTTAGAGACGCGTTCACCTGGAAACAAGAACAATCTCTTGATTCTGAACAGTACCCACAGCCAACTCCCAGAGCCAGAGCCAACTTCCCACGTAACTGGCTGAAAAACGAGAAACCCTATCAACTGAACGGTGACAGGCGACTCTTCCGGTGTAGGTGGCGCGGACTGGAAGCGCCGGAAAGATGGGTTAGAAGCCCCAGTGTGATTGGACTCGCCGAAAAAAGAGTCTGGAGGCTGAACCTGCGACAGGCTAGGACGGGCGACCTTCCTGGTGCAGGCGGCGCTTACTGAAATTGCCGGAAAAAATGAGAGACGCCCTCCTACAGGTAGAAACCCTCGCTTGACTGGAATCGCCGGAATAATGGCGAGGCTACCGGGCGGCGACGGCGGCGAGCGGAACCCTAGCGGCGCGCTCTGATACCATGTAAACTTTGACAAGAAGTGGAGATAATTTTCTTAGTCTCTATTCATCAAAGTCTCAATCTATATATATACAAGATACAAACACTATTTTAGGAAAGGAAATTAAACCCTAAATAAAGACAAATATCTTTATTTCCTATTCTAGAAATATAGTTTGTAACACCTACAAAGGAGCGAAGAGCGGATGTCCTCACCAAAGGGTTGCCTCAACAAAATTTCAACAACTTTATCAATAAGTTGGATATGATCAATTTATCTACGATCCAACTTGAGGGGAGTGTAGGAAATCGTATTATGGAAATACTTCCATAGTTGGTGTAGATTAATAGGCTGTAATTATTCTTTCATATTAGGAGATATTTTTTCCTTTTTTAGTTTGATTCTTGTATTATATAAGGATGTAAGATAGTACGTTGAAATAAGAAAATATAATTTCATCTCTCTCGTTTCGTTCACTTACATATTACTTTGTTCTAGTTATTGGACTTCCATTTTATGCTTTCCTTTGTAATTGGGTTTGTACTGTGGGCTGGCCCAAGCCCTATAACTATTAGGTTTATTTTTTTTATTTATGTGCTTGTTTTGGACTGCAAAAGAGGAAGATGAATGAAATGAATTAAGGTTGTTTTGCCCACGTTCTCCACTGTTTTCCCTATTCTTCTCCCCCTTCTTCTCCGGCTTCTCCCTCCTTTCTTCTCTTATATTCTTCTTCTCTTCCTCTCGCGCTTCTGTCTTCTGCTGCTGCATCAACCTTCCTTAACAAAATTGCTCACTGTTACTTCTCTTGCATTTCCTTGGAGTCATGCCTTTAAATGACCTTTTTCTCTTTGTTCCCTTATTGACCTTATGATTGAATATCAACATATGTCATCTGTATAATTTTTGAAACTATTTCTCTACTCCATTCATAGTCTCAAGTAGTCTTTTGTGATGATGAAGGTTTATGGTGCTTTTAGAGTAGCTGTCAAAATGTTACTCATGTTAAACTCCCAAATCCAAGTTGATGGTGGCGAAAATACCATTGTTGCTACCTCTGTTCTTGAAGTCAGGAATCTTGTTGTTCTCAAGGTAATAATCAAACAATTGTTTATACAACGGAAATTCTGTCTGTTTCAGGTGCTTGTGGATTATGAGGCTCTAATCTCTACACCCCTCCTTTCTCTGGCAGGACAACTCTGTCATCAGTTCAAATGCAAACCTGGCTCTATATGGGCAAGGACTTTTACAGTTGACCGGTCAGGGTGATGCAATCAAAGGCCAGAGACTTTCCTTGTCTCTATTTTATAACATTACAGTAAGATCTTGGTTAAAAAATGATCTTGTCTTTATTTAATCCACGAGTTTTATTTTTGCTATATTGAGGACACGTGAGATCAATTTCATAATCTTTTTAGTCACAGCTTTCTCAGCATCTATACGTATTATGTACACATCAAGTTCTTTCCAACTTAAAAAGGTTATTTCACCTAATATTAAAATGACAAATTAGATATCATGGTCCTTTTGGCATGTCTGAAAGACTGAAACCACATCTAACATTTGACTTTGAGTAGTTACCTGGGAAGGGAACTGAATTTACACATTTCTCACGAGTAGAATAAGATGCTACTTTTATGATGCTGACAATTGGTATAAGCTAGGTACCTGGAAAAGTAAGTAATTTATGCACAATATATCCACATCTAGAATTAGAGGCCACTTTTGGTGATGCAGAAGATTGGTCTACGCCTTACGTAGAATAGGAGCCTTTGTCCTTCTCCAGTAATATCATTATAAGTAGGCATATTTTGTCTTGAGAGTTAGTTTATCAACATTCTCCATCTATTTTGTCTGAATTAGTTTACGTTTTTCACTCTATGTAACTTTCATTCTTGCGATTTTCATGGAATCTCTTTGATATCATTCCATCAACTAGTTCTTCAGAAAAAATTTCATGTGTTAGGTCGGCCCAGGGTCTTTACTTCAAGCTCCCTTGGACGATGAAGACAGTAGAAGCTTGTAAGAAAATTGTTTAGAATTCTATTCATTTGAGTATTCTGTCAATTCTGCAAATTTAATCACCTTTTCATTATCTCGAATAGGATAACTAAATCTCTTTGTGAGAGTCCAACATGCCCAGTGGATTTGATAACTCCGCCAGATGATTGTCATGTTAATTACACTCTGTCCTTTTCATTGCAGGTTAGTAAAGCTATTGTATCTGGTGCTCTATAAACTCAGATTGACATCTTTGCGTTTATCCATGTGGATTTTTGAGTTTATCCATAATGGATTATGATGTTTAAGACGATCTGACATATGGCGTGTACAAAATAACTTCCCAAGTCAAGTTTAATTTCCTTTATGGTCTATGCATAGTATAAATGGATCAACTTATCAAATAATAGATCAAGTATTTCTATCTTCCAAGTCGATAGGATTTCTGCCATGTAAATGGAAGTCTATGACACCTAAACAACAATATTGACGCTTGAGAACCTCTGTCGTTAAGGTAAAGTTATCATATGGAGTCAAATTCTTGAGAGCATTTAATCTGTCTTGTGTTAGTTGTCTTAGTCATCAAGTGTTGGTTCATGTGGAGTCAGTCATGAGCATTTTATGTTCCTTCTATTCCTAAAGATGCCATCGTGCAATTTTTAATGCTTCGGTAAACAAATCTTTTAAGCTTCATGAAAATGGCTGAGAAAACGAATGGGTTTTCATATTTCTTGCCTTCGTTTTTAAAATCTATTACATATTATAATGCTTTGACTTTGGTGTACTTTATACACTCATCACGATACTTTCTGTGTGTTCGATAGGTTTGTCGTGTTGAGGATATTTTGGTGAATGGAGTTATGAGGGGAAGTATTGTTCACATCCACAGGGCAAGGACTGTTATTGTGGATTCCGATGGCATGATAACTGCATCAGAATTAGGTATACTTATCTTGAGCACCTCTGGTCATATTGAGCATTCTGATTTTAATTCTAGTCTCTTTTTCTTTTTTGTTACTTTGATTCCTCTCTTCCATTCTGAACTTCGAGATTTAGAAAACAATTAGACAGGATTTTAGTAGCCTAAATGCTTCATTGGGTTGTGTATCAGAAATGCTTTGGAAGTTTATCAGAAAATAATGAATACTTTTCAGGTTGCAGGAATGGTGTTGGCAGGGGAAATTACTCAAATGGAGCTGGTGCTGGTGCTGGACATGGAGGAAGAGGGGGGTCTGGATTTTTTAGTGGGAAGCTGAGTGAAGGCGGTCCCAGATATGGAAGTGCTGATCTTCCTTGCGAGTTAGGTAGTGGAACCGCAGGACCAAATGAGTCATATGGATATGTGGCTGGTGGTGGAATGATAGGTTAGCATTTAAGCTCACTCTCACCTTTTAGCATTTGCAAAAAGGAATTCAGCCTTCAATTGCCTATCTCCATAACTTTTGATGCCTGTTCTTTTGGTTTTCATTATCAAAATTTATTCCTGTTAATCTCTCTCTTATGTCCATAAGTTTCAATGCTCTTGTACCCTGTGGTATTATGTAAAATGTATTGATAATTTGTTTTATACTGAAGTTGCAAGGGTTACGGAGCTGAATATTATAGGTAGCATATTTAGCTCAGGATGTTCTGTAAAATGCAAATGTTTATTCCTTGAAATGCAAATTGGTTTTGGTATAGAAGAAAAGGTGTTTTGACGTGGAATTTCGAAGGAAAAAAGAAACTTAGTCTTGAGTTGAGGGACGCGTTCTCATGCTTTGCTACATTTAAGAAGTTTGAGGTGTTCCTTTTTATCTATCTGTTTTCAATTTGGAATAAGTATTTTTTTTATTATTAATTTGGTGGACAGATATCTTGTCCTCCATGAATTGTAAACATATTTCATTGATTAATGACTTTTTGTTATTTAATGAAAAAGATTGATCACAAATATTCTGGAAATAATTTGAACAGTTTATATCCTGTAACTGTCATCCTCTATCAGTTACAGTACCTGATCTTCTTCTTGTCTCATCAGTTATGCTATCATTTACAAGCTTTATCATTTGTCAACATAGAGAAGCAATGCTTAATATACCCTTCTCTGCATATAACGGACTGAGTAGTTTTTTCATGCCATCGCATAAAATCTTCATTAATTTAAATTGGAGTTTTCCATGTACAAATACTTTAAGCATCAAACAATACCTAATTAATTCCAAGGAACTCCCTATTAGAAGTCTTTAGTCTGTAAGTTCAATGGTTCCGGATCCATTAAATAGTAGTGTAGATAAATTGATGCCAAAACAGTTCAAAAATGCAATATTTCGGCAGAATATATAACCAAGAAGAATAAATCCAGATATGTTCACAATTTGGGAGGATGGGTATGAACGAATGCAATCTCACGAGGCAGAGTTAGTCCACTTTGATTATGGTTTATCTAGTAATCCTTATTGCGGAGTATTTAGTCATTAAGGGAACAAACGCTTTTCTGAGATTGCTAACTGCACTAAACGTAGGATATTTTAGTCATGGTGATTGACTTACAGTATTTTAAGTAGAGTTTCTCTATGGTGGAGAAATTTTGATTGTCCTTATTAAGCCCTTCATTCGGGCTCCATTAAAATTAGATTTTTGGGAAAAATGTGTTTTGAAATAGTGATTTTTTGGAGCATGCGTAATTAATAAAAAAGGAAAAGTTTTGGGAGTACGTGTAACATTATTTTATGAGATAATATGTAGTTGAAAATGAGTTTTGAAAAATGTATTTTTTGAAAAATGGAGTCCAAACACCTTACTATACTAATAGGAATTAGGAAACCAAGGTTCTTCGTCTTTCGACTTATAAATTATAATTGAAAGGTGATATGAAATTGATTGAATTTTGGCTTCTTTTGCTTCATTGGTCTCTTGGTTATTGTGGAGAAGAACATTATCTTTCATATATGTTAGGTGCAATATATTGTCCTTATTATAGTACAAGAAAGGAAAATAATAGGAAAGAAAAAATTTCCTACCATATCTAAAGATTACAATAATTAATTAATATTCAAACTAATTATGGAAATAAATAATTCTCAAATTTGTCCCTAATTATCTCGTGATTTCATCACTCCCTCAAATTGGATCGTAAATATTTATCATATCCAACTTGAAGATGAAATCATCAAATTTCTGTCTTGGTAGTCCTTTGGTGAAGATATCTGCAGTCTGTTCTTGTGTGGAGACATATGTCATGCAAATGGTTCCTTCAACATTTTCTTTGATAAAATGTTTGTCCACTTCTACGTGTTTAGTTCGATCATGCTGAATTGGGTTAAGAGAAATGTTGATTGCCGCTTTGTTGCACAATAAAGTTTGTTTTGTGGTTTTATAGTGACATGTAATTCTTCTAGGAGCTTCTTTAACCACGGCCCTTCACATATTCCCTGCGCAACAGCTCTGAATTCAACTTCGACACTACTTCTGACCACTACATTTTGTTTCTTGCTTCCTATCGTTTGTTTATCCTGCCCAATCTGCGTCTGCGAAGACCTCCACTTCTTTCCTCTCACCCTTTTTGAAGAGTAGCCCCTTTGAGATACCTGAGTATCTTATAGATAGCTTCTAGGTGACTTTCCTTTGGTGAGTGCATGTGCTGATTTACCAAACTAACTGTAAATGCTATGTCAGGCCTGGTGTGTGATAGGTATAATAGCTTCCCATCCAACCTTTGATAATTGTCTATTTCTACAGAATTTCCTTCATCGTCAATTTTCCTTCCCATATCTATGGGTTTATCACTTGGTTTACATCCTAACATGTCAGTCTTGGTTAGGAGATCAAGAATATATTTCCGTTGTGATACGATGATGCCTCGTCTTGATCTAGCAGCTTCCATTCCCAGAAAATATCGCATTAATCCCAGATTCTTGACTTCAAATTCAGTTGCAAGACTCTTTTTTAGTCTTTCCATTTCTGCTAGGTTGTTTCTTGCCAGAATAATATCATCAACATATACAATTAGAATAGTTTTAGTATCATCTTCAAATTGCTGAAGGAACATAGCGTGATCTGCTGTTCTTGACAATATTCTTGACCTTTCAATACTTTTGCGAATCTGTTGAACCATGCTCTTAGTGATTGTTTGAGTCCATTTAATGACTTTTTTTAGCTTGCATGCTCGGCCTTTCTCCTCCTCCTCTTTACAAAAGTCCGGTGGTAATGTCATGAACACTTCTTCCTCCAATTCCCCATTCAAGAATGTATTTTTAATGTCTAGTTGCTAAAGTGGTCAGTCCAAATTTGCTGCTATTGACAAAAGAACCCGAACTGTATTTAACTTTGCTAATGGTACAAATGTCTCTGTATAGTCAATACCATAGATTTAAGTGTATTCTTTCGTAACCAATCAAGCTTTATACCAATCTATTGTCTCATCTGCTGTGTATTTCAAGCTGAAGACTCATTTACATCTCACGAGTTTCTTTACTTGCGGCAATTTTATCGCTTCCCAAGTTTCATTTTTCGTTTGTGCACGCATTTCTTCCAACACTGCCTCTCTCCATTCTGGAATTCCCAATGCCTTCTCAATATTCTTTGGAATAACTGTACTGTCAATGTGAGCTGTAAAAGTACGAAATTTTGTAGATAGAGCGGTATATGACATGAATTTTGAGATAAGGTGTTGAGTACGTGTCCGTGTTTGTTTTCTAAAGGCAATGTATAAGTCAGTATCATGTATCTTTGATACTTTCTGAGGATCTGGAGTTACCATCGGTTTTGACTCTCTTAGTGCATTGATTGCGAGATTCTCCATGTACTTTGATTTTGGCTTTTTTGAGTAAACTAATATCTTCTTATTCTTTTGTTTTTCTACATCTCCCATTATATTCAAGTTTCCTTCCCTTAAAGGCATATTAGTAGATAGATAGAGTGGGTTCAAGAGGTGAGAGACTTAGGTCAAAGACTTACAAATGTCAGCTTTATCGAGGGATCATAACATTTGTATCTCTTTTGTGTAGGGGAGTATCAAATCAGGACACATTAAATTGCTCGGGGGTCGAGTTTGCTTTTTTGATGGGATTAGACATGAACGAAGGCGGTACATCCAAACACTCATAAGGATAGATTGGAGCTGAGACGAGAAGCTGGAAAATATTTTTTGGAATTTTTGGAGGGGAGTTTAGAAGTTTAGGGCCCGACTAGGCATTCGGTTGATGAAATAAATGGTTGTAAGGATAACGTCTCCCTAGAACACTTTGGGCATGTTAGTAGTGAACATTAAGCCATGGACGACTTCTAGTATATGTCTATTTTTTCGTTTGGCTATCCTATTTTGTTGGGGGTGTCGACGCAGGAGCTTTAATGAACTATGCCATGTGTTCGGAGATAGTCTTCTAAGATGTTATTGAAATATTTCGTGCCATGTCAGTGCGTAAGATTTGAAACTGGGTTTGGAACTACGTTTGAATCAAGAATGGAAGTTGACAAATATGCCCTGAACTTTGGATTTATCTTTTAGTAGGTAAATCTAACAAATTCGAGTATGATCGTCAATGAATGTATCAAATCATTTGGAGTGAGTACGGTTTGGAATTCATGAAGGCCCCCATGCATCATTATGAATCATAGAGAATGGCTTCGATGGTTTGTATATGGATTTTGGAAATGGTGTACGTTGATGCTTTGCAAGTTCACAGATTTCAAATTAAAGATCAATTGGCTTTTTATTCAAGAAAATAGAGGAAAATACATGTTTTAAGTATTAAAGTTGGGATGTCCCATTCTATAATGTCATAAACATAATTTCACTATTTCTAAGGACAGACAGAATCATAAATTTTAATTTGACACTGTTTATTCACATCTGCATCGTCAAAGTAATAGAATCATTCACTCTCCTTAGTATTGTCAGTCGTCTTCTCCGATGATAGGTTTTGAAATCACAGTGAGATGGAAAAAATTTAGTCCAGCAATTGGAGGCTTTTGTTAATTGACTTATAGACAGTAAATTGCAAGATAAATTAGGAACATGGAGAACAGATTCTACGGTTATAGAATTAGATATTCGAATAGTCCATTTTCCTGTGATAGTGAATAGGGAACCATATACAATTTTAACCTTAAGATTATCAACACACGGGGAGTAAGATGAGAATAAGTGGTAGGAGTCTGTCATGTGGTTCGAGGCTGCAGAGTCAATGATCCAGGCTGTT
The DNA here is from genome assembly GCA_019395295.1 of Osmanthus fragrans. Taxonomy (NCBI): domain Eukaryota; kingdom Viridiplantae; phylum Streptophyta; class Magnoliopsida; order Lamiales; family Oleaceae; genus Osmanthus; species Osmanthus fragrans. The sequence continues at coordinate 3,895,417 of CM033355.1, forward strand.
TTAGATTGAGTGGTGGATTTTAAGGCCCTAAAAAAATTACCTCTGTGAGCTAGTGAACCTAAAAGATTATTGGTTTGACTTGACGGTTGTAGGCTAGAGAACATTTTGTAGAGTTGCTCAATCTGCTCGGCATTAAATGCACCACTTGATTCCTTGGATTTTCTTATCTGATAGTCAATTGATGCTTGATGCCCACGGTATTTATTACTTTGTTTTGGTTTCCAGTTGGCTGATTTTCCATGTAAATCCCAACACGTGTCTTCTTTATGTCCCGATTTACGGCAATGCACACAAGTTCGTCATTTTTGTTATCTTGGATCTCGCCCATTTGTTGTCCCTTTTGAATAAAATCCCATAGTCTCAGGCCCACTTGTTGACCCAAAATTATAATTTCCAGGGCACCTTTTATAAAACCTGGTCCATTGAGTGTTGGCCCATTATTTGACAGCCTATTTAATGGCCCAGTCCCTTTTGATAACAAGGCCAAAGACTCATCCCCAGACATCATCGATCTAGTTGTGCCCGAAGCTCCTCCGATCGTCTCTAGCATGATTTTTCTCCGGCTTTCTTCGCACTTGACCTCTACAAACACTTCCCTGGTCGACGGTAAGGGTTTTCGGGCTAAGAATTCGTCCCCTAATGTCATCTAGGTCGTGGTTTAGCCTCGTCAAGAATTCAAAGACTTTCGTTTTCTAACCTTTTCTTGAATCGAGCGCTATCGCCTACACAATCTCATGTTTCTTCAGTACTCAAGTTAACTCTTACCACAAAGTTGTCATCTCCAGGTAGTATTCTGTAACATCTCGATCACCTTGCTTGGTTTGTCAAAGTTTGGTTTTGAATTTGAAAATTTGGGATGAATTTTGAGAGTCTGAATATGTCTCTTGGACAACATCCCTACATCTTTCGCAGTGGGCAGGAACAACTACGTCTTCCCGATGATGGGTTTCATAGAGTTTACCAACCAAGCAGTCACCAGGAATTTGCTGACTTCCATTTTTGAAGAAGAGCGGTGTTGGTTGAGGCCGGCTTCGTTATCTCCCCAGTGAGGTAACCTAATTTCCCTTTTTCCATCAATGATTAACTTGATGGATTGAACCTATTCTCGAACATTCTTCCCATTCAATTTTTCTGGAATGATGAATTTTCTCCCGAGCCCATGGCAGAGGCAATTTCTTATTCACCATTGAAATAATCAGAGGTTGTAGAGCCTCTGCTATTGGCGGTGGTCGCTGTCATTATTTTGCTCGGTTAGGAAATGAGCCGTGGCTCTGATTCCATGTGGAGAAGAACAGTATTTTTTATATAACATTTTATATATGTTATATGCAATACATTGTCCCTTTTATAGTACAAGAAAGGGAAAATAAAATGAAAGAAAAAATTTCCTACCATATCTAAAGATTACAATAATCAATTAATATTCTAACTAACTATTAGTTATATTATCTATTTTTGTTGAGAAGTGGTCCTTTCACAACCCCTTATTGCATATGCTAGTATAAAGAAAGACATAAATACAACTCAATTTGTACCTGTAAATTATCTGATCTAATATATTTTGTTAAAACAACAGAAAGGGGATGTCAATAACTTAATCTGCTGTCACCTTTGATAATAACCATGCAATGGTATTAAAATTACAACCAGTTAATGAAATTGCATAATACAACTCAAAATCTCAAAAGCATGATACAAAACTATAATTTCTAATACAACTCACAACAATGACCTGTGACAGATCATTGTTCATTTTCCATGCACATCAACCATGGCAATCCTATTGGAGCTCCAACAACTAGCTATGTAATTTATGGAGCCCTAGGCTTGCCATTTATCACATATAATAAAATTCAATAACTGCATGAACTAATGCTCAATAAGTAAAAAAGTATGCATATTATGAACACTAGTGTATAAAATCTCATTGTTTCCTCTTTTTTAACCATAATGTTCAAATACATCATTTTCAAATGATATCGTACATATCAATCTTAAAGGCATTCATGAAAGTTCTCTTTTTATGAACCCTTCTGCTTACTGGTTATACTTGTTTATCTCTTTTGTTTTTAATATTTGACCGTGGAGTTGAAGAATAACCATTATTTGCTGTTTCATATGCCGTGTATGCTAGTGATGGGATCCAGACAGTGGCCACTTCTATGGCTTGATATCTATGGGTCTATCAGCGTTGATGGCAAAAGTTGTCATAAGCCAACCCGAAACAGTAATGGTACACTTATAGGTGGACTTGGTGGAGGTTCTGGTGGCACTATTCTTCTTTTTCTTCAAGGACTTGCGCTTGCAGAGAACTCCTCTTTATCTGTTGCTGGAGGTTATGGTGGTCCACTGGGTGGCGGCGGCGGTGGCGGTGGAAGAATTCATTTTCATTGGTCTAAGATAGCTGTTGGAGATGAATATGTACCTCTTGCATTCGTAGATGGTATGATGAACAGCAGGTATGCCTGCTTTGATGGTACTTCCCCTGTTTTACATTGATCTTGATTATTTGCTCTGATCTTTAAACTTTGCCCTTAGAATAAGTATCTGGAATGTGAATATAGTAATTATCTCATATTCTAATTTGCATACTTTTGAAACAATATAAGAAAACATTAAAGCATTTTGCGCCAGACAATTTCATATAGCAGCATCTTACATGCTTGCCATGTCTTATAGTGGAGGTGCCGGGAGTGGAGATGGTCTTCATGGAGAGAAGGGAACAATTACTGGAAAGAAGTGCCCCAAAGGACTGTATGGTACATTCTGTACGGTATGTTTGTATTCTTCCTATCTTTGTGTACCTTCCAGTATTTTGTACTTCAGGTCCTAAAAGGAAAACAAGAAAACAAATAAAAGAAAAGCAAAACATTTCTGGATGTATAGGACATTTTTTTTGTCCTCTTGCCTATGCTTTATTCAATAAGAAGTCTTAAGATGATTAGCAGGAACTTGACCATTTCTAGTTCTTTAGATTTCCCTAATAGGAATTCTCTTTTTTGTCATTTTCACTTTTCCTTTTATTTCAAATTAATTGAACAATCTAACCTTCACTTACAAATGACCGAAGTGCATTTCCATGTATGAATTGCTACTGAACGGTGAAACCTTGACAGGGTGGTAATCTAATTACACGGTCTAATCTAAATCTAGGACGCTGTTCCATATCAAGGGATGAGATGGATCCCTATTTATTCATCTTAAACTGACTGCTACATTTCTTTTCGTCTGCCTTTAGAACTTCACGCATGCATGAATGTCATGCTTAACCAAAAATATTTAATGAGCTTGTATAGATGTAGCCATATGCATGTCAAATTGTCAGCACGCTGTGGTATCTAGTGACAAAAAAAATTTGTTCAATGCCTCTGCTTGAAGTGTAATTTTATCTGTGTACATATGACATTCACTGGTAGTTGCATGTACGTTGTACTATATACACTTGAAAATGTTTTGATGTTTGACCCTGGATTCTGATTTTCTGTCCATGGACTACATTATAGGAATGCCCTGTTGGAACCTACAAAGATATTGAAGGATCTGATCCAAATCTTTGCACAGCTTGTTCCCTTGAGAGCCTTCCTAATCGTGCTAATTTTATATATGTACGAGGTAATAGTAATTGATCTGATTAAATTTTTCCATTAGCATTTTGAAATTCTCTTTACAATAAAGAATTAGTCATTCTACCATGATTTCACCCATGGGAGTTAAATCACTGCAGGTGGAGTCACCTACTCATCTTGTCCCTATAAATGTATATCTGACAAATACAGAATGCCAAAGTGCTATACACCTTTTGAGGAGCTTATATACACTTTTGGAGGGCCCTGGTTTTTTGCATTTTTATTGTTGGGCATTGTTGTGCTCCTATCTCTGGTACTAAATACTCTAAGAATCAAATTGATTGGATTGGGACACTCTTATTGCAGAGAAGATTCAGTTGATCATCGTGATAATCACCGTTTTCCTTCTCTGCTTTCCTTATCAGAGGTGAGAGTCCTCTCAAGTTAGCCCGCTCATTGAAAACTGTGGTATGGTAAAAAATTCTGTATGGATTAACACTGGATTGGTTCCCACCCTCTTTATCTCCAGGTTCCGGGTGCCAGATCAGAAGAAACTCAGAATCATGTTCACAGGATGTACTTTATGGGTCCCAATACATTCAGAGAACCATGGCATCTTCCTTACTCACCTCCCCATGCGATATTTGAGATAGTGTAAGAATTTACAATTGATCACGAATAGTTTTCTAAATTTCGGTTCAAATGAGCTGTATAAGGTCAAATTCCTATATTAGCTCCATTTGGATTTCATTTTCTTCTCCTAAAATACTACTATTCAGATTCAAAAATTAATTTTAATTGCACATTTCTAGGACCCGGAAGTACTGCCAACTTATCAAGCACTCATTTCTTGAAAAGTAGAATTGTAGCAAAAAATAAAATGAAACCCAAACAGAGGCATTACACAGCTAGTAATAAATCTGTTGATATTTTTTCCTGGTTTGATTTTGAGACTACTAAATATCAATTTTACTGACGCTTGGTACTATTAAATTATTCTAATTTTTTCCTAATTAATCAACATATTGCAAAATTATTTATATGGTTTTCTTTCAGTTTTTGGAGGTCTGCATATTTCTTAAAGTTCACATACATGTTTATGTTGAGAAATTGAGATGCCCACATCATGTTTAAGTTATTAATATAAATATCTAATAGCGTACCAATATATTTGGGTCGAATCTTATTCCCTTTTCTGCAAAATTCTTTAGTGAGTTGCATGGTAATGTGAACTGCAGATATGAAGATGCTTTTAACAGATTCATTGATGAGATAAACTCTGTTGCTGCATACGAATGGTGGGAAGGGTCAGTGCATAGCATACTTTCAGTGCTTGCGTATCCTTGTTCATGGTCCTGGAAACAATGGCGTAGGAGAAATAAACTTCATTGCCTTCAGGAGTTTGTCAAGTCTGAATATGACCATTCTTGTCTTCGCTCGTGTCGATCACGTGCTTTATACAAAGGCATGAAGGTTAGCTTAATTTGGTTATGGTGGAGTTGAGGCGATTCTTACAGAATGCACTCCTTGTATTATTTCCGTGTCTGTTACCAGATTTTTTGAACTTTTTTATTTTTATTTTTTCATGCAATTAGGCCTTGCCAAAAAAAAGGCCAAAAATTAAAAAATAGAAAGATGACTTAGAAGGCGCCTTCTTGGTGTTCATAAATTTGACAGATGAGAAATATGCATGAATTGCTCTGGACTTGTTATTATTTGACTTATGCGACATTCTTTGAGATTTTTGGTTCTGCTAACAGAATTAAAACAGTTTAACAAAATTCTATTATTTATAGGTTTTTTCTATTAATTAATTGTTTTGACTTACCTGTACTATATAGATATCGGAGGACATGTCTGAGAAGTAAGAAGCCCCTTTGATCATTTCTTCATTTGCAAATAATTCTCAATGTGAAAACACAAGGCCAGGGGGATGATGTTCCAAATAAATTTTGTTCCACTTAATCCCTATTTCTCTTTCATGACCATATATCTTTCCCGCGAAGGAATGGAAATGTTTGCATTCATTTATCTTAGCCAAACCTTCTCCTAGTAATTTATTTAATCAGCTATAATGACACCAAGTGAACCTAGATCATGTTCCACAAATATTTGTTTTTAATTTGTTATATAACATAAAAGGTCGTTGCAGGTTGGGGCTACACCGGATTTGATAGTTGCTTATATTGATTTCTTCCTTGGTGGTGACGAGAAACGCATAGACATGGTAACAAGTATACAGAAGAGGTTTCCCATGCGAATTATTTTTGGCGGGGATGGAAGTTATATGTCACTATATAATCTGCATAGCGACGCATTATTGACAAATCTCCTTGCCCAGGTTTCTTGCAAGTCTAACTATAACGTTGTAGATATTAGTAGCATTAAAACCACTGTTAGTACTTAGTCACTCAACTTATAGCAAAGTTTCATGTTAGTCACCTAACTTTAATTTGTTAAAAGCTAATCCAGTTTGCTTTATTTTTAGTTAGGTCACTCAGGTAAAATCCATTTAGTTTTTTGTAACGGAACAACTGACACGGATGATGGCAATCTGATGTGGCATCAACATGTTCTTCTTGAAGAACTACTGGATTTAACTGAATGACCAAACTGAAACAAAATGCAAAATTCAATGATTAATTTGGAACAAAATAAAGCTTGGCCTAACATGAAACTTGTTATATGGAGTGACCAACTCTGTAAGTGTTTTTTACCCAACATAATGCAAATTGGGGGGGTTGGGGAAGATTCATAATTTTTCTTTATGAAGGACTGCAGGCCAAAAATAAGTATTTACTTAAACACAAAATTATGATTAGTATGAATTATCTTTTAATATAGGAAAGACTTTTTTGATTTCAGCATGTACCTGCAACTGTCTGGAAACGATTGGTAGCTGGTTTAAATGCCCAATTGAGGACTGTGAGGCAAGGGTCAATCCGCTCAGCTTTGGTTCCTGTTATCAATTGGATTGGAAGTCATGGAAACCCCCAACTTGATTTTCATGGTGTCGGAATTGAGCTCGGGTGGTTCCAAGCAACAGCTAGTGGGTACTATCAGTTGGGAATTTTGGTAGTCGCCGGTGACTATACCCTTCATGATCTCCACCATTCTGAATATTTGGAAAGAAGTGATTCACCATCTAGGTAATATAATGGTTACATATCAAGTGTCGTGCTTGCAGATATTACTGAAATATCATGATATGAATACAAGATTTTGTACTTAATCTTAGTGCTACATCCCCCCCCCCCCCCCCCCCCCCCCCCCCCCACCCCACCAAAAAAAAAAAAATTGTACTTTCAGGAGAGTTGCTGCAATAGTACAAAGTATTGTTAGGCATCCACCGGAGAGCCATATCTATACAAGTAATGCATTATCCCACAAAAAGATTACTGGTGGCAGCAATGGTGGTTTGATAGATGAATCTACCTTGAAATTATTGGGCTACAGAAGGAACTATCTTTTCCCGTTTTCTCTGTTATTGCATAATACTCGCCCTGTTGGTCGACAGGTACTCAAGAACTCTCTTTGACATGCTTGTTAGAATGATGTTCGTTATTTAATCTTTTTACTGCTCTGTTTCAGGAAACTGTACAGCTTTTTATCACTATCGTACTCTTGGCAGACCTCTTTGTCACTCTCCTTTTGCTGTTTCTGTTCTATTGGATGTCCCTCGGTGCTTTCCTAGCCGTGCTTCTCATCCTTCCTCTGTCATTGCTTTCACCGTTTCTAGCAGGCTTGAATGCATTATTCAGTAATGGGCCTCGAAGAGCTGCACTTGCTCGTATTTATGCTTTATGGAACATTAGCTCCATATCAAACATCGTAAGTAGATACTTTAATGTGCTGTGTATTTTGGTATGCAAAACTCGAAAAGACTAGAGAATATAATAAACAAATTTCTGCTTCTTTTTCTTCCATAATAATGTCCAGTCCTATCATATCCTCCCTACCAAACATGCCAATGATGATATAAAGTATAACATCTGCATTTGTTAAATCAAGTGAAATTTGGCAATAAAATTTCTAAAAGCACAAGTTAATATACTTTTCCTATTTCCTATGGAGTCTGGCTGTTTGACCTTTTTAGTTGACTTCCCTAAGCATCGTTTAAATTATTTTTCTGAATTAGAAATTATCTAAATGCATTCTGTTGTGTTTCAGTGTTTTGATTGTGAAAGCCATATAAATCAATATAAATTATCTTATGAATGTGTTGATCAATTTTTTGTAGTACAAGTTTAGGTTAGTACCTATATTAATTTTAAAAAAAAAAAAGTATTATGCTGTGGAGGATGAGTGTTTTTCCACTGTTACCCTCAAATGACTAATGCTTGGCTTGTTTCGTTTAGTAAATTTGTTGGTTTTTGCAGGCTGTGGCATTTTTATGTGGCTTAATTCATAATGGAATTTCCTCCTCGAAGCAGCCTGGAGAGAGCAACATTTGGAATTTTATAAAGTGAGTTGCACTCTCTTATACAACACAGTATCAATGGCAGTCGAGTTTAGAACTTCCGAGTGCACAATTTACAAAACCAATCATCACGTTTTAATTTTTCCTGGGATTTCAGCTGATTAGAAGGTGCAAGCCCCTAACTAAAGATATCATGCTTGTTTAATATGAGAATAAACTGCAGAAATAGATATTAGAATTTGAAGAACTAGTTGGATTATTTTGTGTCACAAAACGGAACTAAGAGTAGACTGTAGATTTCCCAAAGTTGAATTTTGATGGATTTTTGAACGATTCTGAAATGTCTTATGCTGACAACAAATAATTTTAGTGTTCTATTCTTAAAGCATTAAGGTTAGGCAGTAAAGTTTGAAATTGGAATAGGCAAGAAATTCCGAAGCCTCCTCAGAACTAATATAGTAGAACAGCCCCACTACGGGTTTCTTCAACCCTTTCTAGTTTCTAGATTAGAAAATTCTGTAGACAACCTCCTAGCGTCCCCTGAGGACTTTGGGAACTGGGGCTCAGGCGCTATAGTTTTTGTGGGAAATTATGAAGAGTTTAATTTCTTGAAATGGCAGGGAGGATGAGAGATGGTGGCTTCTGCCCACCATCCTGCTACTTTTCAAGGCAGTTCAAGCTCGATTTGTGGATTGGCATATAGCAAATTTAGAAGTTAGAGATTTTTCTCTCTTCAGCCCCGATCCTGATGCCTTTTGGGCTTACGAATCCATTTCTTGACGCAAAACTGTTTCCGGGAGGACATGGACTGGATTTTGCAGCATCTGTGCGGTAAATATGGTCAAGTACATACATCTCAAAGTACTATACGATCTTGAATCAGAGTTATTACAATGTTATTGCCATGTACATAAATGTTCCCATTTGTGCATAGTTCTTTAGTGAAAAATTATGATTGTGTGAATAATTTAGTGGCAGGTAGATTTCATGTTCTTGTTTGGTACAACTCTTTCAATATGTTAATTCCATTCTTTCTTGTCACTTTTGGGATTATATGTTGGGAAAATTGCAGTAATGGTACTCAACATTTTGCTCGAGAAGCAATTTGGTGCTCAACTTTTAATTATAGTTGCACAATCGTCATAAAAATTAGGGTTGGGTATGGTCCGGTTCGATTCTATTGAGAACCAAATTGGATCCGAAATTTTCGGGTATTTAGTAAGTGGAATCGTCGGGTCCAAATTTAATTATGGAATTATTCGGGTTCGATTCAGTCTGGTTGTGTTCGATTCCATTCGATTCCTAAGTTCTACACTATAAATAATTTTTTTAATATTTACAAAGCTACTTTAATCCAATTAATGACATGTTCAATTTTAGTTTTTACAAAATAACGTAATTCAATATTATGTGTCTTTTGTCTCTCTTTATTGAGTTTTTCATAGGTTTGATTGTTAAAGTCGCATGAAGAGGAAGGTAGAGAGTTCATAATAATTAAGAGAATAATTAAGAGATGTGCTGTCGAACTTCAATTCGATTTCTCCATAACGATAGAATAACATATTTGGGTAAAATTTGGGTCAATTTAATTAAGTTGGGTTTGGACTGAAAATTAGAAATAGGAAAATCACATTTTTGGATTTGAGTTAAATTAACTAGTTAGTAAATTTATTTTTTAAAAAAAAAAAAAATTTGACTTATTTAAAGTAAATATTTTTTTTTTTAAAAAAAAAATAGAAAAATTGAGTTCTTATTCGATTTTTGGATCCTTCATCTAGAACCGATAAGCAAATCAAATATGTTGGTTTTCGATTCAAATACCTATTCGGGTATTTAACTTAAGAAGAATCACTTGTTTCAATTTAGTTCGTTTCGATTAAGAAGTTTTGTCCAATGTGAATAGAAAGTATCTAAATCTTTGTTAATTTGTCTAGTGCTTCTCAGAGAAATGTGCCTCGCTGTGCATGTTTGGGCACCCATTCAAGTTAAAAAACAAAATATATCTTTAGTTGTCGTTAAAAATTTATTATGGAATTATATATGTTGTAAACTAAAGAGATAATTATTGATGATTATTTAGTGTTATCATAATATATAGATAAGCCTTATCTAATTTAGAAAAATCTATTTCATTTCAATTGTGAATCTTATTTTGGAGCCTATAAATATAAAGCAATGATTTTTAATAATACACACTTAAATTTTGACTCTTATATATATATATATATATATATATAAATTTTTTTTTTTTTTTTTAATATATAACACGTTATCAGTACGATAAAATAATCCCGTTAGCAATAGCAAGAGTTATGGGTTCGTTGATGATGTGCATCACGTTGAGACCAGAAATTACAATTGCATCCTTGGTGGCTTGACGCTGGAAATCATTGAAGAGTGCTGGAATAGTGACCATAGTATTCTTGATAGTTGAACCAAGTTAACCACTATCATGGGTTTGTCTGCAGCTCCAACGATGACCTTGTAGGGTCACAAATGTCCTTTTGTACAAAGGCATCATTGAGTCACCGTATTCGTATTTAATTTTTTTTCCTTTTTGTTTATCGATTGATTAATTATAACGTTCTTATAATTTTTAGTATAATTTATAAATTTAGTACTCTTATATCTATCTATTATAAAATATTATTGCTCATTAAATAGCAATATTTTTTAATAGTAAAAAAAATTGCCTAGCTTTTATAATAAAACAGTGTAGTCGAATTGATCAATTTACGATTGTATTCAATATTTCAATTTGGTCAATTCATGGATTTTGTAGCATAATGATTACTTGCTCCTATTTGAATGTCTATATATAAAGTCAATTCACGTGCATGTTTGAAATATTTTTTACTAATACATTTTTGGTAATTAATTTTTCTATAGAAATTCATATCATGTCTATATGGTAATTAAATATTTTTCATTGTTCTATTATAAATTATAAATTGATGATTCATCGTATTGTTGCTCCTGAAATAGCACAACATTATAATTGATATTTCTTAAGAATATTAATTTATCGCTTTCGAATAGCATAAATTACAATTTTCAATATTTTAGAAGAATATTGATATATTACTCTTGAAGAATCAATAATTAAAGATAATGTGCTCTTCAAGTAGCACATTTTCGAAAAATATATATCATTTTGAATTCATGTTTATCTCTGAAAGAAAATATATAACTAATGTCAAGAGGACATTAATTAGTTTGACTATTTGAATGATATATGATTATATAAGTTTTAATTGTATTCTTCAAAAGTGAATCATTGAATTATATCTTATATTGCACCAGAAATTCAATTTGACTTTATTGTTCGGCATGACCAATTGGATTATCACTGGATTAATAACAATAAAAATTAAAAATCAAATGGATATTCAATAAAGAACCAAAAGATTCTTCAATCTAATGAAATCCTATATAATGTTTGTTCTCTTTCATGAAATTTTTTCATTAACCATCACTAGTTAAAATAGAGATTGAATTCCCTATATCTCTAAAAATTGATTAGGGTGATAAATGAAGCTCCATTATCCTTCACATTGATCATCTAAATATTATTTCCAATCTAATAAATTTTATACATATATCAAATGATTGCATGGTGTTCGCAACCTGAAGTTTGCGAAGTTATTACTCAAAATTTAAGTTATGAGATTAATTTTCAGATTATGTAATCAAGACTGTGTCTTGTTAATGTCAGTGGACATAAATTTCAATATTTTAGTAAGTGTTAGTTGTGTTGTCCAAATCCTCATTTCACCCCCACCACGCACTAAAATGGGTAATCAATGAAGACTTGAAATTTACATGGGTTTTGATTCACATCCATTATTTAATGGGTGATTTATTTACTACACATTTTACAGATTGTCATTTTGATGAAATGACTTTCTCAACCTTGAAAAGAGAAAAACTACATTATGAAAAATAAGGTAAAATTTCTTAAAATGAAACAACTCTAACTCATTTCGATCCTCGCGGCAATCAATGTGAGTAAAATGTTGAAAAAATCATTCATTTGCAAAGAGTTTCAAATCAATTACTTGATTTATTTGTTGACACAAAAAAGTGACAAAATCATATATACCAACAGAAAATATTCCGGCAAAAATTGATGTCCCTGCAAGACAATCTGTTTTAGCAAATGTATCTCAAATACGCCAGAAGCGTTGATATGAACCCGACCAAAAACAAGTTTGGGAATCCACGAACAAAATGAAACAAATCCAAGAAAGGTAGAAATCACACCACGCAAAGATCAACCCGACCCGTTGTTCGACCCATACCAAGAACCGAGATTCCATGCGAGAAATCTGACCCGTTGATTACTCGGAACAAAAATCGTGAAGTGGGAACGCCACAAAAGGATTGCAAAATCTTTTGATAAGTTCAAGATTTAGAACTTTAAGCCGCCAAGAACATGGAGGAATAAAACTCTCAATTGTATAAATTCTCTCAAAATAATGTCAAAAGGTCCCTACAATAATGATAATGAAAACTATTTATACTAATACTAGAAAACTCATAAAATTCGTGCATAATCTCCAAAATATAGTAAAATATCAATAAAATTAGAATTTTAAAAAAACTATAATTCGTGCCAAAAAAAGGAAATTTGCTGAAATTTTGTACCAAGTGACCGCTTAGAAGACCAATTTTGCTGCCTTTATCTTTCGGTGGATGACTGAGCGACCGCTTGGTATATTTCTAAGCGATCGCTTAGAAGTCCGATTTGGCTCTTTCGGTTGCTTGTATCACATTGATCCAATTATTTTCTGATCTCGACCCTAATATGAAACTTGTCCATTGACATGTTAATTTCGAACTCATGTGCCCCGTTTTTCGAACATGCATTTGTATGGCTTTTGCGACATTGTTGACTTGAATTACTCTCGATCGAGCCCTTTGCATCTTCTCCACGAACTTTGTACTTGCGTTTGGCTTTGGCCTATCCCGGATCATATCAAGCGTGGTCGATCACTTGTTCAAAAGACTCTGTACCTCGAAAAAGAAAAGTACAAAAGAAAAACCAACAAAAAATTTCAAAAGAAGTATCATTAGTATTGAAAATACGGTTCCTAAAGAACCATAAGTATCCGAAAATAATGAGATTTCAATAAATTATAAGTTATCTCATAAGGGAATTATAGACAATATTTTCACCTTTTATGTGACTCTTGATATTATACAAAATGAGGATCCTGAACTACTGTTTGTTAAAGACTGTCAAAATAGAATGATTGGCTAAAATGGAAAGAATTCATATGGGCAGAATTGAATTCTTTAGAGAAATGAAACATGTTTGGACTTGAAGTTCGAACACCTGAAAATATAATCCCCATTGGATACAATAAATTTTTGTACGAAAGTGAAATGAAAATAATGAAATTACAAGATATAAAGCCCGATTCGTAGTTCAAGATTTCTCACAAAGACCATGAATTGATTATGAGGAAACATATTCTCCCGTAATAGACACCATCACTTTTAGATTCTTAATTAGGTTTACTATATCATAAAAGCTTGATATGCGCCTTATGGATGTAGTAACTGCCAATTTGTACATATCATTTGATAGTAACATATATATGAGAGTCCCCAAAGGACTCAAAGTGCCAGAACAAATGATACTTGTCCGAGAACTATGTTCTCAATTAAAATGTAAAGATCATGTTATGGATTGAAACAATCTGGACGCATGTACTATAATGGCCTTAGCGAATATTTGTTTAATGAGGGATATAAAAATGACGATGTTTGCCTATGGGAAAAATCTAATTTTGTCTTGGATTGCAGATTAAACATTTCTCGGAAGGATTATTTGTTCATCACTCTACTTTTATAGAAAAAAATCTTAAAACGCTTTTATATGGATAATGCACATTCATTGGCATCACTTATGGTTGATCGATCACTTGATGTGAAAAATGGTCAATTTCGTCCACTTGAAGATGAAGAAAATGTTCTTGGTCCTGAAGTATCATATCTTAGTGCAATTAGATTACTAACTTATCTTGCAAATTGCACTCGACCCGACATAAGTTTTTTTCTGTGAATCTTCTCGCATGATATAACACATCACCAACTCAAACACATTGGAATAATGTTAAACATACAATTGATTTGAGATTTTTTTTTATTCTCAAAAGTCGAGATCTGCTTTAATGGGATATGTAGGTTATCTCTTTGACCCACATAAAACTAAATCACAAACAGGACATGTGTTTACACGTGGAGGAACATCTATATCATGAAAATCTGTGAAGCAATTATTGACAGCACAATCCTCAAATCATTTTGAAATTATTGCAATCCATGAAGCAGACTGAAAATATGTATGGTTGAGGAATATAACCCATCATATCCAAGTATCATGTGAAAAGATAGTCGAACAATTTTATATAAAAACAATGCAAATTGTATTGCACAACTCAAATGATGCTACATTAAAGATGACATAACCAAACCTATTTCTCCAAAAATTTTTCATGCACATGAGTTTCAAAAGAATGGCAGCATTGATATCCAACAAATTCGCTCAAGTGATAATGTGATCAATTTATTCACAAAAGCACTATCAACATCTACATTCAAGAAATTGGTTTCACGATATTTGAATGCGTCGACTCAAAAATTTTCAGTGATTTTCATTAGGGGGAATAGCTGTACTCTTTTTCCTTAGTCTAAGTTTGTACCACTGAATTTTTCTAAGTAGGTTTTAATGCGGCAGCATTTTCTTTATATTCCAAAATATAAACAATTAACTGTACAATTTTTTTCACACTGGGGTTTTTCAAACAAGATTTTTAACGAGACAGTTATTGTACAAATAATCATCAAATGGAGATTATTTAGTATTATCATGATATATATATAAGTCTTATCTAATTTAGAAGATCTATTTTATTCCAATTATAACTCTTATTTTCGACCCTATAAATATAGGGCATTAGTTTTTAATAATATACACTTAAATTTTGACTCTTATTTTCTCTTATCTTTTTCTCTCTTTTCATAACAATAATATATATGGATGGATATACACTATTAATAGTATATCAAGATATAATAAGTTGAATGAAAAGAGAGAGAGAAATATTTTCTTCCAGTCTTTTTGGTTTGAGATTAGGTGTGAGAAGTGGGTCAAATTGCTCGCCAGCTTGACTCAGTCCAAGGAAGGTTTGAACTCACTTTGATATGGGCCAAGGGTTGAGTCGAGTTTTTTTTTTTTTTTTTTGCAGTTATCGAAATTTATAAATAAAAAATATAATTCTTAAGGATATGGGAAAAAGGAAAAGTAGAAAACTTTAAATAATACATAAGTACAAAGAGTAAATGAAAAAAATATATATACTTATTTTTGACTAAAACAAAAAATATCTTTAATTTTTGAAAATAGTATTTATACAATAATCACAACCAGATATTTTATAGGATCAACACTTTAATTGATTTAACAACTATTATCGTCAAAAGCCATCAAAGAGAATTGATGATTAGGGATGGCAAACGAGCTTGGCTCGTCTAGGCTCATGGCTCGGGCTAATTTTGAGATGAACCAAGTGCCGAGCCAGACTTCCTTTTGTCAATGAGTCGACTCATTTTGGGTTGTGGACCAACTTGTTTTATTAATTCTTTAAAAAAAGAATCGATTCGTAAACAATTGAGGTCGACCCATGAAGTCGACAAGTCAAACACTCAAACCAAACTTAGTTTGCACACACGAGCTAAGTTGGCTCGACTCGATCCAATGTCACCTCTTTTTGATAATGTAGAAATCAACTTTTCTACGAAACAACCCTCTAAACTAAAAATGAAAAAGTCTCTCGTGGGAGCAAGCTAGCAAAGCAAAGAGAAATTCGGCAAGGCTTTGCTACCAATCTTAAACGGTTTTGTTCTCTTCTTTTATTTACTTTAATTAATTTTGGGGGCTTATCTCTTCCTTTATTTCTCGCTGACATCCACTAAATCAATAAGAGATATTATTCTTCAACAACTCAATTTTGTAGCTTGTCAAAGATTCACTCTTCTTCTTCCTTGCATATTTTCTTTTATCCAACCATTCCTCTCTTTAGATAACAATTTGCCCTATTTGCGTCGCGTATTTGGTAGAGTGGGTAAAGGTAGTGGTGAAGGAAATGATCTTTACAAGGAAATAAAAGAATTTGAAGTGATTAATGAATAAAATATGGATTAAACTATATGTACTAACTCATGTACAAAATGAGTTACTCACAACTCACATGGATATGCTGATCCCACGTGAATAAAATATTTTGACATTATGGTCCCCACTCTCTATTGTGAATAGTAAGTAAGGAAGTTAGTAAAAAAATGTGAGTAAGTGTAGCATTGTCCATTAAATATTGCAGAAATGATATAGAGTGCGTACATACAATTTTCGACAAATCGACTAGGCATACTAAAAGAAAGGGGAAAGAAAATCTGAAATTTCCATAGCAAATATATTTAAAAAGATTGTTCAAATGTACCTTTTAAAATTATTAAAATTAGTTGGAGTGATTATAGCCATAAGCATAGATAGGTGGACTTTAAAGAAAATTAAACAGCCAATATTAAAGTGTCAAAACTACCAGACCCCCACAATTTGCTTTCATATCTTGCAAAATCATTTCTAATAGGCATAGCTTCTCAATTCTTCCAAAATGTTCTTTCACAGAATTTAATATTTATTCTGGGAGTCGATTTTAGTGGGACACCCTTTTCGAGTGCAATACAAGTCGTGGAACGTCTTGATGGATTGTTGACTACGTTGAATTGGATACTTTTTAAAACGACAATGACCTTTTTTTTTTTTTTTTTGGATTACGTCTCATTACTGACGTTTCCATCTGTCCTATCCTGAACCTTAGTGAAAAAATAAATCGCAAGTTATGCCTCTAAAAATACAGGGAGAAAGGCTAACAATGATCTTTATTCTTGAGAAATTAGCATTCAAGTATGAAATATAATTTAATAAATAAAATTTAATCTCTCTCTTTCAATCAATAATAGGTGATTCGTTGTTTATATTTTTCTCTCGACTCGACTTTAACGGTAACTTTTTTCAAACCAAGTCGATTGATTATTGACTTCGTTAAGTTAATTCTACTAAAATATGGGGAAAAAATGAAAAAAAAAAAGTTCAAGTACATGAAAATTCCTTACTAAATTCATGCAGATGTTGATGTGGCGAAACCTGATTCGCTTTTTTTTTCTTCTTCCAATTATTTCAAGCCATGTGTTGTCTGTAAAAAATTTCTATACTTATGACATGATTGAAAAAAAAAACCTATTAATTAATAAACTATTTCATTTTCCAAACCACAAAGGTGATGTATAGGATTTAGGGACCAAAAAAAATTGAAACAGTAGGGGGTATGTAATAAATAAATGCCCATGTCATAAAATTAGAATGGTTAATATCACATTTACTTGCAATGAAGGTTCCTAATCTATTCTCACAGTCATATTTATGTAATTATGTTTTAATTCTTTTCGGTGCATTCTTATCTGCTATATTCTATTAATTAGTACATCGTGTGCCTGATGACCATTTCTTTGTTAGCTTACTTTGAAACGAGAGACAAATATATTTTTGAAGTTTTATAATGTTATTTATTTCTTGTTTAAAAATGCAATGGACGAATAAGTCTTTTTTATGTTCTAACGATTTTTTTTTTTTTTTTAAAGAAATTGTAATTAATGACAAATTGTGCTAATAAATTGAAGGTTAAGTATAAGAGCGCAACTAAAAAATTGAGGATATAAAACGCAATACTGAACAAAAGTTGATGACTTTCATTTAAAATGTAGTACACCGAATAAAAATTTGTAGTGTGGATGTAATTATCTAAGAGTGGACGCAGTCCGTTTGGAACCAGGATCGAA
Organism: Osmanthus fragrans; assembly: GCA_019395295.1. NCBI lineage: Eukaryota > Viridiplantae > Streptophyta > Magnoliopsida > Lamiales > Oleaceae > Osmanthus > Osmanthus fragrans. Next base: position 3,913,309 of record CM033355.1, read on the forward strand.
CCGAATATCAATGAAAATTTTAGAAATGAAACCATTGGTTCCATAAAATCAATCATCAACTTATATAAATTGCGTAGTACTCCAATCATTAAACAAACTTTCATCAAAATCAAAATCCTACATTGAATTAGACACCCTTTAAAAATTTATTACAACTTCTAGTTCTATCGAGTTATAATTTGTAGAAATCTAGATGAAAAGTTTCGATCAGATCAACAACTATGTAATCAAAGTGAAAACAAAATAAAAATTTCGCATCTTGGAAATGAAATTATATATTGTAAATAAATTTATTTAGATATAAATTTACCTAATATTCTAATTTGGTTTGAGAATCAATTAATTAAAGAATTATAAAAAGAGATGACGAAATAATTAAAGGAAAGTGCTGGAGTCTAAAATGAAGAAGGAACCCGATTATTTTTTATATAAGTGATTGAAGATTAAGTCATATATTTTACCCAAAAATTAAAAAATCCTATAAGAACCATCCGGTTCTCGACGGTTTCCATACTAGAACCGGGAATCAAATCGGCCGGTTCTAAACGGTTCTGGTTCGATTCGATTCTAGGAAAAAATGAACGCTCCTATAATTATCAAATTAGAAAATGATAATGAACCTTTTGATTTTAGCTACCAATTTAAAGAAAAAAAAATAGCTATTTAATTACATATTTAAATTAGAAACACATGCTTAGAATTTTGACAAATTCCCTTTGGTAAATGCTATTCCATATTCCGAAATAAAGAGTTTGAATCTTCAAAACAGGTAAAATTAAGCATTTTTCAAAAGCTAAATGGACACGCACCTTTCATCATATCATATTCAAATTGATGAAACTATTATGTCAAAAAATTCCTATATATATATTGGACCCACTGAAAATTATATATATTATATTGTCCAACAAGGTGGTCTAACACAAGTGGACAATTCTGTGGTTGATCAAATTGACGTGATGCATGCTTTGGCTAAAAAAATAAAATAAAATAAAAATAATTTGTAAGTTAATATGTATGCAATTTTACATATTCTTATCAGAAGTGTTATACGTACATAATGATGTACCAAATGCATTACATCCCCTCATATGGAGGGGGGCCCACACACAATAAAATATTTGTGGGCCCTCCTCCATGTGAGAGGTGTGTAATGCATTTGGTACACCACGAGGTGTACAAGTAGCATTTTCCTATTCTTATTGATAAATTTGAAAATAAGTAATTTACTTAATATGAAACTAACCTATAATTTATTAGTAAAATAAATAACTTTTTTTTATTATCAAGTAATAAAAAAATATTTATACATTTCACCTTCTCTGCTTTTAAAAATAAATTTAACTTACTTTTAACTTTAACGTAACTCGAAGCTTGGCATAGAAATGGGCATCTTCAATTATGTTAATGGTGGATTCGCCTCACTATATGAAGATTGCATAATGGAAGAATTAGATTCCCTTTTTTTTTTAATTATTATTATTATTATTTGAAGTTAGGCAAATGTGTCATTTCAATGTATCAATATTACACAAGGAAAGAATCGGACTCTGTCTTCAACTTATCCATTAATTGAAGAATCGACATTTATTTTTACAGAAAGACATTTATAGCAAGCAACATTATCTCTAAATCTAATTCTTGTTCGATAGGTTCCTATTTGGAAGGCTTTAGAAGTTTGTTTGGTCGAACAAACTATAAACTCCCGTAATAAGTCCACGATTTTCATGATGTCATTTGTAATTGTTAGATCTATTATAAGACGGTATGATTTTCTCTCGTGATCTAAAGATAGGTTGTTTAACTATCACTCCATCGACCAAATTCTTATTATTGTTTTAAATTATTCCACCCAACCAACAAGAAGTGATGGTACAAGAAAAAGTGAATGAATATGGGTAGAATGGGGCACATTGTACCACACGCAATATAGGCAAAATTCCAACCTAACGGAGACGGCAAAGACGGAGTCACTTTCTATGTTCCCATCAACCACAATCGCGACCCCAACTCATCTCATCTTATTCCTTTTTCTTTCTTTTCTCAATTTTTAAGTTGAAAAACCTCATTAGGAATTCGAGGTTGGCTCTCACATAGAATCGTTCACATTCAGTCTACTTAAATTTGACACGTAAAAGATGTTAAATTCCCGTGTTTAAGTATTCGGCGTAGCAACACGAAATTCTTAACAAAGATTAAATTAATGTTTACAAATTGTGGATCTTACTTTTACAGCATGTGTAAATAATAAGTTGTAGGTGTCGTGAAATGTGTGAATAAAAATTATAATTGATTAGCTTACATTAGGATTTAAGCTTTGCCAAACATGCTTTTAGAATTAAAAGAAAAAATATATTATTTTCTATTTTCTTTCCCACCATATATTTATCGACTATAACCTTATTATCTTGACCCCTACCCGGATCCTACCACTCCAAAGTAGGTGAAGCAAGGGAACAAGTATAACGGGGAATGCAACGGGGTGAGAGGTGAGAAGTAGGGGTAGGGGTAGGCTAGAGAAAGAAAATGTACAATTAATAAAATTATAATTATAATTCTATTTCACGATAAGTATTTTAAGAAATTAAGAATAAAATATAAAGCAATAAAAAGACACCGTATTTCTGTGTAATAGTTTTTCCTTCTAAATTTGTCCGACTCTTGGTATTGGTGGCTACTTCTGTCATCATGCCATTCATTTATTTTTCTCTGCTCAAACTCTTTTCATTAATTTCTTCATACGTATTTTTCATTTCATTGAATTTTCAGCCTAGTGTTCATATATAATTCAGAGTTTTGCATATCAATGGCGGTTCAAGCTCAGTACCCATCAAGTTTTCTTAACACACAACAAGGAAAAAGCTTACCTGGGGCTGGGAACGATTATCCATGGCAACCATCTGAATCTGGACGAGAATTTATTGATAACACGCCCATGTTCTTCCATGGGACTAATAACCCAAGAAAGAGAAGTAGAGATCATCCTCAGCCGTTTTCATCTGAATTCGATACTTGCCTTCACTTATCCTCTGGAAGCCAAAAACAACTCCGAAGTTCACTATCGGTTAATTCGCTTTCAATAATGGCGCAAAACTTGTCTCACCATATTAAACTACAGCGCAATGAACTCCAGAATCTCCTTCAAGCACAGGTAAAATGGCGTATTTATCTCTAACCGTATTTCTGAGTAAGATAACGGGTATTCAGATTTTCATTAGTTATTAGTATTAATACAGGGGGAGGAATTGAGGTGCACGTTAGGAGAAGAAACGAAGAGGCACTACAGTGCGCTGCTGCAGGCAGCGGAGGACTCGGCAGCGCAAAGGCTGAGAGAAAAAGAGGCGGAACTGGAGAAGGCGGCGCAGCTAAACTCCGACCTGGAAGCGCGGGCGGCGCAGCTAAATGCTGAAGTGCAAACGTGGCAGGCTAGGGCGAGGAAGCAGGAGGTCACGGCGGCTATGCTACAGGCGCAGCTGCAGCAGGCTATGAAGGGGTGCAGTGCACATCGGGTACAGATGGATGCAGGAAACGAGCTAGGATGCACCATGGGTGATGTGGACGATGCAGAATCGCAGTACATTGACCCGGACCGAGTTGTTGAGTTGACTGGGCCGAGTTGCAAGAGGTGCCGGTGGCGGGACGCCTCGATGGTGGTGTTGCCGTGTCGGCATTTTTGTTTATGTAGAGAGTGCGACAGTATGGCCCAACTTTGCCCAATTTGCTACTCGTACAGAAGTTCAAGTGTTGAAGCCCTGCTTTCCTAAAAGCCCAAGCCCGTTTAGAAAGTCTATAAGAATAAAAAATAAAATGTTAAACTAAAAAAAAAAAATGAGAAACATGAAGAACAAATAAATGTGTATTTATTTATTAGTTTTTAACACTTCCAAATGACTTGATTTGTGTAAATTTTTGTATCGACTAGAGTGATATGAATTTGAACGTATTAGAGATTCATTTATGGATTCTACGAGCTTGCCTAATACAAGAATTTGAACTATTCGAAAAATTTCATGTATATATACAAGTTTTTTTTTACCCACTTGAGTATTCAATACAAAAAATTACTTAAAAAAAAAAAAAAACCAAAAGCCTTTTGCACAAAGCTAAAAAATTTCTTGCATTGTGTGTTACTATTATGTATCTTTATCATTATACCAAAAGGCGCGCCTTCATAAAATCAAAATGTAGTGAGGTCCATGAAATAATCAATATTTGGAAGATTATATATGAATTATACTATTCTTAAGTTGATAATTTCTATTATTTCAATTTTAATAAATTATTATGAGAGTATCATTTATTTCAGTCATTCATATTATATTTTCTTGGGCACTTTATTGCATTTATAAAATGATAATGTTATCTAGTACCAAGAGTGTTAGAATATCAGTTTCGATTGTCACACTTGATTGATTTAATTAAATGAATCACGTGATATTGTATTTAACTGAATCTATCGTTTAATTCATACAGTTGCCATTTAAATTATACTTGACACAAGTATTACTAAATATTACTCATTATTAAAAGTGGTAAAAAGTGGTAAACATAGTTTTATTTTTATTTACTACTACTTCCACTTTCAAAGGTAACACAAAGTGTGTACCTAGCCAGCATATAGAAAAGGAAAGCTGGAATCACATTGTGACCACGTACACACAACATTGTCCAATAAAAAGTTGTGGAGAGTAAGTTATAGAAGAATTTTTTTTCTTGCCCGCTAAGTTACAACATGTCGGCAAAGGCATCTAATTGATATGTGTTATCTTTCAAAGCCAAACATCCAACCAATTAAGGTACAATTGCAATTAATTTATATTTAATACTTAAAAATAATCAACAACAACTGTTGTTTAATTTGTCACAAGGATTTTGCTGAATGTACAACATTTGTTGTACAGCATGGGTCATAGTCCTCACTCAAGGAGTGGGGTTCGTGATTAAAATAATCGCGAATCCTACCCCTTGCATGTGAGTATACTGTCACCCATACTGTAATCATAGCAAAATCCTTTGTGACAATTTAGTTGCTGAATTTTAATTTCAATTTGAATTCCATCATTGTCATGTTGTGTCTATTGAGATTTGAGGTTCCATCTCAAAAGATTAATTTTATTAGAGAATTTTCAAGAGATTTTCTATTTTTAAAGAGCATATTCTACAATTTAAAGAGTATCTATAAATTTAAAGAGCAAAAATTTTAAAATACTCTAATAGCCTCTTTATTTTTAACATTTAATTTTACCATTTCCAATATGTATTTATTTTTTTATTTTTTTCATTCTTTTATTTTTATAATCTTCCCTCCAATAATTATATCATTTTTCAAGTATATTTATTTAATTAAATTAATAAATTGTGCATTGAAAATTGAAAATTGAAAATTTTGAAGCATTAAATTATAGAGAGGTGGGTTTGACTCTCCAAATTTGAAGAGTCAAACTCACTCTCTATTTTAAAATGTTAAATTGAAGAGTCTCTTGGAGTAAAATTTTAAAAATTGACTCTTTAAAATAGAGAGTATTATACTTTTAAAAAGTCTATTGGAGATGCTCTTAAGAGAAGTAGTTAAATTCCTTATTTGTTGATCTATATTTTGGTATTTAACTAATGTGGAACTTATTTTTTAACATGCTCTTGTGTTGAGTCAAATTAAGCTGCATGCTCCATCCTTGGTGGCGCCCTCGTGTCAATTCCTTTAAATTTTAGTCTTGCAATCATGCTTCCCTCGGAACCCAAATTTTTTGATTTCTCATAGAGTATCGACAGAGTCCTATAAACAATATCCGACGATCCTCTCGTGTTGAGTCAAATTAAGCTGCATGCTCCATCCTTGGTGGCGCCCTCATGTCAATTCCTTTAAATTTTAGTCTTGCAATCATGCTTCCCTCGTAACCCAAAATTTTTGATTTCTCATAGAGTATCGACAGAGTCCTATAAACAATATCCGACGATCCTTGATCGACATAGTTTATGGTTGAGATTAGGAAGATATCTAATCGTCTTTAAGCCCCAAACTTTCATTATTGATTAAAGTCAAAATTTTCACTTATGATTATGAAATACGAACACCCCCCCGACTATCTCTATTAATCATTAGTTCAATCTCAAAGGCCAGCGTAATAAGACTGAAATCTTATAATGTTATTCCACATCAAATGAAGATGAAAATATAGATCAACTTATAAAGGATTGTGTCGCTCTTCTTGATAATGTTGATCTTAAAAAAATGGAACCACAAGTCTTAATTTAATATTAGGGTCTATTAAACTTCAACAATCAATTTGATCCAATAAAGATTAAAAAAAATGAGTATACGAATTTTAAGATTGATCTACTCAAACGAGTCACTATCTCGCGAGAGCATGTTAAAGGATAAATCTCACATCGAATGAAGATGAAAACACAAATCAACTTATAAAAGATTAAACTACTCATTTTGAAAAAATTAAACTTTTAAAATGGAACTCCAAGTCTTTATGATGTCACATATTGTTTGCAAACTTATAAGTCATTCATACAGTAACTAATCTTCTGTGTAATCGTTATATTGGCACCCTAGAAACAAACATGAAAAAATGAGAATTATGACAATTTCGTTGGATTAGAAGTTTAAAAGACGTGCTTTTTTAACAATTCATGATGTGGCATAGTTAAAAGTTGACATGCGGTAATAACGTGGAAGATTCATTGTGATATTTTTTGTCAATTAAATAAGTTTTTTATTAAAATAATGTTATCTAGCATCAATAATGTTGAACTATCATATGTCCTATTAAATAGGTCATAATTCCTTATATTTAATTTAATTTACAATTTAATGTCATTTTGCTGCCACTAGGGGTGGCAAAAAAGTTCGAAAGCTCGGACGGCTCGGGCTCGGCTCGAAAAAAGCCCGAGCCAAAGCTCGGGCCGAGCTCCATTTTGGAGCACCGGCCCGTGTCACGGGCCAAAAATGGCCCGTGAAATTCAAAATAAAAAATAAATAAATAAATAAATTTTAAAAAATAAACAATATAGCTGCCTGCACAGCAGGCAGCTATAATTCATAGCTGCCTGCGCACGGCAGGCAGCTATTTTAGCTGCCTGTCGTGCGCAGGCAGCTAGTTTGAACGTGATTTTTTTCAAATTTTGAATTTTGAATTTGAAATTTGAAATTTTGAATTTTAAAATTAAAACGGATATATTTTTTTTGTCTATAAATACGAGAATAATTTTACAATTTCATATCATTCTATCTCTAATCTTTCTACGAAATATTCAATATTTTACTCTCCAATTTCTTAAGTTTGATTTTCATTCTATCTCTAATCTCTCTACGCAATATTCAGTATTCTACTCTCCAATTTCTTAAGTTTGATTTTCAATTTAAACATTTGGTTCTGTTATTTAGTTTCTTTTATTCTATTATTAAATATTCCTTACTATAAGTATAATACTTATACATGGATTTTACTAGCGATGAAATTAATCAGTTTAAAGGTAGTTCGAGCACTCCATTGGGGTACGATGCATTTCAAAATGTTCCAATTAATTTGGAAGATATCGAAGAGGAGGAAGTAGTCGAGGTTAAAAGGTCGAAAAAAGATTCTGCGGAATGTTGGCAACATATGAGTCGCAAAAAAGTTGGGGTTGAAAATGGAGTTGATATTTGGAAAGCGGTTTCCAATTATTGTGGTAAATAACTTAGTTGGAAGCCCAGTTCAAGCACATCGCATTTAAATAGGCATATATTAAGAAGTTGTAAAGCGAAACCAACCGATCTTGACCCGAAACAGATCGAACTAACATTTACCGATTCCAATTCTACTCTTCCACTTTTGTATATTCACAGGAAAGATTTCATGAAGGAATGACTGTATACGTTGCTGCAGCAGAAATGCCGCTAACGATGATCGAGTCAGAACACTTTACTCGTTTTGTGCAGAATTATCTCCAACCCAGGTATCGTTCTTATTGTAGAAATACTCTTCGTTCGGATGCTGTAAAATTATATAATAAACGAAAACAAACTGCTATTGAAAGTCTAAAAACTTATAATTGTGTTATATCATTTACCTCTGATTTATGGACCGGTATTAATAAAAAATGTTATATTGCTGCTACAGCTCATTACATTGATCATCTATGGATTATGCATAAAAAGATTATTGCATTCAAATGTGTAGATTATCCTCATAATGCGACTAACATATACATGGTTTTAAAAGATATTATACAAGAATATGGTTTGCAAGAAATGGTTCGAAGTTTTACTTTTGATAATACTAGTGTAAATAAAGTTGTTGTCGACAAATTTATTGAAGATATGAATCCTATATTTGGAGGTTTATTTTTTCATCAACGTTGTGTATGTCACATTATCAATTTGATTGTAAAAGATGGATTGGCACATATAAAATCACCTTTAGATAAAATTAGGCAAGCAATTAATTTTATCTCTAATTCACCAGCAAGAAAACAAGCATTTAACAGTTTATGTGCAGAACATGGATTACAAGAGAAATCATTTGTCACTGATGTATCACATAGATGGAACTCTACATATCTTATGTTACACTCGTGTGAAATGTATGATAAAGTTATTTCAATGTATTATAATGGTCGACATACATATGGATCCGCACATAATTTGGAAGATTGGGAATGGTCTCTCGCATTTATCGTGAAAAAATTCTTAAAACCTTTTTTTTGATGCCACAAAGGAATGTAGCGGTGTTTATTACCCTACGTCTTCACTTGTTTTACACCATTTTTTCTATATTTCACAAGCATTTCATAAACATAGGAATTTGCCCATTTTTGTTGATGTAATTTATTCTATGGAGGAAAAATTTCGTAAATATTGGGAGGAGTTACCCTCTTTATTTTTATTAGTTTCGGTGATGGACCCTCGACTTAATTTAGCTGGCACACAAACTATTATAAAGGGAATTTCAAATTTCATGAATATAGAATTATCACATGCGCCTATAGAATCTATGTTATGTGACATGTATAACTATTACACTGAAAAAGATGGTCAGCGTAGTTCTACTTCCCACAGTTCTTTTTCAATGAATACTTCAACAAATGCAGACAGTTTATGGAGTTTTTTAGAGAGCAATATTAGTGCTCCCTCATTTAGTTCTAGTTCGTCAACCTATAGAGCATTAGATGTCAGTGGTACAAATTTTGAAATTCCCTCCGAGTTAGCTAGATATATGCATGTGGACATTCGAAGTATGTTACAACCACAAGAACTACAGGAATTTAGTCTTTTATCATGGTGGAGGTCTAACGAAAGGCAATATCCGATTGTATCAAAAATTGCTCGCGATCTACTAACACCTCCGGTGTCTACGGTAGCATCGGAAGCTGCATTTAGTTTAGGTGGTCGAATTTTATGTGACGAACGATCAAGACTAAAAGAAGATATATTGGAGGCTTTAATATGTTTGAAGGATTGGGAATGTGCGGAATTACGTCTTCAAGAACAAGTTGACAGTATAATGGCCGAAGAGTTGCAGCAGATTCAAATATAAGATATTGTAAGTTTTTAAATTGATTAGTTTCAAAAAAATACGTAATTTTTAAATTTTTTTTCAAGAAAAATTGTACACGTAATATTTTATTCGTGTACAATTTTAACTCCGCCTACATAATTGTAGCCGGTCCCAAGCCCGGATAAAGGAGGAGTGTTTTAACTTTTAACTTTTAGAATTCATTTAATTTATAAATTTTTTAAGTAAAAAATATAAATTTTACAAAAAAATAAAAAATAAAAAAATAATTCGAGTCGAGTTTGATTATTATATTTAAAATAAATCCAATCCATTTTCTTTGTTAACCGATCGTATTTAAATTTATTATTCTCGAAACTCATTTGTAATCAAACATTTTTCATAAAAATAAATTTATAGGTGAATTCATAATTTTTTCAAGAGTTCATTGAGACTAGTGTAGGTAGTAAAAAAAAATTTATATTTTACCAAAAAAAAAAAAAAAAAAAAAATTGAAAAAATCCGAGCCGGCTCGGCCCGGGCTCGCCCCGGCCCGTGAAGGCTGGGGCCTAAAGCCCGGGCCGAGCCAACTTTTTTTGGCCGGGCCGGGCTCGGCTCGGGCAAAAAAAGCCCGGCCAAAAAAAGCTCGAGCCGAGCCCGAGCTTTTTTTCCTCGGCTCGACCCGACTCGTTGACACCCCTAGCTGCCACATAGACTGATGTTAAATATTAATGGTGTTAAATAGTAAATAACATTACTCGTTCATTAACTTGAAAAATAAATTATAATTATCGAATTTAAATTTTTTAGAGACTAAGAAATTTAGAGTTAAGGATAGTGGGGTAGAGTGGGGTGGATGGTTATTATAGTTATTATTATTATTATTATTGAATTATTTTCTTATTTTTAAATAAACAAAACTTTGCATCTCATTTTTTAAGTTGGATTTGATAACATATGGATGGGAGTAATTAATTTTTGGAACTTGGAAGTTACCCAAAACAAAAATAAAAAATGGAAAACATATAAATTTTTTGTAAAAAGTACTGATTCCGGCTGAAACTCTATTGCTAGTGATAATTTTTTTCTTCATATCTCTAACTTTTAAACCGTAAATGTGTAATTGCTAATATATGATTAGATCCATATATAGCCCCTCATTCGTTTGAATTAGAATTAGAATTAAAATTTTAGTAAATTTTGATAAAATTTGTGATTAAAAAGTTGATACAATTCATGAAACGTGTAATAGAAATTGAATTTTAAAAAATATGTGCCAAACATGTATGTAGTCGCATCTCCTGTAGTCCTAAAATGTATGTCAATCTATTTTTAGTAAACACGTCGTTGCACGCCTTATACACTTTATATACATATATGAATAAAAGTTTATGAAATATATATACATAATGTGAAACTGTTGAATAAACTAAAATGAAATATTTTGTTTACTTGTTTGTTTATGTTAGACATTGATTGGACCCCTATTTTCAATCATTATAGTGACATTAACCAGTTTTGTAGTACAGACGGATACGAAAAAGAATCGAATTAAGAGATTTACATTTTATTAAATTTAAAATTAAAATATTTACTTATAAGTAAATTAAAGGTACATAAGTTATTTTCAAAACACAAAAAATATTTATTTTGTCTGTAACATAAACATTTTTACCTTAAAAAGTTAAAACAAAAATGTATTGTATCTCAACACATTTAGAAACAAAAAATTACCTACTAATCACGATCTTCATATTAATCCATAGCATTTAGGGTCTGTTTGATAGAAAGATGAAATTTGGATGGAAAGAAAATGAATTACAAGAAATTGAATTGTCTAGAATTTGTTTTACTTGGAAGTGTAATTAAAGGTGTTTGATTGGTAAAATTTTTCACCTGAAAAATATATTACTTTTAGTGTCCATTTGACTTTGTTTTCATGAAAATTATCAATTAAAAGAATAAATTTTCTTACCATTGGGGACAAAATTTGTTTAGATTGCCAAAATTTTTTAAAAAAAGGTGTTCGTTTAACTTTGTTTTAGATGAAATTTGTCAATTAAAGAGATAATTTATTTATTTTTTTACATTTCATTTTAGAATTTGTTTCTATTACTTAAAAAAAGGGTAGAATTTCAATTCCTACCAAAGTGGTGGAAAAAAGGAATTCCTTGAAATTAAGAAAAATTTCAAAAGTTGGAAAACGTTTTTCATGAAAAATTTGGCTAATCAAACAAGCCAAAAGTGAAAGTTGGAATTCGACTTTCCAAAAAAATCTAGTGCTATCAAACGGAGCCTTATATTAAATTAAAAATTAAAGTTACATTCAAAACAGATATAGAAGTGAATTTTTTTAAAAATAAACGTGCTCTTTTTCTTTTCAATGAGATTAATACAGATGAAGGAATAAAAACTCTCTTTAAATGTATCGAGATAAAAAAAAAAAAAAAAATCTTTTCTTTAAAAGTAATTAGATTAACATCAATTTTTCTGTTCATACAAAAATGGACATGTAATAATAATAATAATAAAATTTCCAATACTATATTAATTATTTTTTTGGAACACATAATATTAATTTTTATTAATACTTAAAAAATTGGTTTTAATGAAAATTGTGTAATTGAGATGATTGTATTTAGTGGGGTGGATACAAATATGGGAAGGATGAGTAACTCCCAATTATTAAAAATAATTAATAAAGTTTTTAAGATCGATGAATTCTTCGACTATTTTCCTTCTAATTGTTGATCATGTTTAAGCAATTTTATCTTTTCAATTTATTGTCCTTCATATTTAAATAATTCTATTATCTATTATGTTAATTAAACGTGCAAGTTATAATCATTGAATGAAAATGTAAACAATATTATATAAGGACAAAATAGTAAATTGAACGTTTCTCATCTATCATTATATTTTATTCTTATAAATATTGTAATTATAATATAAGTAGATGAACGTTGATTTTATGTGAAACTCACGTATATAAATAATAAAATATATAATATAAATATATATATATATATATATATATATATGAGATAATATTAAAGGTAGCATTAATGATAAATTAATTACAACTTAACTTCACGTAATCTTCTTTTAAGTATATAGTTCATTTTTCATATTGAAGTAGTCATAATTTTATATTAATTAAATTAAGTTTAATCACTTTAAAGTTAAAATCGAAGTTCGTCTATATAAATAATTATATTAAAACTATAATAACTATTATTTTATATTGTAATGAATCTACCATTATAATAATGCAACTTTAATATATTATATTATAAAATTACATCTATATATGAGAGTTTGGATTTTAAGTAGTATATTAAATAAATAATGTAATCTAAGTAATTAAACTTAATTTGATTAATGTAAAATTATAAGTATTCCAATACAAAACAATGAGCATTACATTTAAATAGTTATTAAATGAAGTTAAATTATAATAAATAGTATTATATTAAATACATAAGGATATAATTGACATACAGCTTATATGTATAAAGGTAAATTTGGTTTTCAAAAATCTTTCCTTAATCCACACTTTTAATAGATTGTAGAAGATGTAGATGATAGATGTAGATATGATAACTACAAGGTCAACTATTCAAAACCCATTAATATACACCGATCAATAACTATTGTTATTTCTGTCAATGAAATTATTCCAAGAGACAATTCAACTTGAGCAAATTTACATGTACATTATGTTACACAATATAGTACACAATCCTCTCACAAAAGAAAAGGTTCGTGAATTTTTTATTCATTGTGAGGTCCTTCCTCTTGGGATTGTGCACCATGCTAAACGTAGTCTTGCTCATTCAATTTCTTTCCAAAATCTTACCTTTGACCCGGGAATTAAATGGGATCACCAAATATCTACCCAAGATATACGTATTTAATATTCAATAATCAATATATTATTAAATGCATACGCAAGTGGATGGGGCCCACGTTGATTTCTTCTAGAGATATGGGTCCCACTGTTACGTTGAAGACAAAAAAAAAATATCTGAGTGAGTGAGGAGGGAAATGAAACGTAGGATGAGTAAATACTGGGTAGATCAATGACAATGAATTTTACAATTTATAATTAGCGATCAATTGTATTTTTCTATTTTAACTAATTACGCGATGTTAGCAGTGTTACGTGGCATTATACTCACGCTTTGGTACGTTATGATTGAAAAGAGATGTGTACAAGTAAAAACTAATTAATTATATTTACTTATTTAGTACTCATTTCGTCCCGTAACAATTTTATTTTACTTTTGTTATCATTAATATAATTTAAGTACATTGAATATTAATTGCATTAATGTAGAGGTATATTTAAAAAAAAAAAATAGTGATAGAATTATCTTTATGGGACGGGGAGAGTAACACACGTGTAATGCTAATCTTCCTATCTATCTAATTGAGAGAAAAGAGCGAACATACTTATAAATGTTATGTTAAGCAATTTTTATGTGCAGGACGAAATGCATTTTCAGTGTTCGAGTAGGCCACCAAACTCGTTGAGGGTTATAACGCGTGACCCCATTGGACAATTTTTAGTATAAATCCTTAGGAGTAGTATATTAATACTTTTAAAGATCGATCTAATGAAATTCAAATGGTTGGAGAGAATATTTTGTTTAGTGACATGTTTTTCTAGCAATATTATTTAATTTAATTTTATTACTTTATTTATTGATTGTGTTTTAATTAGTAAATTAAATTCATTAAAATTTTTTTTTTCGATAAAAAAAAATATTTATAAACAAATGCCCTATAGAAATGTTAGTAGTAATTTAATTCTAAAGACAAAATTGATACATTTGTTGACTTGGGGGTAAAAATTGGGAAGACCGGAGCTGGTGCGAGGGGTCACATCTCAACAAAAACAATTGGACGGACGCTTGAAAGTTGATACGTTCATACAGTAAATGGCCGGTGGTCCCCAAATTTCTTTCTTTTTTGCCTCAACGGTCAAGATGTACTTGTATTTCCTTTTCTTGCTATTGACGTCATAATATTTCCTTTTCAAAAAGAATGAAAACTTTTAATTATTGAACACTTTACCTTCCATATTTAACTCAAATTTTGTAATAAAATAAAATTTCAATGGAATAATTAGGGTTTGTCTGACAAAATTTTTGAAACGTTAAAAGTTATTTATGATATCGATAAGTTATTTTTGAATATATTTAAATAATTATTTGAAAGTATTTTGTTCGATTTGAAGAATTTTTAAAATAGACTCGCATAAAGTAACTTTATCAAGAAACTTATCTACAAAAAACAGAACGAGCCTTTAAATTTTCAATTGAACGTGCCTTTGCTTTCCTAAACGCGCTTTTGAGTTCACAAAAAGCTGTGCCAAATAAGTAATTTATACCCTATTCTAAAAATACTATTATTCGTTTAATATCTCGATAATTAGTAATTTATGTGACAATAGGGTCACTCGAGCCATCTCCCACCACATGTTTTTCCATTTTGTTTGGAGTCTCTTTGGGGGGAACCTACTTTTTGCTGCTCACTTTTTCCAACTCAATAGATATTTCTCCTTTTTAGTTTTTACTTTATATCACTAGGCCCCGAAATGAAACACGTCAAATGTAAAGCAAATGTAAGCTAGCCTAATAGATTCCTAATAGAATTGTATTGAGTAATGCTATTTAGTTCTATTGGAGTTACAACTTCAATTTAGATATGTGCCATTATATTAATGTGAAATTAAATAAATTATTTAATTTCACTTTTCATTTAACCTATCATCTAACGTCATTTGGATTGAAGTTGCAACTTCAGTGAGACTACATAACATTACTCAATTGTATTAGTCTCAAATTCTAGAATGTAATGAACGATAACTTCTAATTTTTTTTTTTTATTTTTGAATTGCAAAATATATTGATTGCCAAAAGAATCTTATAAAAATTCTAGTAGACTGTTGCTTCAATAAAAAATCTCCATGGAACCATTGAATTAATCTTCAAGTATATTATTTTTGTACACTATCTTTGACATTGTACTTACAATGTATGAGATCTATCATTATTTTAATTGTGAGCTTCACCCCTTGTGTGTGAGTGCAATGTCAAATTTAATGCCAAGAATAATGTATTTGTAACAAAACTATAATCGTTATGGACCCCACACAAGCGATGTAAAGTAAAAAATAATAACTGAATATGATGGATAACAATAATATTTTTTTATTTTTATGGATGAATAATGTTGTATCAAACAGTACTAATATTTTAAAAAGCATAAACCGTGATTGAATTTGAAAGTCAGTTTTCAAACTTTACGAGTCTAAACAAATCTAGGCGTAAAATATATGTTTCTATGATTAGTCAATTATACAATTTTCAAATTTGTTTTCATTTTTTTTTATACCTCTGATTAAATAAAGTCATTTAAAAACTTTAAATTAATTAAAGTCATTTAAAAACTTTAAATTAATTAAAGTCATTTAAAAACTTTAAATTAATTAAAGTCAAATAAAATGCTATTAAAAAAAATTAATAAATGACGCTCATTGTCAAGACGTGGCTTTCCGTCCGAATCACGTTTTTAGAATACGGAAATATATTGATGAAAGAAAATTACATAATATACTCCAAATTGAATATTCCAAATTCAGTACTAAAGTATCAAACATGTCCAATATCCTTGCAAACATTAAGTAGTGTATATCAGGGGAAAAAGAAAAATGTAACCTAAACAGGCTTCAACCACGGAGAAAAAGAAACATCTCAAATCATAGTTTCTTCTCCTCTTCTTCAATATGCTATTTGGGTAATTTAAAATATTACTTAAAAGTAAAGATGGTCGCCGTACTCATTTGACCTGAGAGTGGGGTACCCTGGTTAGGCAGCAGCGAGTGTACCGGTTCGGAACGGGCAGTTTGGTGAAGATTTATTGGGTGATTTTGATTTACTTTGCTCCTTTTTTCTTAAGGCTTTCATTGAAACAGAGAGATTCAAATTCTTCTCTTTGGCTTCATCCATATCTATTTGTTCTTGTCTGCACTCTATGCTGCAGAATGGAACGTTCCCTCTGTAAAACAATAAATTTTCAATCTTATTATGGATCAAAAAGATGTGGTCGCGAAAATGTTAAAACCTAATTATTATAATTTATTTTTCTCATTCAAAGATTTTAATATAATATTGTTTGAATTTTCAGAATTTTATTTTAAAAAATTTTTTTAAAAAGTAAGAAATGTTTAGTAGAAAATTTTAAAGAGTTCTAAATCCTAAAGCGTGTTTAAAAAATAAAAATAAAAAATAGCCTATCCTAAATTTCTGGAAGTCTCAACAAGATCGTCTTCCTGTGCTTAAAAGTTACTCCAAAAAAATGTAACTTATTGAATAATATAAGTAGCTTAAAAATAAGTAAAACATCGCAATTAAGACTAAAATTAAAATGAGAGTTGTGAGTGGAAAAGGCGAACCTATACATGAAGATGTCTTTATTACTACTGAGCGGCTGCTTGCATAGAAAACACGCATCTAGAAAATGAGGTTTATGTTCTTCAAATCCATCACTAAAAAACTTTCCACGAACGGATCTCGGAGTTTCCGATAAATTCCTCATTCTCTGCATAGAATTACAATAAAAGGCGCTCGAATTCGGAGAATAATTCTGGCGATGGCTGTATACGGAAGATCCGGATTCCATTTCTGCAGCGTAATCGGGGCCATAATCTCCCTCCATAAAACAATGCTTTCTTCTTGAAGAAGTAGTTGCTGCAGAATCCATGAATAGAGAGAGAAAGAGAGAATTATAAAGAGAGTGGTGTTGCGGTGCGGTGGTTAGAGGACGAGGAGTGAAGGGGAAGCGGTGATTATAAAGAGGGGTTTGGTGTGAAAAGCTGTGAGGAGAGAGAAATAGCAGAGAGAGAGAGACTCTGGTTAAAGTGAATCTATTGGCGGAGAGAATACCTTTGGAGCGCTTTTTGGGTTTCATTTTGCTTTTTCACTAAGAATCGCAATTAGGATCTGTTTGATTGTAAATGTGAAAAATGAGTGAAAAAAAATGAATGACAGAAAATTAAATTATCTAGAAAATATTTTACAGGGAATTATAATTAATGATATTTGATTGATATAATTTTTCACCTGGTAAATTTTTTAATTTGATTTTATTTTTTTATGCAAATTGTCAATTAAATGGATAAATTTTTTTACCATTGATTTTGGAATGTGTTCCAATTGCTATAAAAAAAAATTGTCAAAAAGTTTGAAAACGTTTTCCCACCATTATAGTGAAAAAACGTTTTCTAGTTTTTGTGCATCAATCGCTTGTGAAAAACGTTTTTCCTGAAAAATTAGTGCAATCAAACAGGTGAATAGTAAAAAGTATGAAAACGTTTTCCACCTTCCATGAAAAACTACGGCCAATCAAAGAGGCCCAAAGTAACAAAATCTCTCAAATTCGAATTAATTCTATTGATGGTCACTGAACTTTCATATTTTTAACAGATTTGTCACTGAACTTCACAAATATTTCGTTTGGACCCCAGTTTGACATCCAATTTTAGCTGAAAATTGTACCCGTTCGTCTGCCGAGTCATCAAACCCTTAGAATTTTCAATTAAATTGTACCACTTGGTGCACATATACCTAGAATGATCTAATAAATGGACATCAAAATTGAGTCAGTGGTTTGAAATTTGAATAGAACATTATGTACAGTCAAAGACAAGTTAGAAATAAAATAAAGTTCAATGACCAAAATGCCACTAAGTAAAAAGTTCGGTGGCCATTATTGGAGTTAACTAGTGAAATTTCAGTTTAAGATTCACAACATTTACAAAAATTGCATCATTGGTCCTCAATTTATTATCTACAAGTATTAAGTTGATCTCTAAATTTAAAAACAAAAAAATAATTTGGTCCTCTACCTTTTATTATAGTTAGAGAACTCCGTTAAATTATTATTCGATTATTCACACTTCCAAGTTTATATATCTAATAGATATTTGCATCCTCTCGGATTAATATTGCTTATTAAATTCACCGACAAATAGCTCTGAGGATTAATCAAACCTTTTAAAGATAAATCACCAAGCAAAAGTAAATAAATAATCACAAAAGAGCTGAAGAACGCTTTTAAGAATTTCGATTTTGTGGATGATTTGGTGTTAACAATGTAATATGTACGTAATTTTATGCATTTTCTATCAAGGAAACAACCATATATATAGAATACCTACTTCCCATGGATGAATGAACACAAAGATTATTAAAAAGTCATAAAAAAAAATCATCAAAAACCAGATTTTTAAATAAACTAATGGCTACATGGGTAAGGTCTCACCACTTTTTCCTACAATGATGTGCAAGGCAAATGCCTCAAGGGAAAAATTCCACGACAGGCCACGACCCTTTGAGGCCTCGATAGTCCCCTCCAAGGCATTTTTCTGCCTTCGACCTTTCTTGCTCTTTTCCTCCTATTATTGTTCATTCTCATGAAGTTTTCCTAATTATATATGGTTCAAACTTCAAACTCTATGTCGTTCTAGGAATTTGTATTTCTTAACCTTTATAGATAAGTTTTCGAAGAACTTAAATCTCCAGACAGTAATTATGTTGTTCAGATCATTTTTCTTTTATTATTAATGGGTTTAAATTCTATAAAAAC
The DNA here is from genome assembly GCA_019395295.1 of Osmanthus fragrans. Lineage (NCBI taxonomy): Eukaryota > Viridiplantae > Streptophyta > Magnoliopsida > Lamiales > Oleaceae > Osmanthus > Osmanthus fragrans. The sequence continues at coordinate 3,932,445 of CM033355.1, forward strand.
TATACTCACAATAAAAGTGGAGTGTTTCAAAGGGGAAAAAAAGTACTAAAGTGATTGTGCAATGACTCATTTCTCTCTCCCCAATCATAGGATAATCCACGCCCTTGTAGAAGAAAAAAAAATAAGGTCATTTAAGTCTAAAAATTGACCAACAACTAAATGAACATATTCAAAGATTCCAAAATTAGTTGGACAAAACTACTTGTCCCGGGTTTAAATCCCGCTCCCCTATTAGAGAGGGGTCCGTAAGGGGTTATATCTCGGGATTTAAACCTGGGACGTATAGTACATCCCAAATCAGTTTTGGTTGAATAAAATAGACTTCATGGCGATATGACTTTCTTTACTCTTTTATATTTGATGATAAAATGCTAGTAGTACCTAGTGATGTATTAAAAAAGAAGGTTCAATTCAATTAAATTTAATACACGAACCAATGATAAAGTCGAAATCACATTTAAAAGTTAAATCAAAAAATAAAAAAAATAGTTTACATTATTGTTGATAGCGATATGAGTTGTAATATGTGAAGTATGAGTGTGACATTGATATATATCGAAATAAATTTCGTTTTCTATTAAAATATTGAAATTCTTCCATAAAATTAGTCCTTGTTTGAGTTCGATTTTTTTGGAATACTGTGTTTTGGAATAATGATTTTTTGAATAATGTGTGGTAAAAAAAAAAGAGACAAATTTTGAGTTTATGTATAAAATTATTTTACAAAAGAATATTTGGTTGAAAATGAGTTTTGAAAAAAAAAAAAAAAAAAAAGTTGGGACTCAAACAAGGGCTTAAAACGGACAAACAAAATTGAAAGAACCCTCAATTGGTCCCAATTTTGTTGAAAATGATTTGTTGTTGTTATTATTATTATTATTATTATTATTATTTTTGTCTCAAGGGAGACAAAAATTTAACTATTAAAAATTTAAAATATTACACAAAAAATTGGGCAATGGAAAAGAACCGTTCAATTGTTGCACGGTTTGGATCGTCTCTTGCATATAAGTTCACTTATGTGTGATGGGCCATGTGGAGCATGAATTTTAAGATTACTTTTCAGATTATTTTATTTATGTGTGTAATATATGGTTAGTAATTTATTTTTATTTTTTTTTTTATTTTTCACAAATATTTCTTTATGAAGAATCCTACGAACATAAAAGAATGAGTTTCTTTGAAACTGTTTCTATGGAACCTTGCCAAAATCTTTGCAGGTACTTGACATTGGATATATTGGAAAAAAATCGCTTTGCAGGTCGTGGTGATGAGGGGACAACAGTGTTGATGAAATAGATCCACGTCGTGGCGGTATGGTGCATTGCACGTGATGATAGTGCATTAAAGTTAATGTGTGTGGTGGTGGTGCATTGTAGGTGATCAGATTTGTGACTAACAGTATTATCTGTGACCAAATTTATTATTTGTGACCAGACGTGTTATTTATAACTAACTGTGATCAAATTTGTTTTCAGTGTGATTATCTATTATCGGGTCAGTCTAATTTATGACTGAATGTAATCAAGTCACTGACTTATATTATCTATGATTAATTGTGATCAAATTTATTTTTCATGTGATGATCCGTGACCATATTAGTCCAATTTATGAGTGTATGTTTAGCACCTATATGGGAAAAATTATGCTGGAAAAAATTGATTTTTGTGTCAAATCACCGGCCCCACCACATTTGATTTACAATTGCTTGTTTACCAATTTTTAAGTAGATAACACTGAATGTCCAGGACAAAAAACAGGGGGGGTCAAGTGGTGCCCCTATTCGAGGGGGGCGAGGGGGGTCGAGTGGTGGCTAAATTGACTTTTTGTAAATGTTAAAGGCATGCACAACTTAAAAAGAGCCATGCTACTGATCCAGGCCCAAAAACAGGGCAAAAAACAGGGGGCGCCTTTAACATTTACAAAAAGTCAATTTAGCCCTTATTGCTAATTTATATGAATAGTATGTAAATGATAACAAGAGCAAAATAGGGTATTGACATCTACAACGAATTATGGTATTATAATTGTCTGAAAAGGACGTCGGGTGGGTCAGAATAAAAAATTGATATTTGAACACCCAACTGCCTGATTTTTCTTATCAATTCTACTTTAATTGCTATCAAGCAATAGCTTAATTTGATCACATACAATCACAGTTAACATAGATTACATATAGTTACAATGAAGAAAGACTTGGTCACACCCAATCACCATCACCACCACAATACAAACACCAACATCACTACTACTTTTTCAGTGACTTTGTCGAAGGTGGAAGATAGCAGTGGAGAATGGCGCAGGAGAACTGCATTGAGAAGAGGATGGTAAGGAATGGCATTTGCTTGTAGCAGCATCGATGCTGTTGGGCAGAGGTCGCGGGGCGCTCCTAGGCAGAGTCTTTTAGCGGTGTCAGTTTTGTAGCGTTGCCTATTACCTTGTAGTGTTGTCGGAATAGAGGGTAGGGTGGTTGACGCAACTGCTCTATTGTGATAGAGAGAGACTGAAGGGAGAAAGAGAGAATAGAGAGGGGGGAATTTGTTTGGGGTTTGAGGTGTAGATGTGTAGGGTATGTTTATTAGCTTTGAATGATATACTATTGTTATATTAAATTTTATTAATTAATTTACTAAAATTTAATTAACATCTGATATGTGAAATTATAACTAATTCACTTTATTTATGAATAGCGGTCTTTATATGTAGGGTTTTAAGTAGGGATGACAATTTAACTCGCCCCACTCCGAAAGAGGCCAAAAAACCCACCTCGATGGATTGACGGGACAGGGTGAGGAGTCAGGGATCGTCCCGTGGCAGGTCGCAGAGTGGGGTGGGGCATCATCGCCCCGCCCCGTGAAAAAAAAAATTAAAAACAAAATTTTAATAAATGGTTAGTTTTATTTGCAATTTTATAACATGTTTCTAATCCAACAATTATATTATACAATTGTCAATTTAAAATTTTACATAACTAACAACTGTTTATATAATTTATAAATTCGGTCATTCACTCTTTTTATTATAATTAAATTATATAATTTGAATTTTAAATCATGATAGTTAAATAAATATTCTTTACTTTTGAAAAATTTATACCAATTAATCAAAGAAAGTTAATATCTTGATCGAAAAAATAAAAAAAAAAATTAAAATATATGGAATGACCTTTAAATTTTGGGTTAAGGGTTGAATTTTAAATAATAACATAACTCGAATTTTGAAAATGTAAAAAAATAAAAAATAAAAATTAAACGGGGCAACAAACAGGGCAAATTCTCGTCCCTGCCCGCCCCATCTGCCATCCCTAGTTTTAAGTAATTTTTCCTTAAATTTTTTTCCTAAAACATAAAAAGATCCCAATAAGATTGGCAATAAAAATGAACAATGGGCTTCAAAATGTTTGAAAGTTGAGATTTCAAGATGTGGAAATTACACCCCACCAAGTGTATAAAGTCCCGAATGCAAATGTCAGGTAAGGAAGTTATTTATGCAATGCTAAGGTATTTGTTAAGTAATAAAACATATATAAGGCAGTTGCTAAAATCTCGTAACTTCCATAATTCTCGGTACTGTCTCTCTCAAAACCGCCTCCCACGTTCTCGCCCACTGCTTTGTTACGTTGATTAACCACCGGCCTATTCGTCACACCGTATTATCTTCTACCCATTACTTCAAAATCTCCGTCTTCCATTCTCTTCTACACATTACTACCAAAACCCCATTCCATTATTCAAAATTCCTATAATTACAGTTGCAAGACTTACATTGAAAACTCAGTCAAGCGGAGATCCATGGCAAAACGTAAGGGCTCAGAACCGGTAATAATCCTAGAGACGCCCCAATCATCACGGAAACGGAAGAATGAAGAGAGCCCCAAGAGAACACCACAGAAGAAGCCCGCATCGTCCGTATCGTCGCGTAAAGGGCCGTCTATTAAGGTGATTCCGTCGTTTTTTTTTGAGACATTGTTAAATATAATTGATATATATGTGCAAAAGTACATGGGCAAGATGAATTGAAGTTACATTGAGCATTTGTGATGATTTGAGAATGTGCCCTATTTTTTATTGAATCTTTGCCCTATTTTGCGTTGGTTAGGGTTTTCCGTTTTGATTGTAGTGAACAATTGTCTCTCATCATATGTGATTTGTGGCTGATGTACTATACATATGTGACCTAATTGGAAAGGCCTATGGTTTCGATTTTTGAATCAAATTTGTTATCTGAATGGAGTTTTATTTTTTGTTTTTCCGATTACCTTGTGTTACAACATCCAACAGACCAAATGTGACCATGATGTGTGTATGTAACCGCGTGTACCTACATATGTGACCGCGTTCAGTGTACTATTGAGTTGTGTGCCTACATATGTGACCATATGAACATGTTTATTGAATGCATATGTGACCATATGTCCTTATGTGACCATAACATTTGAATGCTACCACAGTTCTACAAGTTTGCTTTATTCACATATGTCCGTGACCACGGTTTCTATCTCTGTGACCCAGTAACTCAATCATGTACTCACATACACCTGGATACGTGAATTACTTGAAACGTGACTGTGCATATGTGACCATGTCAACTTACTACAATGTTATACGATTTCAATGTAGGCCTGTGAATTCATAATTCCATAACAAAGGTGGTTTCCAGGGAAGATCACCATATCTGTGTACAAGGGAGTTCTTATATCCCTGCAGAAAAGTTAAGTAAACGATAGAAGGCTATACTGAATGGCACATGCTTTGCACACTTTCTGGAATGCCAAGAAATTGTGATTCAGCCTCAACTGATTCACTATTTCCTTCTTCGGCAGGTTCATCATCCTAACCACGAAGAAATGTGGTTTTATGTTGGTGGTCGATATGTCAGATTCTGTCTACTTGAATTCTATTCAGTAACATGACTTCTATGTACTGGGAATACAGATACTGCAGTTTTTGAAAATCGACCATCAGAGTTGAAGTCAAAATACTTCTCTGAAGTGGACACTGTCATGCATGCAGATATCAAGTCCACATTTATATCTACATGCCAAATGCCGGACTTGGACCTTGTATAAACCCTCCCGGATAAGGATGTCGCTGCGATTGGTGCCTTGTATTTTATCACTGCCTATCTATTTTCTAGAGACTACAAGAAAGTTGTGGACAACTTCTTGTTTGCCATTGTCGAGGATTTCAATGCAATGAACAGTTTTTCATGGGGTAAGTTACTTTATGAAATTACATTAGGTGCACTGAAAGATGGTCTAAGCAGGAGGACCCCCTACTACAGGCTACGGGCTATGTTGGTAGCTTTCAAGTATGGATATATGAGACCTTTCCTAGTCTTGATGAAATTTTGGTCACCCGGATATCGAGAACGCACCCCTGGATTAAGAATTGGTTTGCAGATGAGCTACCATCTATTGCCAAGTTGGATGGGGCAGACTGCTTCGAAAACTCGAATGTAAAGTTTTTGTTTAGATGTTATGTGCATGATAGAGAAGTTTTGATATTACATGTTTCTAACCTACATTTCCTCTATAGATTGAAATATGTGACCTGGAACCGTCCGCCGCTGAAATGGCCATGCCATACATGATTGGTGTTGAATACATCAAGCCCAAACGACCACGGACTGCACGTGAAGGCTGCAGACATAAGAGCAGCACACCAAGGCCAGCTGACGGTGTCGGTACAAGTGGGAAGTCCGTACCTTCCGTGCTTCTATTAACTGACAGCAGATTTGGACAGACGACCGATCCAAACGACGACTTTGTTGATCCTCCACAAAGATAGCAGGAGGCATCTTCCACCCAAAAATCACAGTCTGACGACGGCCCGTCAACTGATCATAACTCTCCAAAGGATACTCATTCCCATGGGGCTCATTGGGGTGATGTAAGTTGTTATGTCAATCACCTGTAAAATATAATTACTATTGGTCACAGAACATCTTACTGTTGGTTACATGTGGTTAACATTAATAATTTGTTTTCCATGTTTCAGGCGTTCGAGCAATTGAGTACTCAAATAGCCGTTCTTAAGTCAAGAAACAACCTCCTGTCTGCAGAGGTCGAGGACATGAAGTCACGGATTTCATCGACGATGGCCGATCAGACAATGAAATTGAACTACATTGTGCAGACGCAAGGGGAGATAAAGAGTGACCTGATGCAGCTGAGGACGAACATGAAATTTCTTTCCGAATCGGTGTCTGCAATGATTTCTAGTACAATGGATGAGATGTTGCGAAGGTTTGGTGAGAAAAAAAGTGCGACAGGCGATGTAGACAAAGAACACCAAGTTGCTGGAGGATCTTCTACGGCTCAGAAGGTAGGAACATGATATCTTAACATTCTGTATACGACTGTACTTGCTTTCGACAGTTACCTTAATGCCCATAATGCCTATGCAGGTGACAAATGTTGAAGCAACAGTGGATAGAAAGGGGAAGGAAAAAATGGACCCAAGTGATGATTCTGCTATCCCATATACCCTTGAACCACCATCCTTTGATTTGGGATTCGGACCTACACAACCCGATGTCTCACAATCCGAAGACATTGGAAAGCGTGTGGATTACATCATAGCTGCTGTGGTGACTGCAACCACAAATGTTGAATCTGAGGTATTCACGAATCTTTCATTTAAACTAAAAACAGTCATGGTCACATTTGTGACCATGAATGTAAGTTATAGATAATTCATGTATTGCAAACAATTTACAACATACCCTAACAAACATTTCAATGGATCCTTATCAGGGATCACCAACTTCTGAATTGCCGCTGAAAAGGGTATCAAGGCCTGCAAAGATATTGAGTCTCCGTTTGTCGCTGGAGAAGGACAGTTATTCAAGCGTGTTGACAACGTTGTTTTCGAAAACTACAAAGGGCAAGTAGAAGATGTGGACAGATCTGCGTTCATGGCCTGGATCCACAGAGGGTACAAACCAAAAAAATAGGTAAATGCCTTTTCGAATCTATCTGTGATCGTTACTCTGTAACTCATTAAGATAATGTTCAATGTCCGTCACAGGAAAAAGTTTAGTGAGAAAGATGATCGTATTAACCCCACTTTTCTTATTGGTTCGTACCCAGTAGGACATAAGATATGGTTTTATGAGCTTATAGATCCAGATTCTTCACTCAGCAGCGCGGTATGACTTCACTCTCTCTCTACTAATATATATCACGATTCACTATTACTCAGTCACAGATCAACCTATCTAAGGGTCACAGTATGTCACATGCCTGTCTAGACCGAAGTCACTGACTACATATTCAGTACTATATTCAGTCACATATCTAATTGATAAGGGTCACAACATGTCATATTTCTGTCTATAACGAAGTTCCAGACTACTTTTGTCCTGATCATGTTTCACGTCATAATTTTTGCACTCCTTCTTTGCTGAAATAGCACATGGATGCTTGCTTCCACTACATTCGTCAGGTTGCAAAACTTGCAAGGAAAGTAACATTAAGGGCTACCACTACGAACTCTTGGTTCCAAAATAAGCTGAAAGAGATGCATCCTGCTTTCCGGAATGACCCTAATGTTCTCATGTCCGAGTCCAGCCTCATCGATGTTGTAAAGGGACACAGCCTCTCCATGAGCACTCCATGGGCCGACGTTGACTATTTGTTCATCCCATTACTGCCCATGAACAAAGCACATTGGTTGCTCGGTCTGCTACAATTTAGAAGTCATACGTTGACGGTGTTCAACTCAGCCGGGAAAACTTATCGTAAATTGAATGTTCGAAAGGGTATTGAGCCATACGTGATCATGTTGCCTGCTTTAATGAAAAATTTTGGAATATCAAAAAGGATCCTGATTTTGATGAACATGAGTGCAAGGAATTGAAGGTTTACGTTGATGACACACTACCACAGCAAACAAACGGATAAGTTTGTCTTTAAATTAACTCATGTATGAGTTGCCAAAGAATATATTACTAAAAACGTGAGTTTTTATGTTCTTCAACAGCCATGGTTGTGGGATCTTCGTTATACGCGTTATATTTCCTTCGGGATGGCAGAGAGTCAATACCTCGGAATCTCGATGCCAGTAAATGCAGACTGGATATTACCACTGCTCTACAAATACCGGGAGACATACGTGAAGAGGACGAAGTCAACTACTACGGGGGAGGGGATTATTATAGAGTGAAATTTGAAATTCAATTTGTGTAAGAAGTTGGAGTTAACTTGTACAATTGTTAAAGCAAGAACGCAGAATGACCGCATATTGCTTTTTTTTTGTCTGACTTGACTGAAATTTGTAAATTTGAGTGACAGATTGGTCACATATTATGGCAAGTAGTCACATTTTATTATTAATCAATATTTGCATCTTGTGTTGACTGATAATTCGATTGTGCAGACAGATTGGTCACATATTATGTCAAGTAGTCACATTTCATTATTCCTCAATATTTTGCATCTTGAGTAGATAGTGAATGAATACAAGTTACATCTAGGTCACATAATATCACAAGTAGTCACATTTCATTATTACCCAATATTTTGCATCCAGTGTAGACACAATATATTGGTCACATCATGTGTATACAGGTTGGTCACATATTATGGCAAGTAGTCACATTTTAATATTAATCAATATTTGCATATTGTGTTGACAAGCGATTGATCACATCTTGCGTTGACAGATTGGTCACATATTATGTCAAGTAGTCACATTTTGTTATTACTAAATATTTGCATCTTATGTAGACTGAGAAAAAGTTTGGTGACATATAGGTCACATAATATGTGAAGTAGTCACATTTCATTATTACTCAATATTTACATCATGTGTTGACACAGTATATTGATCACATCTTGTGTAGACAGATTGGTCACATATTCTGGCAAGTAGTCACATTTTAATATTGGTCACAAATGTAGACGGAGAATACAGATACCTATGATATTAACTTTAGAATTCAAACTGAGGTCAAATGTTATTGTGAAGTAACTCACTTAGTTCACAATTTATGTAGAGGATGAAGCGCAATTGCACAAATGTAAAAACAATGGGCACAGATATTTTTGATCTGTGTTCTTCGAATGAATGTTTCAAATAAAAGAATATAATATGTCTATGATGTCTGTATCCTGTTTATTTTCTACTAGCCTAATGGGATCAGACTGAAGCATCTCCTACGATTGTGACCACGTCCTCCACAACGTCCACATTTCATTGTTACTTTCCCTTCTCTTGACGCCCTCTTCCTCTTCTCAGTAGGTCTTCCAGAACTACGCTTCTGGTTAGGAGGTAATACAATTTTGCATTGCACTTCATCACACTGTCCATTCGTTTGGATTTCCAACCGGATATATCGAATCATGGTATGCACTCATGTATGCATCTCTAGTGTAATAATAGGAGCAATACTCATATGGATCCTTCTTGTCAGACCGTTCTACCATGAACTCAAACATGTTCCGTATAGCAAATTGTGACAGGCTCATTTTCAAGATTTTCTTATTACGGAAGACCCTACCTTCTTCTACCTCTCTTTCGTCTACAATAGATACTACTGTGACCTCTGTATCACATATGTGACCCCTCTTTTCTACTGATGATTCGTATGTGGCCAAGGCCGTGTCCTGCAATGTACACAGGTCACCAATAGATTGTGCATTAAATGGAATCTGGATAGATGGATTAGGGCTTTCAGCATCAGCAACATCAACGAGTAAAGGATATCTAGCGGGATCATGGTGCATATCCTTCAGCATAATGTAGGATAGCAGATTATTGTCATTTTTAATCCTGATTGGTGCCAAATCCTCTGTGAGTACATAGTTCAAAGTGACTGATACCTTTGTGGGGTCCAGATCAAATTCAGTCATAACTGTGTTCACAAGGTTAATGTAACTGCAGCTGCGATCTAGCAAAGCCAACGACGTCTGAGATCCATACAATAAACAAACGTGAAAGAGCACCATTCCTGCAAATCACAACCAATGTCAATACTGGGCAATTTGATGAGAGAAACGTAAAACAGGAAACGAATACCGGACACATTTGTCAATTTAGGTATGGCATTGATCACCTATCACACGTCACACAACCCAAATTGAAAACTCACGGCAAGATAATATAGGTCACATGGGTATCATCCAAAAATGGCCACATCAATATATTACGGGTCAGAGTTTCGTCACAGTAACATATAAACCACCAAATTCAGGTCACATGCGCCTCACTTCAGAATTGGTAATGGACGACATCAGAATGGGACAAAGGTAGGTCACAGATTCATATCATAAGTTGAACGTAGGTCACAGATCACACAGATAATATCCAATTCACACCGGTATTATCCAATTCAGGATACAGCATATGGCGATAACGTACAGATGTTTTTAAACGATGGTCACACAGCATACTATAACGAGTATGATATTGGTCACACATTGATAATGCATGTCACATATTCGAAAAACATCTGTACGTTATGTGTCTTCCAAATCAGGTCAGAGGAAGATCACATTGATCGCAATTAGTGCTGAGGATATTGTGTAAAACGAATTCAGGATTACAGCATTCAATTCGAAATTTCAAATTTCCTTTGCAACCTCATGTGATTACCAATACATATTCAATTGGATATTTCAAATTCGAATCGGAGAAAATTACATACCTGGAGTGTATTCACCGGCGATCTGTGAGGCGATATTCTCTTTTCCTGGAATGAATCGGTTCAATTTATTCTCTGCTATCAAATTTGCGGAGTTGCGATTCTGTAATGTTTGGGAATCCTGTTTTTAGAAGGAAACTGAGCTAAAATATAGGAAAACGGATGCAACGTAATCTATTTTCCATTTATATATATATAAGAGAGAGAGAGATTTGAAATACCGGATTTATGCATTCTGTAACTTTTTATCGGAACTTTGATTTGGTGTATAGTAGACACCTGAAACGTGAATTTTTCCCTTTCAAGATTGACAATACAATTAAGCCCACATTTGGTTTGGACAAAAATAAGATTTTTAAAAATAAATTTTAATTAAAGTTGATAAAATACGTGATTAAAAAGATATAAAAGTTGCGGTCTCATGTTTATTTGTTTGAAATTGAGTTTAAAAAAAAAAAAAATTAAAAATGGTTAAGTGATAATATCACATAGGATTCTACATTTGCTGCATATCTAAAATCAGACTTGAGACTTTGAACTACCCACAGATGATCATATGTAACCACCTCGAACCTAAAGCCATGGTCCCTTGCCAAAATAAGTTCATCTCGTACCACCATGGCTTTGCATCTTCTGTCGAAAGTTGATCCATAGTTTTCTTTGCTTGCATTGTAACAACTACAACAAAAAAATCATCTTCATCTGGAATGATTCCTGCCGTTGTTGTTGTTTCTGGAGTATAATACACTGATAGAATTAATATATTGTAATTTAAATAGTATAATGAGATGATCCACAGGATTAAAATGTTAATTCGAGCCCATCAACTTCACGATATTTCTAAAACGGATTTGCTGCGTTTAAAGGTGTGCAGCAATCGTTTCCCGGGATAGAACGAATTTTGTCTCCTACGAAAGCAGCACAGCAATCTGCATGAGTTCCAACGAACTCAATGAAATGTTTTCACTTCAAGAACAATATCAAAACGAGAGAGAGAGAGAATGGAATTCAAAGTATAGAAAGTTTGCATTGAAAATGATGTAATTGTTCTCGCAACAGATTAGGCTATTTATACATTCATTCGAACATCCTTCAAACCTTTTCAGAATAGTCGTCACTGTTTAGACAACCCTCTAAATTCAAACAGACAACATTATTTAGAATGAAACAATGTGTCCATTAAGTCGGTTAAAAGTCGATCTAGATCAGAAATACCCGGGGAAAAGAAAAAAAAATACAATTTAAAATTAATTCGAATTTGATTATTTACAATTTGGTTCAAAATTTAAATATTTTTGTCCAAAAAGATAATAAAGAACAACGACGTACACGCACCCGAACACAATCCGAACCCGAGCACATGCTAAGTTGGCCAGCCGGACGGGCGGTGGCGCGCACTTGTGGGTTTAGAACCAAACCTAATAGGATATAGGTCTCCCCCCTGAAATTATTAATACTCCTTTGGATCCAAACTCAATTACCAAACTTTCATTATATAAATCACACCAAAGTTTTCTAACTTTCCTATGTTGAATAACTGTTTAACAATTTCCAATAAATCGAATTCTTCACTAGTTTATAGTTTCAAGTGTGTTACTCTGACATCAAATATTTTATTCAATTCTAAATGATTTTCAATAAATAAATATATCACATTAATCTCCTCGCGGAGTAGAACATGAATATATTTGATCTCATTAAAATCGAAGTACGGGTCCTACTAAAATTGGAGTTCAAAGTTGACCTCATTCACTAATTAAAACCATTTCCAACAGCTGTTGTATAAAAACCAGTACCAGGCAAAACTGAAGCATTCATATTCAACTTGAGACTCGGAGTACGTGGACCGGCTAAGCTGGAATTGCTGAGGCAATGACTACAGTCACCAGTCCATCTCTCTTTTTGAGCCATGGAATATCATGTCTTTCTCCCCAAATTATCCAAAGTAGCAATTCGTCCCTAAGCTTGTGCATTGCATGCCTCGGCAAGCATACAAAGATGTCACACACTGCCACAGCCTTTTAAAATGGTTTAACCGTAGACCACTAGCCCGAAGCCTTCCAGAACGTGTCACTACTGGGCATTCAAGTAGAGCATTCACAGAGGGTTAGAAGGACCAATCTCCCGTCCCATCTCTCCAATACGAATACAACACCCACTCTTTACCAAATACACGCCATGAAAATGCTTCTATGTTTCTTGAAAATATTATAGGACCAGAAATGATTTGCTTACTATCAACTGGAATAAAATTCTGTTCAATTTTGTCCACTTCTCATGCTTCTCAATTCATTGATTATTGCTGCCTAAATTTATTTGCTTATATGCCTCGAATGTGAGGTTCTATATTGACTCCTGTCTATTATATACCTCTAGACAGCCTTCATTAGTCTACCCTTTAAGGAGCCTTATATTAAGGTTTTATCATATGATCATATGGGCATCTCCTTTGTTTTTATACTTTTTGAAGTGATTCGTTGTCGCGGACACCAAGTTCTTAAATAGTCGAGCTCATCGCATTCAGATTTTGATAGTTTTCCAACAGTACTCCGTTATCCTTTACTTAAATTCAAATCACATAGCATAGCATATACCATTCTGATTAAAAACCTATTTCTTCTTTTTGCCATAGCATTTAATTTGTTCAGTAGTATAAGCATAAGCAGTAGAGGTTTCATGAATAATTTCTATGTTTTCACAAAGTGTAATTAGTACATAATATCCATACATTTTCACTATTATTTGTTGTCAACCGGGCTTAATATTGAACGGAAAGGTTGTTTGCAAGAAAAAAGTAAATGGGCAAAAGTTTAACTCGCAGGAGCGTAGTTAAACCTCTAATAAATGGAAGAAAATGTGAAGTATAACAACCTCACAAAAAATCAGAAAATAAGAAAGTGAGAAGAAGAAGAAGAAATGGCAATCCGAGGCAAGTGGTGACACTTTCTATTTAAGATAATATTACCTCGCTATGGTGCTCACGGTGTACGGCATTTGTTTTCCAAGATATAATGGATTCTATTTGTGGTAGTAGCACTTCAAACAACAAGAAACAACGAACTTTCGATGAAGTTTCCCTCTCTACAAGGAAATTATATAAAATAAAGAAAGAATAAAATTTGCAAGAGATAGAATGATTTTCAATGCAAAGTATGAGATGGTCGTGCATAGGGTCCTTTATATAGAAGATGAAGTTGTGTGGGTGAAAGAATGCGGACAAAATCACGCAACTTTACGAAAAGAAGCCTCGGTTCACTTCGTTAGTTGTTCATTAGATTCTCGCTCGAACAACACTTTCAGAGAATTGGTCGCTCGACCTTCATTCGACGTCGTTCGAGCGACACCTTAGCTCAAGCAACAGTGTTATATGGCTTCCTCCAATGTTCCTCCAACTTTAGATTGCAATTTCTCATTCATCCGAAATTGGTTTCGACATGCCAAATATACACGAAAATCAAAATTTCCTTGATCCTCGTTTCGGAGCCCCGAAGTGGCAGAGTGACAAACTATTTTTGCTTAAACATATCGGGTCGAATATTTGGACAACGTAGACACGAAATCTAACCAATTTCCAAGACATTTTAACCCTTAATTATATTTTTAATTTCGCAAATCATCATTTCTATCAATTTTCATCCAATTTCTCAATAAAAGAAGTGAAATGACGAATATATCCTCCTAAATAAAAAAAAAAAAAAGAAATTACAGAAAATTAATTTTTTAATAATTTATTTGAGATTCGTTTGCACTTTTTTTTTTAGAAAAATTAATTTCTAATAATTTACTTGAAACTCGTTTGCATTTTTTTAAAAATAAAATAAAATTGGGACAATAGTTGCAATTAGTTCTTTTTTTTTTTTTTATTTAAATAAGAGAGGATATTCATAATTTCATAGCTTTTATTGAGAAATCGGATGAACATGGATAGAAAAGATAGTTTGCACAATCAAATATGTAATTAAGCTTGAAAATGCCAAAAAAAAAAAATGCAATGTATGAACTTTTTCACAATAATAGTGAAAGGTATGAACATTTACCATTTTACTAATTTATTTAGGACTCATTTGCACATTTTAAAAATTTTTGGGACTATAGTTGCGATTAGTTCTTTCGTTTTCTTTTTATTTTATTCAAATAGAAGGGTATATTCGTCATATGACTGCTTTTAATTGAGAAAAATGGATGGAAATGATCTTTTGTGTAATGAAACGTAGAAATAATGATGAAAATGTCAAAAAAAATAAATATAAGAACATTTTTCACAATAATAATGAAATGTAAGGACATTATATGCTAATTACTCTTTTCACAAAATTTCGGAAAGTGACATTCACCTCCTCTTTCACTCCTAATTCTTTTGATTCTTGAGTTACATTTTTTTTTTTTACTTCATTCTTATATATCTTGAATTTTTCCAAAACTTCATCTTTAGTTCGCAATAAGATAGACATACCAAAATTTGAAAAAAATAAACTATAAATAGTAAAGTTATATTTGCAGTGTCTAGAAGGGATATCATGCAAATTACATAATAACTATGTCTATGCACAAGTTGTAACAATGACGTTTTTTTTTTCTTTTTAATTTTAATGTTAGGAAAAGGTGTTTATAATTTTCGTTGAGCACATACTTTACACTTTTCATTCTTGTCATGTTTGTAGTTTGGAACTAATTCTAGTTTACTCATGTCATGTAATAATCTATATTAACCTGCCCCAATCTAGCTAGAGACTAGAATGCCATAAAGATAATGAATCCACGAAATATATAGAACTTGTAGTTATTTTATTGATAAATCTAATTTGAACATTCCCCGTACAAGAGTCATTTTCTGACATATAAATCTCCATTGGATAATATAAACTTGTTAGACTCAAATACAAGTTTAAAACCAAACTTATTAAGAAAAGAGTAATTGGCGCAAAACGTCCCTACCTTTCAAGGTTTCTGTGGAAAACGTCATTACCTTTCATTTTTTGGTGCAAAATGTCCCTACCTTTTAATTTCTTGGTGCAAAATATCATTTTCACAAATTTTAAACGTAAAATGACCAATATACCCCGCTATTTAAATAGAAACAAAAAAATACGAGAAGAAAAATAAAAAAATCAATTACAACTATAGCCCAAACTTTTAAAAAATGCAAATAACATTCCTAACTTCACCTTCTTCACACACTCCACCCCCACCTTGCCGCCCAAACTCCTTTGCCTCTCTCCACCCTATCTCTTCTTCTCCACTGCCACAACCTCCGGACATTGGTACCAACACAATCTCCTCAACACCCTCTACGATTCCATCCCAAGAATTCCCCATATCATCCAATAATCCGGCAGAAATCAACAAGCAAAATCAGCTACTCGAAAAATGGACAAACTGCCGAAAGTCGCACCTCCGGCCAGCAATAGGATTGCGGAACACCACCATCCGGTTGCCCACACCCAGACGACCTCATCCATGTGGGCAATTCATCCAAAACACTTATCCAACAGGTTCAATTTGAAACTGAAAATAACGCAGTCGAAATCCAATTAAATTTTTTGGAACATAGTATTTCTCCCACGAATTGAACAGCTTTAGGTCGAAATTGACCTAGACCCATGGTTGGGCTAGGTGTGCCAGGTGAAGAGGGACCTAGCCTAGGTGGTCCGCGACCATGGGTGTTCCGGACAACGCCGAAATTTGAGAAGTTCGCAGGCTGTGTCGCGACTGGCGAAAAATCTGGCATGAAATAAATTTTTTTTTTTTTGTTGATGTTTGTTGTAAATTGTTGGCATGGGTGTGGTCGTCTGGTGATGGGAAATTGATAGGAGGTGAGTTCCGATCATGGGGGTGGCCGGAATGTAATTTTCGACGATTTTTAGATTTGAGGACAGTGAACTTTCAGCTTTAATTCCGGCCACTACAGTTGATGAAATTGGGAGTGGTTGGGTGGTAATTGAAGGGGAATTGGAGGGCTGTTGACCGGTGTCAACGTCCGGCGGCTTGGGTGGTCGGAGGGCCGGAATTTGGACGCATTTGGGCTTTAAAAAAGGCAAAAAATAGCCACTTTTTTGGACTGATTTGCATTTTTAAAAAAATTTAGGAGCAAGTTGCAATTGATTCCTTATTTTTCTTTTCTTATTTTTTTGGTTCTATTTAAATAGTGGGGTAAGTCATTTTACGTTTAAAATTTGTGAAAATGACGTTTTACACCAAGAAATTGAAAGATAGGGACGTTTTGCACAAAAAAATGAAAAGTAGGGACGTTTTGCGTCAATTACCCTTAAGAAAACTTCTGGACACAAGATTTTTCATAACTTTCGATACACGTGTTTGGTTAATGGGGCTATCTATACAAAGATTCAAGAAGTAACTTCACTTTCTGGGATGGAGAAGTTTCCCTTTGATTCATTCACATCGATAATAGGGAGGATTTTTTAATTCCAACTTGATATTTCATCGCCTCGAACGGATGCGGCAAAAGAATTTTCCGCATTAAAGAAACTTAGATCCTTATTCACATGCTCTGCCATTCATTTTCATCTTCCAAAACAAAGGCCTCATTGATGAATGCCACAAAATTGGAGTTACCTTTTTATTTTTGTTTTTTGCAAAAGGCAACATTCTTTATTTTAATAATTTATTAGGATTTATTTGTAATTTTTAAAAAGTTTAGGAGTATGATTGCAATTTATTCTTTTTTTGTTTTATTTAAATCGGAGTGTATCTCTGTCATTCGACTTTTTTTTTTTTTGTTGAGAAATTGGATAAAAGTGGATGAAAATGACGATTTTCACAATAAAAAGATAACATAAGGGTGAAAATGTTAAAAAATAAAAGGTAGAGACATTTTGTGGCAATTTCCCTTTCGTAAGGCATAACTCCGTTTCCTCTACTAGGTACTCTATTTACGATATGACACATTAAAACAGCTTTACCTTATTATCATTTACTTAAATTCGAATTACATAGTATAGCATATATCATCTGATTAAAAACCTATTATTCTTTTTGTTATGTTGTTTTGTTTAGTAGTATCAAAAATAGAGGTTTCATGAATAATTTCTCTGTTCTCACAAAATTTCGGAAAGTGATATTCACTTCCTCTGTCACTCCTAAAGGTTTTGATTTTGAGTTACATAAGATTTTTACTTCATTCTTATATATCTTTATTTTTTCCAAAACTTCATCTTTACTTCGCATAAGATAAACATGTCAAATTTAGAAAAATCATAAATAACAAAGTAATATTTGCCTCATCTACAAGGAGTGCCATGCAAATCACATAAATTAATCATTCACAAGTTGGAACAATGATGCTTTCTTTTAACTTTAGGAAAATGTGTTTTTAATTTTCGTTTGAGCATACACTTTACACTTTCCCTTCATGTCATGGTTGTAGTTTGGAATTAATTCTAGCTCACCCATGTCATGCAATCTTCTATTGTTTACATGCCACAAGGATAATGAATCTACGAAATATATAGAACTTACAGTTATTATGTTGATAGCATTTAATTTGAACATCCCCGTACAAAAGTAATTTTCCCATAAATAAATCTCCATTGGACAACATAAACTCATTAGGCTCAAATACAAGTATAAAACCAAACTTATCAAGAGAACTTCTGGACACAAGATTTTTCATAACTTTTGGAACATATGTCTGGTTATCTATTCAAAGATTCAAGAAGTAACTCCACTCTTTGGGATAGAGAAGTTTCCCTTTGATTCATTCTCATCGATAATAGTGAGGATTTTTTCGAAACTTAATTATAACTTGATATCTCATTGCCTCGAACAGATGACGTAGAAGAATTTCGTATGAGGAGTAAAGAGACTTGGATCCTTAATTCACATGCCCTACCACTCATTTTTCATCTTCCAAAACAAAGAGTTACCACAATTTTGAGATTGACAAACATGAATGAAGTGGCCAAATTGTAACAAGTTTAAGTTTTCAGATCAAATTAGAACAAAATGAAGTTTAGCAACCGACATGAAATTTTGCTAAAAGTTCAGTGATGATCTATGTATTTAACCCAACCTAAAAATATAAATAAGTCTCCTCAGCATAAAAACTCGCTTACAAGGTTAAAGTGCCGCAAATATCTCCATAATGCAGCCATCTCAACTTTGCTAAGGTCAATTTTCTGTACACATTGTCACAACCTTGATTAAAGAAAAAAAGAGGTAAAAATGATAACAGCTAAACTCCATAAGTGTAAAGCTTTTCTCACCATGGACTCCCTTGGAGGCTTGGAGTAGAAATAGATCCGAGGTATTTTTATTAAAGGCCGAGTCCAACCATTCAAAACCTTTTTAGACCTTACTTACAATAAAAAAAGTTTTTGAGCCTTCACTAGGTTAAAATGTCCAAATTATCATTTTACATTATGTTGAAATATCTTAAATGCCCTTAGCATATAGTTACGATAATACCTATTTTTCAAATTATAACCATTAGTTTCATTCTTCTTTGGAATTGTAGTTTTCTTCTTCCCCTCTTCTTTAGTTTACCTATAATCTTCTACTTCTTTGTTCTTCTTTCTTCCTTTTATCCAATTTTTGTTGGATTTTTTGGATCTAAAGCTTTACAAAGAAAGCTCTAAAAATTTGTTAAGTTGATGGTCGATGGAGAAGGTGATAAACAGATTTTTCATAACAAAAATAAGGGCATAAACTTTGATTTTCTGGTAGAAAACCAGAAGAGAAGAGAAGGTTTTAAGATTACATTGTTAATATCTTTTTTCGTCATGATTTCGAGTACAACAAAGGGGTGCATATATAGAGCATTTTATAAGATTTATCTACCAACTATCCTATCTACTATCATACTACTCTTACACATTTGACCATGTTTTACTTGTAGTAGATCTTACTAACTTGTACTAGCTATAAAATAGCTTAAACTTTTACAACATTACATGATTGGACAATAACCAAAAATTACAACTAAATACAAACCAAAATATACTAGTTGATTGGCAACTAAAGTGTCACCTAAATTCAACAATTTTACTTAAAATATAAAGAAGCTCATTCAAAGAACAAAACCTTATATTTCTACATTAACTTTTAGTTATATCTTAATCTTGTGTGTGTGTTTTTTTTTTTTTTTTTTAAATTTGTACACATATATATTCATTGTCATTTCTTTATTTAAGTGTGTGAATGTATTTTTCAATCTCAACTAGCTTTGTTTGAAATTGAGTTTGAAAAAAAAAAATTAATAAGGGCCAATCACGGCTAAGCGATAATATTACATGGGAAATCAGACTTGAGACATTGAACTATCCGTAGCTGATCACATTTAACCACCTCCAACCTAAGTCTATCTCGTACCACCATTGCCTCGCATCTTCTGTTGAAAGCTGACCCATAGTTTTCTTTGCTTGCATTGTTACAACGACAAAAAAATCATCTCGAATGACTGACACTGTTGTTGTTTTTGGAGTATAAGTTAATAATTTGAACAATCTGAAAATAATACGTTGATAGAATTACAATATTGTAATTTAAACAGCACAACGAGATGATCAACAGGATCAGAATGTTTCGAAAAAAACATGGTTGAGATTCATGGTTACGCTTAATCGTCACCTAATTAATTTTTCCACAAATCAATTAACAAATTACTCATTTAGGCCCAATTTTTTAAGTTTAGCTAATTATCCCTCTCGAGCGAAATTAAACCTAATCGATTTGTTAAACCTACTATATTTCTATGCTAATTAAAACCAAACAACCGCATTAAATTTTTGTGAAAATAGTTCAATAGGTCACCTAAGATTAGAAGTATATCTCTATCTCATACAAGAACGTAAGATTTCTATTATTTGATCTAAGATGCACAATTTTCTCTCGAAACATAATTATTCATTGACCACATAAATGAAAATGCAAGAAATACAATAATAGACACACATGAAAATAAGTATTTTAGCATTAAAATGCAAAAAGTGAAATTAATTAAAGTTAGGTTAAATTAATACCATAAATTTCAACACAAATATATTTAGCCCATGTTATATAAATGATATAAATAAGAATATTTATAACAATACATTACAAGTTTAGCAAAATAATGAAGAAAATACAAGTATATTAAACCTCTTTTTAGGTTGGATTCTTGTATATGACAATAGCTTGATCTTGATTTTCTCCAAATATTTCTCCACTGTCTTTGATTGTTTTTCTTTGTGCTCTAGATTTGACCTCAAAAAATTATAAGTAAAGGAGAAGGAAAAGAAAAGAAAATCAAAAGAAAAATGAAGAAAGGAAGAAGATAATCATAGTGGCTGCCGTTTTAGGTATTAAAACCACGAGCCATAGGCGGACTCAGGATGTTAGAGTTGGGGATTCTAAAATCAAAGATATTGAGATGAAGAAGGGGGAGTATGGGGGTGCTGCCCCCGAAATTTTTTTTTGGATCTCAGGGTAGCACAAACATTCTCTAATCTCAAATGAATGTTGAGTGAGAAGTCAAAACCATTTGTCAGCTTCTTTTTCAGTCATTGCAGACACTAACAAAATGCCTAACAATGGCATTATGGCAGATTAAACACATTTGCAAATACTAACAATAATCAATAATAGTTAAAATGGGTTTTGGGGTTAAAGGGGTTGGGGGGTTTTGGGTTAAATAGATTGGGAGGTTTTTCAAAAAAAAAAAAAAAAAAATCTGAAAAAAATGGGGTGGCCGTTGACCCTGCGGGACCCCCCTGGGTCCGCCAGTGCCACGAGCCATGTGGCCAAGTATCTTTATCCTAAAACCATAGAAAGTTTGCAGCTCAGTCCCCAAGTTTTCGACTGAATATTAAAATGGCCCTAACTTTTTTTTAATATTAAATTCGGCGGCTCCCATCCCAGTTAAAAATTACAGTCTCTTTAAATGTTTTTAACAAATTTGCAGCTAAGCCCTTCGTATAATTGTACATCAGTCCTCAACTTTGATTTTGAACAATTTGGTCCTCAGATTTTGACTTTCATGTCAATCAAACCCTTCATAAATTGCAATCCAATGTCCTCAACTTTTGTCACTTGCGCACTTTGATCCCCAACTTCACAATTTTGCATACTTTTAGTCCATTTTTCTCATTTTGCATTGTTCTCATTCCATGAGTGATTTTGCCTACAAAAGTCATAAATGCACAAATTGTAAATAGAAATTCGCCGAAATTAGTCACTAATTTATTATTTGGATATTGAACACACTTATCAGTAATATTGCAATCTCATAACAATCATGAAAACTAAACAGTTTAAATGTAGAAACTTGAGGAATACAAAAATTCGTTGAAAAAAAGTATGCACTCTTGTATATTTTTTACAATGGAGTACTTACCAAATGAGTTGAAACCAAAACAGAATTTTCACAAAATCTCGTTCTTCTTCTTTATTGTTGTTTCTTACTGAGAAAACGCTTCTTCTTCACTTATCTGATACGGCTACATCTTGGCTGATTTTAATTTGAGAGCCGATTGTTTTGTTTAGGGCTAAAGGGTATAAATGAAAAATAGAAAATGAAAGTTTTTTTTTTTTTTTTAAATAGAAAAAATTGGTCAAAAGACAAAAATTACTTGCTGCCGGGTCAAAAGGCCAATTATCACCATTCTCACTATAGATCCTTTAGAATGTGACTCACAAGAGAGAGACGGGCTAAGAGTCATGTGAGATGACGTGGTTGGTTTGTGCATTTGATGCCTTGAACTATGAGACTTTTGAATTTCATCGGATGCTAGAAAAAAAAGAATACACATCACAATTACATTTTCTGGTGGACTTAAAGAACAAGAATAAAGTAATGCAACAGAGAGCTTGCTGGAATTAAAGGTGTACAAAAACAGAGAATCCAAGGAAATAACCTCAAGAACCTTTCCACCATAAATTAAATTGAAATAACTAAAATCCAAAAGAAAAGTAAGAAAAAATCTCTTTTATTATTCACTAAAGCTATTGAAGTACAAGGCACGAGGGACGGTATGAGAGGAGAAGTTTGTAAAGAGAACGCATGTATTCCCCTTCTTAAAAGAAAACACTTTGAGTTATTGCAACTTTACTAAACTTGAACAATAACTAAACTTGGACAATGGAATAAATTTCAAGTCGCGTGTTGACACTCTTCTTAAGACAAAATTTGTCCTTCGACAAAAAGAATGCACAAAAGAACCAAATTTGCCACCAACATATAATAACGCAATAAAATGCAAAGATTTTTTATCTTGTGCATTTAACGACAATATTACCTACACTAAAAATGCATATGAATGTATGCGAGAGGCTTTGTAATCCAGTTCTGCAGTATTCCAGATACAAAGTAAGTTTTTAAGTGAAAGAAAGCAAGAACTCTAAACAAGAAGAAGACGAAGAAAATGAAGGAAGAATATTGTAAGATTTTCTTAAAACTTCAAAAAAGATATCACCAATGTATTTTTTTTTTTTTTAAGATGGTAAAACATCTCCTCTCCAGAGTTACCATTTTTCATTAGAGCTGCAACAATTTGTAATTTAAGTGACATAATCAAAATTTGGGTATAAATGAACTAAATAAAATGGATTTTACCATCACAAACACAAAGATGATTGCTGCCGTATTCGTGATGAATAAGTGAATAATATTTGTGAGTTCATCAAAATATGTTAATATAAAGTGTTTTAAGTGTTTATAAACATGAGCCGTGCATTGATTTTTTTTAAAGGTTAAACGGTTTACTTAACAATATTTAGAGTATTTTAATTAATTATTTTTACTATCAAAATTAAAAATTACAGAGTTTCTCATTTGAATATACTTTGCTGTTACTGACTTTTACAATGGGCCACAATTCATAGGGAAGTGGGCCAAAAGTGAGTGAGTTCCATTTGCAAAGGGAAGCATTCATTTTAACAACATTTAATGTTATCAATTTTTACACATAATGAAATGTCAACCATAATGTACAAGGAACTTAGTTCTACAAAATATTTATTTACTACTTTGTTTAATAAATAAAAACCGTCAACCCTTAAAATTCAACTAAAATCGTGATTTTGAAATCTTAATCTCATAAAATATTTAATTAAAATTAATTATTAAAATTAACTTAAAATTAAATCAAATTTTAATCTATATCAACTAGAGACTTAATTCTTATTCCTATTATCGTATGGATCACGTGTCCACACGAAAACGTATCAAAATAATTAATATTGAGATATTGCTTGTCGCGTTTTCAAGACACTGTTTTTATGGAATTTAATTAATTGAATTTATCTTACATATTCTTTTGTGTAGATTGAGGGTAACAATTGACCAGATTTGATAGGTGATCAAATTTCGTGACTCCAATCAAATTGTGAAACGAAACTGCTATTCAATTCGTCTCAAATCAATCAATTAATGAAAATTTATTCTAGCAAAATTGAAGAGAGTGAGTAAAAGCTTGTACCGTCGGTTACTCCAAAGTCCAAGCCATCTTTTTAAAAAAAAGTTGAACCCCAATCTTGAAAGTCCTCCATCGTCTCGTTTTGTCCCGTTTCTAGAGTATTGTGGAGGAGGTAAATCGTGGAATACGTCTCAACAGGTCAAAATACAAGAGCTGACATACTGGTACCCACAAAAAGTTCAATTTCATATTTTGTAAGAGGCAGAAATCGAACCCTCACATTGCGACTGTCAGCTCAATTAAAATTATCTCACTCATATTTTTTGCACCACTAAACTATGCCCGAAGGACCTAAGCCATCTTTTTTCTTTTGAAAGTGTCTAAGCAAACGTGAAACAGTCTCTTCCTAATAATTATATTAATTCTTAAATAATTACTTAATCAATCACATAGTTGTTTTGCATTAGCAAAAATTGGTGGGTCCCATGATTCTTTTTTGGTCCTTACTGGTCCCACCTGCTTTCATAAGACGTATCATACTATAAGCCTATCTTCTTCTTCTTTTTTGTATTACGCCACATTATTGACATCTCCATCTGTCCTAGGTTTTGGTGAAGAGATAAATCGCAATTATACCTTTAAGGGTGCAGAATGAAAGCCTATCATTTAACTCTCACTTACCAAGGACCTTATCCTAATTTCAGGATTCGAATCCTCACCCGACAGTTGCAAGCAAAACTAGATTTCTTTCACCATCCCCTTTCACTACTAGAAGATGTGTCCTGGGACTATAAGCCTATCTTCTTATCATGTGGCCTGTATTTATTTAAAATGATTCCATCTCATAAAATGACAAATGCTGGCATAGTTAAGATACTTGATTAATATAATTTACATGTACAACCGACATCGAGAACCAGCCATGTCCAGCCGACATCGCATGTTGACGTCGTCTGTTGATGGATTTCCCTTCCAAGTAATGGATGAGCAATATAGTGCATAGTTCAATTACCATTGAGATATGTTTTTAATTTTAAAAAAATAATAAAATATGTTGGATCACATCAACCCTCTTGAGATGACGATACAAAATCTATACGTGTTCAAATTTTCTTCTTTTTCATCCCAGGAAGCAAAAAAAAAAAAAATCATATTAAACGGAACTTAGAATAAAACTTTAAAAAGCATTAATAAGAGAATTAAAAAGTCTTCAGCTTTACACTTATATAAAATACTAGTGGGATGACGTGGATTGCACGTTTGTTAAATAATGTTAAAAATAAGTGTATATAAATTTGAGAGAAATTCATTTATAAACATGAAAGATATTCATAAGTTGGTTGGAATTTACTTTCCATCAATTATTTTTTTATCTTCTGATTCTTGATATAAACATTTGGTATTCAATGTATTTAACTTCTTGTTACAACTATTTATTTATTAAAGTTAGTTATGTATTGTTTAAGTTTATAATATTTTGGACCCAGTGTTATTAAATTTAATCATAGAAATGTATTTCTTTTCTACAGTGTAAGCTGGCGAATTGTAAATGTTTATATTCTTTTATTAAATGGGACATAATTGCGAGGAACTCAATTTACAGGATGATTTCTACTCTTTAAGATCAAATTAGTTAAATGCCATTTTATTGATGAATCACTTACCTAAACAATGAAGTGATTCTTACATTTGGAATGGATTTTAGATTTGGAGCATTAAATAGTCCTATTGGATTAATAGTTCAACACACAACCCCTCTCCCACACACATAACTGTAAGTGGATTTTGACTGCTATGTATCTTGCTTGATATTTGTCTCTTTATGTTTATTGTCAATTTTGACATGAAATTTTGGCATGAAATTAGTGAAATAGTAGGATGTTTAGTCAAAATCCACTTACAGTCTCCCACAAAGCGGATGGGTTGCTTATTTCTAGAGCAATCTGAAGTGCTCATTGGTAACAGCCATGGAGTTGTATCTCAGTGTGAATAGAATTTTCTTCCAAATCAATGATGTCCATTTTCTCTATGATGCACTGGAGTTGCTTCAGTGTACATAGCAATAAGAAAATCGTAAGCACAAAATGCTTCAAATACAAATTTTCGAAACCCAAATAGTAAACAAAAAGAATTATACACACAATTATAGCAATAATACTAAATCGTACGCCTCCCGGGGCACATTCAAAGTGGCAAAAATCGTGTGTGTTGGAGCTTGCTACCCCAGCGTGGGGAGTTCGAATCCTGGGAGGAGGAGCCAAGTAATGTAAAACCTTTGGGTAGAACAGCTTGGTGTTGTAAGATCCATGGAGGAGGCTCTCTTGGGACAATGAATAGAAGGGCGCACGGACACTGGTTATGGAGGGCATATCCCGCGGTTTACCTCCTCGGGCTAGAGAGGGGCCAAAGGCTCGGGTCCAGGATTTAGTTTGGCGAAACTGGGACATCTAGGTTATCAAAAAAAAAAAAAAAAAAAAATACTAAATCGTACTATTTTTTATATCCATCACCTCAATATTTTGTCATCCATGCATTCAAACAGGTAATAAAGGAATACAACATATCTCATTTGCCGGTAATTTTATTGATAATGCCTTCAAAATCTTGACAAATAAGGTGATATTTGATTATATGCAAATATTTCTTGTCTAAGTACCCTTAACATGTTACTAAAAAATAGACAAAAATATTTATTTGTTACCAACAAAGATTTGTACTTTGAAGGCATCCTCTCAAGGAAATCTTGTACCTAGGAGAACGAAGGGTTGAAAAGAGATAATTTGGCAGCTAAAGCTTCCTTAAAAGAAGTGGAGCCACTCATTGCCCTAACAAAGCCAACACACTAATATCAAATAAAAGTTCTTAGTAACAAGAATAACCATAGAACTGTAGTATACAAAATATCAATAGACTTGGCAATCTATTCTGCAATTGCCTTTCTAGCTCCCAATACTTTAGAAGTTCATCAATGCCCTCATCGAAGCACATTGTACTATATAATTCATAGATATACTATTCGTGTCCATTGTGAAATTAGATAGCTGAGAAAAGAAAAATGGACAACCCAGTACCAGGGAAGGAAGAGTGGAAGATTTCCCTGATTGTCATCAGACAACTATTCAACAATGGCATCAGTGGCCACTAGTGCTCGAAGATATTCTACAACTCCCCCATTGTTTACAGCATGAGCTCTTTGTTCAAAATGTTGTATGACAGGCTCAGGACTGGACATGACAAAAAATAAACCCTCAGAACATGTCTCCAGCTAAATACCAATTTTTAACTTTCTAGGGTAAGGAATAACGAGCCATATTTCATGTGCATATTAAAAATTTTAAGAGCCATATGGACGATTCAATACGTAAAATAATAACATTTCAAATTATGACACACAAGTGCACAAAGATTAAAAAATTAGGAAAAAAATGTGTCAGATTATTACACACAATTGCATGTGAAACCCGACAATCTTATATTTCTAACATTCTTTGCAATATTTTCTTAGTTGGCCTTGCTATTTTGATAAAAAGCTACCTGGATTATCCTATAAGCCCAGGTTAACAGTGCTATGATTCACAACCACATTTGCACTGAAGTTGTGAAAAATAGTTAGTACATAATCCTGTTTTGGAACCAACCAAAAATTAATAAGATTCAAGTGACTATTGTTGACCTCATTTTTGGTTAGGTCACGCGGACAACAGATGTCGGACCCACTCGTGTCCACACAAACTCAGTCCAACATGCAAGGATTGATGATCCGTCAAGAACACTTCAAAGATGGGGCATGGGAGAAGTTATTTAGGACACGAGACGGTGACGTTTGGATCACAACAATGAAAGGATGTTGATCGTAAAATAATAACCTATCGTATGTAAATTGATCAATTTAAACCGATATGAGTTTACAATCGAGAACAAATCGTTAGAGAGAAAATGATCTTCTTTTGCTTTTCAAGTAGTATTTTGTATTCCAAATTACATCATCATTTTCTCGTTGCATGGGGGGAACTATTTATAGTATTACAAGTGAGATTGAGGACCTTGGATCAAAATACACGTGACCTCATCTCCTTAACTGAAACATCTCATTCTAACCATCACTTTGACTCTCTAAGCAAGGGTGCATTTATTATAGTTACAAGTTGCAGCCACTTTATTGACATGACAACACACTTCAATTCTTTACATAAGTCACATCAATCATTCCACCAAGTTCTTACTCAAGTGCACATCTTATTCCTACAGGTCGTCAATGAGAGGGACCTCGGATCTGGAATCTTTGAAGCTCCTTGGTCATGAAGAGCTTCAGACATGAAACACCTCGGACCTAGACCATGGTCCATTAAATTAAGTGTACATATGTGGGCCTCAGAGATTTGGCCCATGGGCCTCTGCATGTAGGCAGAATGCTTCGGAAGACAGGGTCCATAACAATAATGGGTCGGCCACGTGTGACGAGGCGTAACAACTATAGCTTGCCTGGTTAGCCGAAGTCTTTGGCTGTGTATATTTGATAGTAACATATGCCTCATTTAACCAAAAAATTGGAAAATAATATGAAAATCCAAAAATCAGAAAAGATAAGATGCAGCTTAAAGACGTCTTTGCCAAAAACCAATAATAACTTCCAAGAAGCAAAATCTTGAGAGCATGTTGAGGATACAATAATGAAGAGCATTTGACAATACAGTATACTGAACTTTTGAATTTTTTCTTCCTAAGTGTTGTCATATTGGCTTAAAACCTTGCTAAACATGCCTAATCAGTACCTCATGAAAGATAACTTGAATTACCTAAACAAAATACTATTTTTTTTGGGTAATTAACAGAAATGGTCCCTAACGTTTACACTCATTGCTAAAATGGTCCCTATCGTTTTAATTTTGGTATTTACACCCTTATTTCAAACGTTTGTTGCGAGATTGGTCCTTCAATCCAATTCCGTTAAATCAACCGTTAACAATTTAATGAAATTTGCAGAAATGATTGACACACCCAAAAGGGGGTCAAAATAATATTCCTTACTTTTTTAAAATTTGTCGTTCAAGTAGTAATGTGGTAAGTAAGGGTCATTCCCGCAGAGAATTGTTTTCAATTACGTCAATTGCAACATAGAAAATAAAATGCGAAAGCAATTAAATGGGGGGAGGGTTGGTTGGATTAAACTAAGGAAAGCATAAAATGGAAATATAAAAGCTGAAAATGACAAAGAACACAAAGAAACGAAAATGTGATCGAGGGATATTTCTTCGCCGCTAGAATGAATTTCTAATCGATATTCGCAAAGGATTTTCGTTCAAAAGATCAACAACAATTCGAGAATAATCACAAGCTCGATTACCTCAAACTCTCCTTACATTTTAATTGAATAAAACAAGCTCTTTACCCAACTTTATTCATTAAACAACCTAGGATAAGCTCCCTAAATTTAATTTAACAAAAGCATTCACACGAGAGAGTCGAATTGAATTAAGCACAAAACACACAAGCTCGGTTTGTTAACTTAAGTGATAATCCACCTACATTTAATAGAAAATTCCTCATAATCCATCAAAGTGTAGTTGCTACTAGGTTTTGGTTAAATTAGCGATTACGTACTAAAATTTCCAAAATAGCATATATTGTAAACAACTCAATCATCTAGTTGGCCCGCTAAATAATCGAGAAGAATAATAAACACATTAAGCACAATGAATTAACCACATCAATCTCAAGAATTTTAAAGCACAAATCGATAGAAAATCATTCTAGGGTTCCAAAATAACCCCCAATCACATACAAGTTAACTATCCATAAATAGATTCACAAATAATTAACAAAATATTACTACACAATGATAAAAACGAGATTAAAGATGAAAAATGGCTTATTGAAGGAGATGTGGCCTTCTTCATCAATGGAGTCTTCTTCTTCATCTTCTCATTTCCACCATTGTTGTAGAAAGTGGAGCTCCCAAGTTTTCTCTCATTTTTGTGGTCAGCTCCTCCCCTCTTTTCTTACCCTAGAAATGGGCCCAAAATGTTGTATTTATATGTAGGAAGGAAATGAGATAAGTTGGGTAAAAAATAAGCCAAAAAGGGTAAAAAATCGGATTTCTCGCTACCGGGCGCCGCGGCGCCGTGTAAGTGGCGCCGCGGCGCCTATGCCTGAAATTTGGGCGCCGCTACAGTAAAATAATTTTTTTTTTTTTTTTTTTTAAGAATCGAAACTCAATTCCTATTTTTTGTACTTTTGAACTTTTCTTTATTTCTTCTTCCTTTTCCTTCTCCAAATTGGGATTTAGCATTGAAATACCTACAAAATAGAATAAACTATATTAGGTAGCAAAATCTTAATGAAAACTCAAAAAATCTAAATTTAACGGCCCAAATAAGTGCGAAAATCCGCACTTATCAATGATCCCTAACATTTACACTTATTTGCTAAAATGGTCTCTATTTTGTTTGAGTCTAATTAAATTTTATTCTATTACATTTTATTTTTCTCTCTTTCCTATTTTCAACCACATAACTTTTCATAAAATAATATTATATGTAAATCGAAATTTTTCTATCTTTTTCAATCATTCATTTAAAAATAATAATAATAATCCACATATTTTCATTCACAAAAAATGGGGGCCAACGGGGAAATTAGTCAACTTCCCATATTTTTTTCCTCTTAAAATTTTCGGTGAATATAATTCCTATGGTTTGATGTAATTTACAACTTTATACCCCAACTCAAAACGTTGTCGGCAAATATCTATTGTGTAGCAGTTTATTTTCCATTTTACTATGGTATTTTGTATCTATTCTAGTAGGTTAATATTGAGAACTTATACTACATAGCTCATCAATGATTATTTGTGCTAAATGGTTAGAGGATTAGGGATGATATTTGTCGACAACGTTTTGAGTTGAGATCTAAACTTGTAAATTATATTAAACCATATGAATTATATTCACCAAATATTTCACCAAAAAATTTTATAGGTGTACCAAATGTATACACCCCTCTGGCAAGGGCCCACGAATATTTTATTGTGTGTAGACCCCCCCCATGTTTGTAATGCTCATTATGTACGTGTAGCACTTTCGGGAGAAAATATGTGGGAAGTGTTTGACCTCAATTTTTTTATGAATAAAAATAGGTGAAATAATGTTTTTTTTTAAAAAAAAATGAACGGTTGAAAAAGAAGGAAAATTTTTCGATTTACGTATAATATTATTTTATGAAAGATTGTGTGGTTGAAAATAGGAGAGAGAAAAATAAAATGTAATGGAAAAAAATTTAATTGGATTCAAATAAGATAGTGACCATTTTAGCAAATGAGTGTAAATATTAGGGACTATTTCTGCAAATTTTATTAAATTGCTAACGGTTGATTTAACGGAATTGGATGGAAGGACCAATCCCGCAACAAACGTTTGAAATAAGGGTGTAAATGTCAAAATTAAAACGATAGGGACCATTTTAGCAATGAGTGTAAACGTTAAGAACCATTTCTGCTAATTACCCCTATTTTTTTCTATACAAATATACAAATGTATATTGTTTTTTCGCTTTGGATATAACCCAAAAACTTTCCAGAGCCACAGAAAGTTTCTATGAGAGATTTCTCAATCATTGAAAGAATTTTACAATTTAAGAAAAGAAGAAAGTTTCACAAAAGTCAGATTATTAAACATGAAATTTTCGTAGGCAGACTCGAATAACTCAAAAATTTCCATTGACCATAGACCACTAATTGACTGAACAAAATTACAAAAAACTGCAATATACAAAAATGTACATATTAGGACACAATGAAAAAATGTACCTTCAAAGGGCACGGACATGGAAGAGCTTTACGAGCTCATCAGTAGAGGAGGGCATCGAGGTCCATGCCCCTGAAGCTGAACTTCTTGAACGTCATTTTCTTCGATTGCCCAGTCGTATCATCAATTTCTATATCTGCCTACACAAACCCGCACAATGAGCCAAAATCAACCAATTAAACACACGTGTTTTTGTGTGAAATAGAGAGGGTAAAATACCATAATTGTTTGTGGAGACTGGATGCTTAGGCCCGATGAGAAATCTGGGAAACTCGGCTAAGGTTTTTGGGTTGTGTACATGTTTATTCTTCTACAGAGGGAGAGAGAGAGAGAGAGAGAGAGAGAGAGAGAGAGAGAGAGAGATGAGAAATCTGGGAAACTCGGCTAAGGTTTTTGGGTTGTGTACATGTTTATTCTTCTACAGAGGGAGGCGGAGAGAGAGAGAAGAAGAAATGAAATGAGAAAACAACATCATTGTGGTTGACGAGAGGAGGTTCCAACATGTATCCAGCACTAATAGTGCCTTATGATAGCCCCTTTCATATTATATTATAGTGAAGTAAGATAGAGAGAGGGAGATACCATGATTGTTTGTGGAGATTGAATGCTTAAGCTCGATGAGAAATCTGGGGAACTCAGCTAGGGTTTTTGGGTTGTGAACTGGTTTATTAAAAAGGTTGAACCCCAACTTTGAGGCTTCACCGCTCCGTCCTTAGAGTATTGTGAAAGAGGTAAATCGCGAGATATGTCTCAACAGGTCAGGGTACAAGAGCTACTATACTAGTGCGCACAAAAAGTCCAATTTCAAACCTTGTAAGAAGTAGGAATCGAATCCTCACAGTGTGACTGTCAGCTCAGCTAAGACTACCTCACTGTTGTCATTTGTACCACTGAACTATGTCCCGAGGAAATGACATCGTTGTGGTTGACGTGAGGAGGTTCCAACACATGTCTAGCATGAATAGTGCCCAAAAATAACCTCTTTTATGTTATAGTGATGATAGTGATAGTAAAAAAAAATTACTATAAAATGGAATATCTTGCGAAACTAGTCAAATATAAGATAATGGTTGCCTTGAGTTATACTCCACTACTCCATTTTCACATTTTTAATACTTTTTTTCCCACCAATCAGCACCCCCAAATCGTCATAACTCGTTGCATGAGAGTCACGTGACTATTCCCTTCACCAACTCTCACAGCTACATGGAAGCGCAAGAAAAAACATTAGTCATCCCAAGACAGCGTGATGCCGTGATGGAATCTCAATGGTACTTAAATGGACCATTATGCCCTCGTATATTTTCAGGTTGTTTCCTAATCCTAAACTAAAAGAAGAGGCACCCGAAAATGAGCGAAATTACATTTTAGTCACTAAACATTTTTTTTGGTTCCCAGTAGTATTGAAGTTTCAATTTCGTTGCTATTTGGTCATTACTAACAGTTTTGCCACAAAATGGCAAGAATTATGTCAAATGTTCATTGTTAAGTATCTAATTGCTCAAGTAGTTGGACAAATTTTTCGCCGACCTATAATTGGACAAATTTTTGCTCTTGATTAAAATTCGTGCTTTGACACGAAATATTGTAATTACGTAGACACGATATCTACAAGTCAAAAGATGAACTTATTACACAACTGGACAACTAATAAGATCCATCAAGGTTCAAAATATTTGTCACATAGGAAATGATGTTAATTTTTATAACGGATATGTTTTGAAAAAAAAAATTTAAATAACTAAAAATGAAATTTTGCTCAAATTTTAAACACTATTAATTTCCCATTAAAAAGAGTTTTTTTTTTTTGGGGGAGAAATTGAGCCCTTGATTGGGCTCCATAATTTTAAATTATAGGCACCATTTGATTCTCATTTTGGTTAAAATGTATTTTTCTCTCTATTCTTTTCAATCACACATTTTTATTAAAATAATATTTCACGTAAAAAAAAAAAAATTTTTCCTTATTTTTCAACCACACATTCTCCATCAATCTACTATTTTAAAATACATTTTTTCATAAAAATGAGAATCAAATGGGGTTATAATGAAATGAATAATAATTTTGTAGGAAAATGTGTGGTTAAAAATGAAGAAGAAGTTTTTAGATTTACGTGTAATATTATTTTAAAATAATGATTTTTTTTTTAAAGAATGTGGGGTTAAAAAATAGAAAAATGAATTACGTACAAAATATTTTATTATGTGAATACTTTGTTGAAAAATTGTAAAATACATAAAATATATGATTAAAATTAATTATTTATCTTGATTTAAATTAAAATCTAAATTTTAATTTCTACTACTCGTTGGAGGCTCTAATAAATGACAAACTGGGTCTTAACCTTTGCCCATAGTTTAGCCCAACTAATGCTATTCGCACAGGGCTTTAAACTGGGTTTTGAACATTAATTAGTCCAAATTGCAGTCAACGGGGCATCAATTTCTGGATTTGGCTAATCGCAAAAAACTTCAGGACGCATTTTTATTTCTTTTAATTAATTATAATTAATTTCTGTTTTCGTACCATTTCTTCTTTCCCTTGTCCCAATCACACAGAATTCTATGTATAGCAGTATAGGCATCCCGGATCGAGGAAATACGTGGAAATAGCCTAAATATAAAGCCATATTTTCATTTTGGCCTTTGATAGTAGAAACTACCTAAAATACCCTAAACACAAAAAATTACATCCAAGTCACTATAAAATAAAAAGAATACAATCAAGTCATTAAAAATTATTTTAATAGGTTTGTTAACTCTAGAAACTATGGTTGATAAAAATCACAAAACGAAAAAAACCTAGATCTAAAAGAGGACCATACAAAGTTAAAAAGATTGCAAAAGATAAAAAAAGAAATTGATAAGATACGATATCAAGAACAATTATATGCATTTCAAGATATACTAAAATATTTTAAAGAAAACTTGATAGAAAATTTTGCTAGAGGAATTATAAGATCTATAATCATAAAGGATATACAGGATATTATAGATAAGTTAGAAAAAAATGAAAAAAAGTATCTCAAAAATATAATATACCTTACGAACCAAATATAGAAATAATAGCAGATCTTGATATTATAATTCTCAAACATTATTGGATTTTGAAGAATTACTTAAGAACCTATAAATGAGAAGGCCTATAACGAATAGACTACCATAAGAATATAAGAAATTTAAATTTAAATTGACACTAAGATTTTATATAGCCATAATAAATAAAAGATTGACTAAGACAAAGATAAAAAGATTTTTAGAAAATGGGACGGATCCTCCTACTCATAAATTTGATATTAAATTATTTGATTACTTGATTATTTGATTTTTGCTCGTTCATAGTAGCACCACATTCATTGGTATCAGAGCCATAGATCATAATTAAAATATGATAATAGAAAATTTAGAAAATAAATATAAAATATAAAGGAAAGATTTAATATAATATTAACAAAATCTGTATTAAAGGAACAAATCTTAAAAATAGTACTTATAAAGTTAAAAGATATACCTTTAGAAATAAGAAAATGAATAATAGAAAAAGTAAAAATAAGAATAATAAGAGACTTTATAATATGAAAAATTATTTTAGAAGTAATAGATCAAGAAGAATATACTGTTATAATATAAAATAATATAAGTAATTATGAGAATTAAAATTAAAAAGATAAATAATTATTACCAACTAGAAGAAGAAAAAGGATGCCATATATTTTATGAACATATTCCTAATAAATAAAAAATAATAACATTAAGTGTAATTAAAGAATTACCTAGAGAAATAAAAGAACAAATATTACATAGACTAACTATAGGATCTATAAGGGATAAATACATATATGAAAAGATTATGGAAGAATTTGAAAGTATTCTATATTATAGAGAAATATATGAATCATCATAGGAATAAAATTAATGGATTTACTAGGAAAATTAGGACCATAAAACATATGGAAGAAATTGAAATAAAAGATATTTTAAGCAAAAAATTAAAAAGAGTAAAACTAATAAATCAACAAATATTAAATGAATTATTAGTTACAGGAAATATAACAAAATCTCAAGAAAAACAAATATTAAAATTAAAACAAGAAAAATATAAAGAAAGAGCAAACTATTATGAAAAATTAAAAGAATTAACAAGTAATGAATTTACAAAACGAAAATATAATAGAATAATAAAAGATTGTAAAGATACTGAATGTAGAACATACTACTTATGTCAATCAAAGAAAAGATGATAAATCATTAAAAAAATTAAAAAAAAAAATGTCAATAAGTGAACATATGGAAGAATTGAAGCATCTAATAAGAGCATTAATAAATGATGTTCAAAATATGGAAAAATAATTAAAAGAAGTAAGAAATGATATAAATATATTAAAACTTGAGGTAAGAGAGTTAAAAGAAAATAATAAAAATAAGGACAAAAAAATAGATAAAAAAACTTATAGAAAAAGAAATATCAAGAATAGGAAAGAAACATATTGAATAAGAAAATATAGTAAGGATGATGGGTTTAGAAAAAATATTTTACCAAAAATATTAGAAGAAGAATAATCTATTAAAAAATCTTTAGGAAAATTAAAAATCAAAGAAGATCGAGAAGAAAAAGATGAATAAAGAATTAGATTTACTTATAGAAAATTTTGATCAACTAAGTTTAGAAAATTTAGAAGAATATCAAGTTCTAATGAATACTGGAGGATGACCTAATCTAGCAAGAACTTCTAAACAAGAAATACCAGATTTAGAAGGAAGATATGCACATGTGCATAATAAACCATATAAACAGTTTTATGATAGAATAAGAGATAAACAACCACTTAAATGAAATAAATATCAAGATAGATTTAAGTTAGATGAAAAATATGATAAACATATTAACCATGGAGGAACAAAATTAGATTTAAATTGTAAAACATACACTAAAAAAGCCTTACTAACTTGGGCAAACTCAATGATATTATTCTTTTTATATAACAAGGATGATACAGAGGAAGATACTAAAAGAAGAATAAATTTCTTAATAGCATCTTTTGAAGGAAATATTAGGAATTGGCGAGAATGTATAAGTAACGATACAAAAACATTAATAAAAAGAAACGTACAAACAGAAATTATAAAATTAGATAAACTAGGATAGAAAAACTAGTAGAATATATTGTAGATGAATTTCTAGAAAAAAACTGGATAATAAATTATGAAGGAGAAACAATAAGAGAAAAAGATAATGCTAGCGTCAAATTAATATATTTAACTATATGTGATATATGCAAATTTAAAGAATATACTTGTGAATTTAAAAACTATTACTACATTCAATTTTACAGTAATGAAAATCATGAAGTATACCAATATATGTACTATAATAAACTACCAGGTACATGGGAAATATATTTTAAAATAGAATTTGAAAAATATGTTAGAGACAATATTGGAATACCTAGAACACTAGGATCAAGAATAAAATTTATATTTGAAAGATTTGCTTACATATGTCAACAAAGACAACTATTGAAAAAAATTAGGAAAATTAACCAGAATATGTTGTGAAGATATAGAAAAATCTACACAATGGGGATGTACTCCTGAAAGAAGAAGTAATAAAATAAAAATTTTAGAAATTTTAGAGAAAATCATATAAAACCTAGAAAAATATATTATAAAAGAAAATACAATCCAAATAAACAATAGAAAAATAAACCATATAAAAAAGATAAAAGTCAATGTAAATGTAAATGTTGGAATGTAACGCCCCAAATTCTCTAGTAACTTAAGGCGCTACTTAAGTTAAAGTAAACTGTAAATAAATATTTTCAAAAGTCGCCACAATGCGAAGGCATGCATATACTTTAAAAATCCAAAGCAATTTAGCACAAAATGCGGAAACATCATTGCAACAATATTTCTCACATCCAACAGTCAATACCAAAAAAGATTAGCAAGTATCGACTTTTGCAAAGATACTAAAATTCGGTATTAAAGTGTCAAAATGGAAACCAACTATGTAAAATTTCTTGTTTCAAAACTTGTAATTCAAAAGTTCTATTATTAAATCAAAATTGCCCCGCTCGTTGCCTTGCCCTGCCTAGCTCCTTAACCTGAAATGATGAAAAAATAGTGGGATGAGCATAACGCATTATACTCAGTGGAGATACAACAATCAGTCAAAGTCAAGTCTAAATATGAAATCAAGTGGTGAACATAATATCCATACAACATACTATAGAATTATGTACTGTGAACATTCTCAATGACCCAATTTCGATCCCAGACCTATTTACGATTCCCTGACAACATGTTATAAGCGCTTAGCAAATTTTTGTACTGTGGGCATTCTCAAGGACCCGATTTCGATTTCGGACCTATTTACGGTCCCTAGCAACCTTTTCATAGGTATAAACATTATATCACAATCAAAATCACACATCAAGAATTAACATAGACAAATAACCACAATTGCTTAAATGTAAACTCCACCTCAAAGTCTTGAAAATTTTCTTGAAAATTGAACAGATGTGATGTTACCGTGCTTTACACTTTGCCCGCGATCTCGCCTAGCAAGAACAAAATTAATATTATTTAAGATACTAAGTCTAATTAAAACTTTAAAACTTTTAGGGACTTAATTGAAAAGGTATTGAAACTTAAATTTAAAAGTTTGCAGGCTGAATATGAACTTTTAGAATTTTGTGGGCTAATTTAAAAGTTACTAAACCTTAGGGACTGAATTAAACAATTTGCAAAACTTTGGAATTGAAATAATAACATTTTAAAACTTTGGAGCTAAATTGAATAACTTTTAAAAACTAGGGCTCAAGGTGTAAATTTCAAAAAATCAAATATATACAAAACCCTATCTATCTCTATCTCTCTCTCACGCGATTACACAGGGAGGTCGAGAGGAGAGGGAAGCCGGCGACGGGAGATGGTGCTGGAGGAGGGTGTTTTCCGGCCAAAATAAAAGGTGTCGCCGTCGTGAGGTAACGCCGACGGGTGGGGGTCGATTGGGGGTCTTTTTGGGCGTCGACCGAGGCTAAAAATCGAGGCTAGATTCGATTTTCTTGGTTGTTTCCGACGGGAAATCCGGCCAAAACGTGTGTGAAGTTGAGGTAAGTGATTGGGCTTTATTATTTCTTGGTTTTGTGGTTGCTTGGTGTTGATTTTGGATGAAATGGGGGTCGATTTTGGCCAAAACGGGGCTGCCGTTTTGGGTAGTGGCGGTGCGGTATTGAGGTGGTCGTGGTTTGCGGGCGTGAAGGCAGTAACGGTGGTCTTCCTGCAGTAGCGTGAAAATAGGGGTGATGGTGATGGGTCGAAAACCTTGGGGTGTGATTGGCGTTGGTGGCTGCAACTCGCGCATGTGGTTGCAGCTCGTGAGTGACTGCGATTGAATCAACCGTGTGTGTGTGTGTGTGAAATTACATTGGACTAAGGTAAAATTGATGGAGATGATAGTCTCCTTACCTAGGCTGCTGAAATTGCTGTGGGTTGAGGAGGCTGTGGAGCTGTCATGAGGTCGAGAGAACAGTGGTGATGAATAGTGAATGTAGGGCACATAAATCGAGGTAGAAATTTGGGCCTAGAATTCGGGCTGGAATCATTTTTTGGGCTATTTGGATTTAATAAAGTTGGACTAAAAGAGGAAATTTGGACTAAATAAAATGGGACTTTAAATAAAATATCGGACATTAAAATTGGATTTAAATCGATAAAAATTTGATACTTTTAAAAATGTTCGAGATTGGACTCGATGAGTAAATATTGAAATTTTAAGATTAAAATCGTTTCGAAATCATACATTAAATGTTTTGCTATACAATTCGACGAACGTAAAATAGTTTCTAAAATTGGACGGGATTGTCGTAACGACACACTTAGTTATAAAATTTGTACTTTAAAAATTCGGGTCGCTACAACCTTCCCCACTTAAATAAATTTCGTCCTCGAAATTAAACTTACTCGATTTGAAAATGTCTGGATATTTGGCTAAAACCTCATCTTCTCTTTCCCAAGTTGCCTCTTCTCTACCATGTCTATTCCATTGGACTTTAACTAAAGGGATATCTTTGTTCCTTAAGGTATGAACTTTCCTCTCAAGTATAACTGCAGGAGTTTCCTCATATGTCATATCCTTGTTAACATCCAAGGACGCATAATTAAAAATGTGGTCCGGATCATGGACATATTTCCTTAACATTGAGATGTGAAAAATATTATGTACTGCTGCTAACTCTGGTGGTAAAGCCAACCTATAGGCCACGTTTCCAACTCTTTCCAAGATTTCAAAAGGTCCAATAAATCTTGGTCTAAGTTTCCCTTTCTTTCCAAACCTTCCTACTCCTCTCATGGGTGCCACTTTAAGGA
The DNA here is from genome assembly GCA_019395295.1 of Osmanthus fragrans. NCBI lineage: Eukaryota > Viridiplantae > Streptophyta > Magnoliopsida > Lamiales > Oleaceae > Osmanthus > Osmanthus fragrans. Next base: position 3,972,613 of record CM033355.1, read on the forward strand.
GCACTTTTTCACCAATTTCAAACTGTAGTTCCTTTCGTCGCTTGTCAGCATAAGACTTCTGTCTGTCTTGTGCTGTTTTAATCATTTCTCTGATCTTCTCCACAGCCTTTACAGTCTGTTCCACTATTTCTGGACCCAAAACCTTCCTCTCACTAACTTCATCTCAATGGATTGGTGATCTGCACTTTCTGCCATAAATAGCTTCATATGGTGCCATGCCAATGGTAGACTGGAAACTATTGTTATATGCAAACTCAACCAAAGGTAAATGCGTTTCCCGGTTACCACCAAGGTTTAAAGCGCAAGCTCTCAACATATCCTCTAAAGTCTGTATAGTTCTCTCTGATTGTCCATCTGTCTGTAAATGATATGCGGTACTGAATTTCAATCTAGTTCCCATAGCTGTTTGCAAGCTTTCCCAGAACTTGGATGTAAATCTGAAATCCCTGTCTAACACTATAGAAACTGGTACAACATGCAATCTTACAATTTCTCTGATGTACAACTAAGCATACTGGTCTAAACTAAAAGTCATCTTCACTGGTAGAAAATGAGCAGATTTTGTCAAACGATCAACTATGACCCATATAACTTGATGACCTCTAGCTGATCTAGGAAGTCCCACGACAAAATCCGTTGTTATGTGTTCCCACTTCCATTTTGGGATTTCAAGTGGGTTCAACATTCCAGACGGACGTTGATGTTCAGCTTTAACTTGTTGGCAAGTCATGCACTTCTCAACAAACAAGCCAATTGACTTCTTCATGTTTCTCCACCAATAAATTATTCATAGATCCTGGTACATCTTCGTACCTCCTGGGTGTGCAGTATAAGGTGAATAATGCGCTTCCTCTAAAATCTCCTTCCTCAAGGTTTCATCTTTCGGTACACACAGTCTTCCCTTGAATATAAGAGTGTCATCAGTTGATACTTCAAAACCTTTAACACTGCCAGTGAGTACTCGGTCCTTAATCTTGCACAAAAATTTATCCTTACCCTGAGCTTCTTTAATTCTGTCTCTAAGAGTCGGTCGAACGATCAAAGTAGCTATAATTGCAGTTGTGTGATGTGGAGGAGCTACAACCTCAAGTCTCATGTTAGCAAAATCCTTTATCAATTGTTCTTGACTGGTTAGGGCAGCTAACTGTCCTTTACCTTTCCGCCTAAGTGCATCAGCAACAACATTGGCCTTGTCAGGGTGGTAGTGGATAGTACAGTCATAATCTTTAACTAACTCCAACCACATTCTCTGTCTCATATTCAATTCTTTCTGAGTGAAGAAATACTTTAAACTCTTATGGTCTGTGTATATCTCGCACTTACTACCATATAGATAGTGTCACCATATTTTTAAAGCATGAATTACAGCAGCCAATTCCAAGTCATGTGTAGGGTAGTTCTGCTCATGTGGCTTCAACTGCCTAGATGCATATGCAATTACTTTTTCATACTGCATCAATACGCATCCCAAACCTTGTTTTGATGCATCACTATAGATTACAAAACCTTCTGACCCTTCTGGAATAGCCAAAACTGGTGCAGATACCAATTTCTGTTTCAATTCTTGAAAATCTCTTCTCGCACTTTTCTGTCCATTGAAACTTCACTCCCTTCCTGATCAACTGTGTTATCGGTCCAGCAATTTTTGAAAATCCTTCAATAAATCTTCGATAATAGCCAGTCAATCCCAAGAAACTACGAACTTCATTTATATTGGTTGGTGCCTTCCAATTAGTGACAGCATCAACCTTGGCTGGATCAACTTCTATACCATCTGCGGTAACCACATGTCCAAGAAAACCAATTCGGTCAAGCCAGAATTCGCACTTCTTGAATTTTGCATACAACCTTTCCTGTCGAAGTGTCTGTAATACAATGTTGAGATGCTCCTCATGTTGTTCCTTGTCCCTTGAATAAATTAGAATGTCATCAATAAAGACAATTACGAACCGATCCAAGTATTGATGAAATACTCGGTTCATCAAGTCCATGAAGACAGCTGGTGCATTAGTTAACCCGAACGGCATCACAATGCATTCATAATGTCCGTATCGAGTCCTAAATGCAGTTTTTGGTATATCACTGTCCTTAACCTTCAACTGATGATAACCTGATTTCAAGTCAATTTTGGAGAATACAACAGCACCCTTTAACTGATCGAACAAATTTTCTATTCGTGGTAAATGATACTTATTCTTGCCTGTGAGGTTATTCAACTCCCTGTAGTCAATGTACATCCTCATTGATCCATCTTTATTTTTCACAAACAGAACTGGTGCTCCCCAAGGCGATATACTCTGTCGAATAAATCCTTTATCCAACAGTTTTTGTAGTTGCACCTTCAACTCCTGAAGTTCCTTCGGTGCCATCCTGTAGAGTGCTTTAGATATGGGTGCAGCTCCAGGTACCAAGTCAATCCTAAATTCCACTTGTCTATCTAGTGGAATACCAACTAGATCTTCTGAAAATACATCCACAAAATCACGCACAACTGGTACATCTGTAACAGTTACCTCAATTGCCTGAACACTAGTGATGCTCACTAGATATCCTTGATTTGTACTCTTTCTCAACATCCTTTGTGCTTTCAACACTGATATGACACAAGGCATGGTCTTGACTTTTGTCCCGAAGAAGGTAAATTCACAATCTCCTGGTTTCTAGAAGAGCACCTCCCTCTCATGACACTTAATCGTAGCATGATTGCAACTAAGCAAGTCTATGCCTAAAATGATATCAAAGTCCCTCATGTCTATTAAGTACAAGTGTACCTATAAGTTCTTCCCATCTATTTCAAACTTAACAGTTTTCGACATCAGATTAGTGATAATAGTTTCACCTGAAGGGATACTAACTTCTAAGGCATCATTCACACTTTCACACACATTCCCAATCTTATGAAAACTAGTAGACATGAAAGAATTCGTAGCACCGGAATCAATCAAAACGATAGCAGGTATATTGAATACTGATAGAATACCTGTCATCACGTCTGGATCTTTCTCTACCTCTTTTTGAGTTAAAGCGAAAACTCGAACCTTTCCCTTCCTGACATCTTCCTTATCCTTGAATTCAGGACATTCACCAGCAAAATGACCGGATTTCTTATATCTGAAACACATCTCCTTCCCGAGTAAGCACTCTCCATGGTGACGCTTATCACACTTCGGGCATACAGGTTTCTCAGTGCTAGCATTTTCCTCCATTTTCCCTCATGATTTTCCCTTCTTGTTCTGATATCTGCCTTTGCCCATATTATGACTGTCCCATTTCCTTTTCACTGGTACCTCTGCGGGTTTCTGAGTAGTCTTTTCCAAGTTTAAGCGAGAGGATATAGCTTGTGTTCGCTCAATTGCTTCGGCATAGGTCGTGAGTCCCAATCCTGCCATGATTCCTCCAATTTCTGGGCGTAAGCCCCTTTCGAATCTTCTACCTTCTTGATATTCGTGTCAACCAGATGGGTAGCATACCTGGACAACTGGTTGAATTTCGTTTCATATTCCACCATTGACATACTTCCCTGTCTAAGTTCAAGGAACTCTGTTTCTTTCAGATCCCGGAATGACTGGGGAAAATACCTTTGTATTATTAATTCCTTGAATCCGTTCCATGTCAGTTCAAGTTGCTGTGCCTCAGTTCTAGTGCGTTGATATGACTCCCACCAATGATCTGCGTCATCTTCAAGTTGGAACACAGCACATGACACTTTCTGAGTGTCCGAGCAGGCCATATGTTTAAAGATCCGTTCTAATCCCCTTAGCCATTCCTCTACAGCTAGGGGTCCTGTTCGACCATTGAATGTTGGTGGCTTATATCGGCGAAATTGTTCAACAACCATGCTAGTGTTATCTGCATTAGCCTGTGGATTATGGGCATTTCGTGTAGCTGTTGGGGCTTATTGCTGAATGAGCCCCTAGAGAGCATTCACAAGATCCCTTAATGAATTATTTCTTGCATCGCCAGTAGCAGCCTGGCCTGGGGTAGCATGTCTTGCGATAGCCCGATTTGCGGGAGCTCGATTTGTTCTACGAGACATTTCCCTAAATCACAACAACATTTGTCTCAGCATCCACTAAGTTGTAAAATTCACAATGGCCGTTTAGGAATAATAAAATCTAAAAATGAAGAATCATAGAAAGGCACAGTGGAGCTAAAAGCAAATTTTATTATTATCTCAAATTTTCCAAAAGGAAAACAAATAATAAAATTGCAACCAAAATCTATAATCCGAAATATGTTCTCCTACTGAATTTCCACAAACAGTTCTTCCCACATCTCTATCTCATGCGTTCTTTTTAGCATATCAATTATGAGAGTAAATTCTATTGAAATGAGTTACTTCATGTTTTAGTTTAATTCTGAGGACTAAATTTATAATTTCCAAAATTTTTAAATACTTCACATCACAAGTTCAACTCCTAAATATAATTACTCATGGAAAATTTTATAACATGTACTGGATACAAACTTTCAAACATTTCAAACTATATCAACTATAGTAAAATTTCATTCTCATGTAACTTTCTATTGTAACAATCAATTTCAGATGCAGTTATATAATAAATTTCATGGTATCCAGCAAATAAAAATTTTCAAACTTCATCAAATAAAATTTTCTAAACATTTTACCTTTCTGGATTCGGCTTGGCGCGGCAAGAGCGGGTAGCATTTAAATTAAATATGAAACATAATTTTTTTTTTTAGAATTTTCACAAGTCTACAGAAAGGTAGAATCGTGCTCTGATACCATACTGTAACGCCCCAAATTCTCTAGTAACTTAATGCGCTATTTAAGTCAAAGTAACCTGTAAATAAACATTTTCAAAAGTCGTCACAATGCGAAGGCATGCATATAACTTTAAAAACCCATAGCAATTTAGCACAAAACGTGAAAACATCATTGCGACAATATTTCTCACATCCAACAGTCAATACCAAAAAGGATTAGCAAGTACCAACATTTGCAAAGATACTAAAATTCGGTATTAAAGTGTCAAAATGGAAACCAACTGTTTAAAATTTCTTGTTTCAAAACTTGTAATTCAAAAGTTCTATTATTTAATCAAAATTGCCCCGCTCGTTGTCTTGCCCTGCCAAGCTCCTTAACTTGAAAGAATGGAAAAATAGTGGGATGAGCATAACGCATTATACTCAGTGGAGAAACAGCAATCAGTCCAAGTCAAGTCTAAATATGAAATCAAGTGGTGAACATAATATCCATACAACATACTATAGAATTATGTACTGTGGGCATTCCCAATGACCCAATTTCGATCCCATACCTATTTACGGTCCCTGACAACATGTTATAAGCGCTTAGCAAATTTTTGTACTGTGAGCATTCTCAAGGACCCGATTTCGATCCCGGACCTATTTACGGTCCCTGGCAACCTTTTCATAGGTATAAACATTATATCACAATCAAAATCACACATCAAGAATTAACATGGACAAATAACCACAATTGCTTAAATGTAAACTTCACCTCAAAGTCTTGAAAACTTTCTTGGAAATTGAACAGATGTGATGTTACCGTACTTTACACTTTGCCCGCGATCTCGTCTAGCAAGAACAAAATTAATATTATTTAAGATACTAAGTCTAATTAAAACTTTAAATCTTTTAGGGACATAATTGAAAAGGTATTGAAACTTAAATTTAAAAGTTTGACGGCTGAATATAAACTTTTGGAATTTTATGGGCTAATTTAAAAGTTACTAAACCTTAGGGACTGAATTAAACAATTTGCAAAACTTTGGAATTGAAATAATAACATTTTAAAACTTTGGGGCTAAATTGAATAACTTTTAAAAACTAGGGCTCAAGGGGTAAATTCCAAAAAATCAAATATATACAAAATGCCTATCGATCTCTATCTCTCTCTCACGCGATTACACATGGATGTCGAGAGGAAAGGGAAGCCGGCGACGGGAGATGGTGCTAGAGGAGGGTGTTTTCCAGCCAAAATCAAATGTGTCGCCGTCGCGAGGTAGCGTCGGCGGGTGGGGGTCGATTGAGGTCTTTTTGGGCGTTGATCGAGGCTAAAAACCGAGGCTAGGTTTGATTTTCTTGGTTGTTTCCGACAGGAAATCCGGCCAAAACGTGTGTGAAGTTGAGGTAAGTGATTGGGCTTTATTATTTCTTGGTTTTGTGGTTGCTTGGTGTTGATTTTGGATGAAATGGGTGTCGATTTTGGCCAAAACGGGGCTGTCGTTTTGGGTAGTGGCGGTGCGGTATTAAGGTGTTTGTGGTTTGCGGGCGTGAAGGCAGTAACGGTGGTCTGCCTGCAGTAGCATGAAAATAAGGATGATGGTGGTGGGTCGAAAACTGGGATGTGATTGGCTTTGGTGGCTGCAACTCACGTATGGTTGCAGCTCATGAGTGACTGCGATTGAATCAATCGTGTGTGTGTGTGTGTGTGAAATTACATTGGACTAAGGTAAAATTGATGGAGATGATAGTCTTCTTACCTAGGCTTCTGAAATTGCTGTGGGTTGAGGAGGCTGTGGAGCTGTCGTGAGGTCGAGAGAACAGTGGTGATGAATAGTGAATGTAGGGCACATAAATCGAGGTAAAAATTTGGGCCTAGAATTCGGGCTGGAATCATTTTTTGGGCTAATTGGATTTAATAAAATTGAACTAAAAGAGGAAATTTGGATTAAATAAAATGGGACTTTAAATAAAATATCGGACATTAAAATTGGATTTAAATCAATAAGAATTTGATACTTTTAAAAATGTTCGAGATTGGACTCGATAAGTAAATATTGAAATTTTAAGATTAAAATCGTTTCGAAATCTTACATTAAATGTTTTGCTAGACAATTCGACGGACGTAAAATATTTTTTAAAATTTGACGGGATTGTCGTAACGACACACTTAGTTATAAAATTTGTATTTTAAAAATTCGGGTCGCTACATGGAATTGTGGAGAGATGGATCATATAAGTCCAGATTGTAATAAGCAAAAAGTCAAAATATTACAAAAAGAATATTTAGAAATAGAGAATGAACTAAGTGAAATATCGGACATTGAACAATACTACAACAAAGAAGTATATATATAAGTGAAACCAATTCAGAAGCTGATGAATCAGAATCTGATTAAGGAAATTGGAGAAATTGATAATAATAAAATAGATATACAAGAATATGAAGGAATAGAAGGTTATGGATTAAATGAAACCTTTGATAATAATAAATTTAAGAAAATACAAAAATCATCTTTAGATTTAAAAGTAGGAAAATGGGAAATTTTAGACAGGATTTGGAAAAGAGAAAAAATAGCTATAAATGAATATCATAAAATAGAAAAAAACTATAGATGTTAGAACAACCCATGGAACACACAAATTAAACCTTTTAACAAAAAACACAGTGACAGAATTACTAACAAAAAATTAATAAAAAATAAAGTGAAAAAATTCAATGTCTATTTAGCAGGAATACAAATAATGTTTAAATTCTTATTTAGAAAAGAAATAGAATCACTTTTAACTGTAAGTTTACATGATAGAAGAATAATAAATCTAAGGGATAGTCATTTAGGAACTATAGAAGGAAACTTAGCACATCAAAAATTAATATTTACTTGTTATCCAAAATATTGTGTATCATTAAAAGATAAAAACTTTAATGAAGTACTAGGTTTATACTTCAAACTACATAAAAATGATAAAATGCAACCAAGAGATCATATTATGACTATAGAATATAGAGCATTATACACGTTTACTAATTCCAATTATGGCTATTCTAATAAACCATACATAGAAGTTCATAAGGATTGTAAAAATATTAGTAAAATAATGGAACCAAATAAACAAGTAAAATTAATCCCAAAAGAATATGAATTTAAAATAACAAGGGATAAACCTGAAATAACAAAGTTAAAAGAGGATGAATATCCTGATAATAAAATAATATTAAAAGATGGAAGACTAATTAAAAAATAAAAAGTCTTAGACTACCTGATAAAAAATATTTAGGAGAAACCAGTAGTATAATAGAAATAAAACTTCACAAGAATATTGGAAATATGAAGATATAAGGAGAATATTTCAATGGAAAAAGATATGTAAAATGATTAAATATATTAATTGATACAGGAGCCAGTGAATGTTATATAGCTTCAAATAAGATTGAAGGACTACTGACTTATAAAATTGAGCCCTATGAATATATAAATTTTGATGGGCAATTGCATATTACATCATTAAAATTCAAAGTACCAATAAAAATAAAAGGAATTAATCTTCTAGTACCATGTTATATAGATGAAAGTATGAATATAGAGCCTCATATATTATTAGGAATGAGTTTTTTGAATGAATAAGAGGATTATAACATAAAAAAAGAAGGGTCATATATAACTCAGAATGGACAGACTATTTTATGTAATAAAGAAAATGAATGAATAATCAGATAAGCTTTCTATTGGCAGTATATATACAAGTTACTCTAGTAGAAATCAATATAACAACTTGTGCCTTAATAGATGCAGGGATTGATATAACAATATTGAAAAGTTTCTTAATAAAATCATGGAATGAAAAATAGTAAGATAAAAATAATAGGAGTAACAGGAGAAAGTACTCAAATAATTAATAGTACTGATAAAATCAATATAGTACTTGGAAGTAAACAAATCATAAGAAACAAAATATATAGTTATAATAACTTAGAATGTGATATATTATTTGGAAATGACTCTATATAACAATTTCAATATTATAAACAAAATAGTTATATGATAATGTTATAAACACCTTGTGCACATTTATTAAAAATCCCAATAGAATTTAGACCTTATCGAGTTCAACCAACCCAGCGTGGCGATAGATGAAAGAAAAAGCCAATTATAAATAATGAAATAAAAAATAGAAGAATATTATACAGAAAAGTCCTTAAGACGGAAATAGAAATAAGTATAGAAAAATTCAAAGAACAATTAGAAAAAAATTGTGGAGAAAATCCATTATTGTTTTGGAAACCATATCACCCTAGAGCCAAAATAGAATTAACAGAATATGTAATAATAAGAGTAAGACCAATGATGTATACTATACATGATACACAAGAATTAAAAATTCAGATAAAAAAAATTATTAGAACAAAAACTAATTAGACCCAGTAATGGACCTCATGTTAGTCTTGTCTTTATGGTCATGAAACATTCTGAGTAGGTTAGAGGAAAAGTTAGGATGATAATAAATTATAAAGAATTAAATAAATATACCAAATTTGATGGATACTTTTTACCAAATAAAGAAGTTCTAATAAATATTGTAAAAGGAAAACAATATTATTCTAAATTTAATTGTAAATCAGACTTTTGGCAAATCAAAATGGAAGAAGATAGTATACAATATACAATATTTAGTACAACTCAAGGGAATTATGAATGACTAGTGATGCCCTTTGGATTAAAAATTGCACCACAGATATATCAAAGAAAAATTGATAATATATTTAGGAAATTTAATGAATTCCTAATTATACGTTGATGATATATTAATATACTTCAATAGTAAAAAAGAACATAGAAATAATTTAATAAAATTCATAAATGAATGGAAAAAAGAAGGAATTGTTCTTTCAAAAAAGAAAGCTATAATAGAAAAACAAGAGATTGATTTTCTTGGATTATCAATGGATAAAAGATGAATAAATTTATAGCCTCATCTATCTAAAAAGATAGAATTTTTTTTAGATAAATTAGAATCCAAAGAACAAATACAAAAACTCTTTAAATTTTAAATTATGCAGAATGATGTATTGAAAATCTTTCAAAAAAGAGACATAAAATACAAATTCTACTTAGGAAAACAAATACAAAATGATGGAATGAAGAACATACAGAAATAGTCAAATTACTCAAAGAGGAATGCAAAAAATTATCAAAATTAAGATTACCAGATGAAAAAGATGGTTTGATAGTTAATACTGATACCTTAGATAAATATTAGGCAGCAATATTAAAAACAGATTTAAATGAAATATGCAGATATTCAAGTGAAACTTTTAATCAAGTAGAAATAAATTATACTACTCATGAAAAAAAATTGCTTGCAATTATTAGAGGAATAAAAAAGTTTTCATTATTTATATTATCTAAAAAATTTATTGTTGAAACTGATAATTCTCAAGTTGTAGGACTTGTTAGAAATAAGTTACCAATGGAATCCCAATATAGAAGGTTACATAGATGACAAGCATATTTGTTATTTTATAATTTTGATATTATTCATATTCAAGGTAAAAATAACTATCTTGCAAATTTCTTAAGCAGGAATATCGAATTTAGAAATGAATGATATAAAAATTCATTGATAGACGCCAAAAGGCAAATGAAATTCCTCAAGGAGGAAGTTGAAGATATGAAAATAGGAATTGAACAAATGACAGAATTACTCAAACAAAATATCAAATTGTTGGTTGATATCTCTATTTCTCATTCCAAATATACCAATGAATTGAGTGGAAAAATTGATGAAATTACTTCACAATTCGAATCACTAAATACCAAACGGGGAATATCAATTGATATAGGAAATATCAAAAATACAAACATGTACACAACATGGAAGCAGCAGTGGATCTAGCAATATCAAAAGAGATATACCAAATCCCAAAAATGTGACTATAAAAAGTAGTGATGAACATACAAGGGTTATCAGAATTAGAACTGATGAAGATGATGATACTCCTTTATCAACAAAAGAAGAAGAATATAGATCTTTTGCCAAAATTGGTTATGAATTGGAAGAAAATGACTCATATTTCATAGTATTAGGAGATCATATTTATCTAAGGTTAATATTATCAAAGATGCAGACCCTTTCATGGTTAAAATGGCAGCAGACTATGAATTTTTAGATCTTATCTACCCTGAAAAAGATCTAAAAGAAATCGAAAATTTTGATGAGATATTTAAATCTGAAGTATCCAAATTTGCCAAAGGAAGGTCTATATATATAAAATTTTATTCAATCAGTCCAGAAATTGATGGAAGGATATTTTATCCTGCAGAATATATTATCACAATTGGATATGTTAGTCGAGACTCCCAAATTGAAGTTGGCCAAAATAAAAAGTAAATGCCAAAAATCATCAGATCATGGATAAAATTCCGAAGAGTTTTGGGAATGAATGTTTTATATAATATGACAAAAAATTTGTATGATAAAAAATTTAAATGTTTGTGTTGAAGGATATACTCTTCTCACTAATAATGGAGGAGAAAAATCAATAATTTTGAAAGAATACATTGAAAAATTCGATACTTATCGGATTAATGAATGTGTCACAACCATATAAGAGGCATGCAAAGTAAGAGAATGCCCCACATGCCGACAAAATTGAAAAAGATCTCCACGATAAAAAAAGATGACAATGATGGAAAGAAGAAGACAATTGAAGAATGTCCTACCACTACCAAAGAGGATATCCTACCACTACCAAAAAATCTTGCCAGCTGCATGTAAAACCAAGGCTGGAAGGACAATAATAGAGGGGGTGTGCTCTTGATAAAAGAAGATGGAGGGGCCAAGAGGCTCTTGATGGAGAGCACAAATAATGGTAATAAAACGTAAGCAATGATGTAAGAGACTTAATAATTTTGCCACATATAGTTGTATAAATAGAAGCCTTCAGGCTAGAGGAAAGACAAAATAAGTTGAGCACTCAATCTCTGTGAGAAAGCAAAAAAAAAAAAAAAAAAAAAAAAATTTGTCTTTGATTTCAAGCTTGTATCAACTTCAAATAGATCAATAATATTCCAAGTCTTTCATAAAAGAATGAGTTTCTAAACTTCTTATCTCGTAGATTATTGATAGATTAATGAAGAGAATTTTTTTCTTACTTTAACAAAAAAAGAATTTTCTTTATTTAGGATCTACAGTTCTGATTCTAATAAATGATACAGTGAGAGCAAGAAGCTGAAATAGCAAGGATCCCATTTTGGTAGAAGGCCGTTGAAGGGAGTAGTTTGCAGATTCTGAAGCTCGAAGGTCACTCGATTCTAAGAATAAAGATCTAAGATCAAAATTAAGGAAAAACTATTATTTTTGTTAAATTTAGAAAGAATTTTTCTAAAATCTTTAAAGAATTGAAGGGATTATTTAAATACTGATTGTTTATTTAAATGTTTGTTATTCATCATGATAAAGAAATGTCTATTAGTTTGAAATGTCAAGGTATTTTATTAAAAGATTAGATAATTTATTAAATAGGATGTTAGAAAAAATAGAAAAAATAAAAGATATAATTATTCAAGAAAATATAGATATACTATCTAAAGATTATGATAAACTAAATAAAAAATTTGATGAATATATTACAAATTATTCTAATATGCTGGATCATAGAATGAATTTATATCTATCTAACTTCTCTTAAAAAGAGTAATAAAGATGTACTGTAGATGCACAGTAACTGTGCATTCTATCAGGAAAATCTTATGTGACGCAAGCGTGAATATATTTTTTAATTGTATGTGAGAGAGAAAATATTTTAAAAATGTAAGAAAAGTACTGTACTTTTGATAAGTGTGCGTTTACACACTTATTGGATACTTATTGGTTTATAATTATTGATGAAATTGAGCATATTCTATGCATAATTGTGTATTATTTGATTTTATAGGCAAAAACCCCGAACAGATGAAGAAACGAGCTAAAGAGGAGAAAAAAGGACTAAAAGTGTACAATTTTGTGAAGTTGAGGATTGAAATGCACTTGACCAAAAGATGGAGGGCTTTGACTGCAAATTAGTAAGGCCTAAATTAAATGAAGTTCAAAATCTGAGGACTGAAATGGACTAACTCAAAGATGAGAGATCAGATTGCACATTGGTCAGAATGTCAAGGACATGAGCAGAAAAAATGGGCTTGAACCATGCGACCGCATGGGTTTTGCCTATGTGACCGCGAAGTGGCCACAGAAATCCCAGTACCGTATTAAGATCTTCTATGCGACCGCATAGAATTAGCCTATGCGGTCGCATAGAAAGAATTTTCAGAGACGTTTGATTTTGCATTTTTCTCGAGTTTTGATCAAAAGTTTTTATTACTTTTGATTTGTTTATTACCTAAACTTATCTAAAACCTAATATTATATATTATATATATTATAATACTATTATAATAGCATTAGTGGAGAAAAACTTAGTGGAAAAACATGGGATAGAGATAAAAAGGATAGACTTCATTCATTTGAGGATTATCTCTTCATCTTTTTCAACTTTTCTCTTGCTCTGTCTCGTACACTCTCTGGTTATTTTCTTTTTCATAGTTTTGCTTAGTTTTTGTTGTTTTTCTTAGGTTAATTGAAGGGGTGAAGGTGGTGAACAAAGATGAACTTGGAGAACAAATGGAAGAGTTCAAAATTGTTCTACAAGGGTTTTATCTATCCTTTTGAATTTCTTCCTTTAGTTTCCTTGTGTGTATTGTAATGGAACAAAAATCTCTTTGTTACACTACTTTTATAATGAGCTAAATAGTTTTATGTTGGAATTTATGTATTAACTTAACCAAAAGTTTCATTAGTATGTTGTTTTGTATGGCAAGATGCATGTATTACCAAGTTTTAGATGTTTTAATTATTGTGTTTTATTGACTATCATGTACTTGATCAATATATGATATGGTTAAATGGTTGGTGCAATTATTGAGAAATTGTTGTACTAGCTAAATCAAGATAATTAAAACCCTAGGTTTGTATAGTTTCGACTATACTCGTTTAGGTGTTATAGGGATATACATCTACCCTAGGTGACCCTTAGAGTATTCTCACAACAATTTAATGCGATTGGTTAAGTTGTATCCACATAGAGATATAGTGGATAGGTTAATCAATTAGAGTTAATTTCACTCGGGAGAGGTTGTTAACTAAAATTGGAGAATCGGGTCTAATTTGATACTTTGGTAACACTAACATCTTTATTTCATCGAGTTTAATACTAATGAAACAATGGTTAAGTGAAAGCATAAATTTCAACATTTTATTTCGTAATTTACTTTATTTTTGTTTAAATTAAATCAAGTCTTTCGTTTTATTTTCTCATCTCTAAAATCAATTTTTAAATGTGTGTGTCAACGTCGTTAATTTGAAACACTTAACTTGTAACTGGATAAACACTTCTCGTGGGATCGACTCGGACTTCAAATAGTCCATTATACTACTTGATCCGTACGCTTGCGGCATTCGTTTTCGGCCCGATCAAGTTTTTGGCGTCGTTGCCGGGGGGTGTAAATTTGATTACTAGTTAATTGTTTTTTCACTTTAACGAACTTTTGAATTTTTATTTTATTTTACCCTTAAAATCCAAAAGTCACTTTTTTTCGTTGTTGTCAAATTTTTAAATCGTTTACTGTTTATAAATCGATCGCGAAGTCTCAATCTTCTTCAATTTGATCCTGAAATAGAAGAGACTTTTCGCAGAAGATTTAGGGAACAGAGTGAGTTAAGAAGACAACAACAATAAATGGAGCGTCAAGAAGGTTAGCTTGAACCTATAATTCGACAAGAACCAGCACCTCGGGATGGTATACCGCCTGATTTTGATCACCAAGCGGGTAGGGTTTAAAATCCTGGTATAAATGAAGAAGATATGTTATTCAGGGATTACCTAAATCGACCCGTGGTTGAAAATCATGGTGGTATTATTTACCCTTCTTACGGACATCCGAACTTTCAACTTCGCCCGGATGTTATTAATCTATTCTCCACTAACATATCATTATACGGGAGATTAGATGAAAATCCACATAATCACATCGCACGGTTCATGGAAATGGTGAGTAATTTCACTTATGAGGGTGTGAATATGGAGGCGATTCGGATGAGGTTGTTTGTCCATACTCTGGAAGATAAGGCAAGAGAGTGGCTTGACACTCTGCCTCCAGGGAGTATCACGAGTTGGGTAGAGTTGATACAAAAATTTACAACTAAGTTTTTCCTACCCGCTCGTGTGGTCAAGCTTAAACACGATATCACCACCTTCCGTCAACATGACACGGAACTTTTTCATGAGGCATGGGAGCGATTCAAAGATATGCTCAGAAAGTGCCCTAATCATGGGATTACTTTAGGAGAACAAGTTCAAATTTTCTATTTTGGTTTGACTCAACCTTACCGGTCCAATGTGGATTCATCCTCAAATGGGTCACTCATTAATAGGAGCATGCGAGTAGCATATGATTTACTAGAGGTCATGAGCGAGCAGAGTGCCATGTGGCCTGATAGAGGTGTACAAAGGGAAGTTGGTGGAGCTAGAGAGAGTGAAACATACAATCTTATGTTATCAAAGATCGACTCTCTAACGCGAAAAATAGAAGGTCTTTCTACATCTCCATCCACATCTGGCTCTCGTTCAGCTCATATGGTCCAATCCTCACCGGCCTGTGAAATGTGCGGAGCTAATCATGTGAGTTCAAGTTGTCCATTACTTGCCAGTAGTTCGAGATCCACCGAGCAACTGGCATACGCTTAAAACTTTCAACGTCCAGGGTACAATCCTTATGCTCAAACTTATAATCCTGGATGGCGTAATTACCCTAATTTCTTTTATGGGAACAACCAAAATGTGTTAAACCCTAAACCACAAGAAAAGAAGGAGGGGTGGGAAGAGGCCATTGCCAAATTGGCAAATCAGCAATTACAGTATCAAGAACGCAATGATGCCTCGTTGAAAAATTTGGAGCGGCAAGTGGGCCAAATTGCGAAACTTCTCTCTAAAAGGCCACAAGGGGCGTTGCCTAGCAACACCGAAACAAACTCTAGAGAGAATGTTTAGACAATCACTACTAGGAGTGGGCGTCAATTACCTGCACCTACAGTAGTACCCCCAAAAATCCAAACTGATAGGGTGCCAATCGAAGAAGAAGAGGTAGTACAGGAACCTCAATCAGGTGTTGAGGAATCCAATGAGCATGACCAGGAAGCGTCAAAGTCAAAGGCTCCACCTGTGGTCAAAGCTTATGTACCACCTATTCCCTTTCCGCAAAGGCTTCAAAAGCAGAAAATTGACGCTCAATTTGGTAAGTTTTTGGAGGTATTTAAGAAGCTACATATAAACATCCCGTTTGCTGATGCATTAACTCAAATGCCGAGCTATGCCAAATTCATGAAAGATATCCTTTCTAACAAAAGGAAATTGGAAGATCATGAGACGATGATGCTAATGGAAGAATGTAGCGCTATCATTCAGAACAAGTTACCACCCAAAATCACGGATCCAGGTAGTTTTACTATTCCATGTGCCATTGGCGACGTAAACATTAGTAAATCCCTGTGTGATCTTGGAGCGAGCATTAATTTGATGCCACTGCAAATTTTTAGAAAGTTGGGAATAGGGGAAGTGAAGCCCACCACGATATCCTTACAATTGGCTGATCGGTCGATTACACATCCTCGGGATATCATCGAGGATGTATTGATCAAAGTGGATAAGTTTATCTTCCCTGTGGACTTCATTGTTTTAGACATGGAGGAAGATGAAGATATCCCAATAATTTTGGGACGACCAGTTTCTTACCACTGGTCTGGCATTGATCGATGTACAAGAGGGAAAACTCATTTTGAGAGTGCAAGATGAACAAGTCATGTTCAACATTTTGAAAACCCTCAAGTACCCTTCTCAACCCAATACTTGTCTTCGGGTTGATGTCTTTGATCAATTGATTGCTGGATCACTTTATGGGCGCTCTGAAGATCCTCTTGAGACATGCCTAGTGCGTTATTCACATATCGATGATGAAGACCCAAAAATTGCGCACATGGCATATTATTTGAACGCTACACCTTCTCAAAGGACACCATATTTTGAGGAGTTATAAAAAATTTCTTCACTACCGCTTCCATCCTATCAAAAGGCCCCCACACTTGAATTAAAGGCTTCTCCTCCTCACTTGAGATATGTTTATTTGGGAGAATCATCTACACTCCCAGTTATTATTTCTAATTCCTTGAGTGAGGTAGAAACAGAGAAATTACTTCGAGTACTGAGGGAACACAAAGAAGCTATAGGATGGACGATTGCAGATATTCGGGGAATCAGCCCATCTGTATGCATGCATAAAATACTGATAGAGAATGACTATAAGCCATTAGTTGAGCATCAGAGGCGATTAAACCCGAATATGAAAGAGGTGGTGAGAGCGGAAGTCTTGAAATGGCTTGATGCAGGCATAATCTATCCAATTTCTGATAGTCCATGGGTAAGCCTTGTACAAGTCGTACCAAAGAAAGGTGGTATCACGATGGTGGAAAATGAAAACAATGAACTCATACCTACCAGACCTGTGACAGGTTGGAGAGTGTGCATAGATTATCGCAAATCAACAATGCGACTAGAAAGGACCACTTCCCTCTTCCTTTCGTTGATCAGATGGTTGAGTGATTGGCGGGGTATTTGCACTATTGCTTTCTAGATGGGTATTCGGGCTATCATCAAATTCCAATAACCCCTGATGATCAAGAAAAGACTACCTTTACATGCCCATATGGAACTTTCGCATATAGAAGAATGCCCTTTGACCTTTGTAATGCACCGGCTACTTTCCAACGGTGTATGATGGCTATATTCTCCGATATGGTCGAGCACTGCGTCGAGATCTTTATGGATGATTTCTCAGTATTTGGGAGTTCATTCGATGGATGTTTGAAAAATGTCGATAAGGTACTGAAAAGATGTAAAGAGACCAATTTGGTCCTGAATTGGGAGAAATGCCATTTCATGGTCCAAGAAGGTATAGTTCTTGGCCATCGCATTTCTCTAGCAGGTATTGAGGTCGATAAGGCAAAAATTCAAGTGATTGAAAAATTGCTGCCACCAACCACCGTGAGAGGAATTAGGAGTTTCTTAGGACATGTTGGATTTTACAGGAGGTTTATTAAAGATTTTTCCAAAATTTCGAAACATCTTTGCTCCCTACTTGAAAAGAACACTGTCTTTAATTTCTCCAAAGAATGTTTGGAAGCTTTCAACATAATTAAGGAGAAACTTATTACGGCTCCTATCATCGTAGCTCCAGATTGTAATCTTCCATTCGAGCTAATGTGCGATGCTAGTGACTATGCCGTAGGTGCAGTCTTAGGGCAAAGAAGAAATAAAATCCTGAATGTGATCTATTACGCAAGCAGAACTTTGACAGATGCACAATTGAACTACGCTACTACTGAGAAAGAAATGCTCGCGGTAGTATTTGCATTTGATAAATTTCGGTCATACCTCATTGGGTCAAAAGTCATCGTCTATACTGACCACTCGGCTATCAAATACTTGTTGGCAAAGAAAGATGCCAAAGCAAGGTTGATTCGGTGGGTTCTCCTTTTGCAAGAATTTGATTTAGAAATTCGCGATAAAAAGGGAACCGAAAATGTTGTTGCCGATCATTTGTCACGTCTTGAACAGGCCGAAGAGGTAGTAGAAGGGGAAAATTAATGAGGTATTTCCTGACGAGCAATTAATGCAAATTGTTCAGCTGTTACATGTCACTCATACACCATGGTATACAGACCATGTGAATTTTCTTGTAAGTGGCATTATTCCCCCAGATATTTCGTATCAACAAAGGAAGAAGTTTTTCTCTCATATCAAGTATTATTTTTGGGAAGATCATTTGTTATTTAGACGGGGACCGGATCAGATTATCCGGAGATGTGTTCCAGAAGAGGAAATGGAACAAATACTTGACCGATGTCACTCGTCCCCATATGGTGGTCACTTTGGTGCCGCCAAAACCGCATCAAAAGTATTGCAAGCGGGATTTTATTGGCCCACATTATTCAAAGATGCCTACACTGTTGTCTCCAAATGCGATAAATGCCAACGTACTGGCAATATTTCCAATCGCAATGAAATGCCATTGAACTCTATTTTGGAGGTGGAGATTTTTGATGTGTGGGATATTGACTTTATGGGGCCTTTCCCGTCATCATATTCCAATAAATACATTTTGGTGGCGGTTGATTATGTATCAAAGTGGGTTGAAGTGGCAGCTCTACCTACTAATGACGCTAGGGTGGTGGTAAATTTCATGAAGAAAAATATTTTTTCTCGTTATGGCACACCCAGAGCTATCATTAGTGATGGTGGTTCACATTTCTGCAACCGTCTCTTCGCCTCACTTATGGCCAAGTATGGGGTGAAACATCGTGTGGCCACTCCATATCATTCACAAACGAGTGGCCAAGTAGAGATTTCAAATAAGGAGTTGAAAAGAATTCTCGAGTTGACGGTTAATGCATCGAGAAAAGATTGGTCTAGGAAACTGGACGATGCAGTATGAGCATACCGTACTACATTTAAAACACCAATTGGTATGTCCCCATATCGACTCCTATTTGGAAAAGCTTGTCATCTCCCAGTAGAACTAGAACATCAAGCTTATTGGGCAATCAAAGCTTTAAATTTTGATATGAAATTAGCCGATGAAAGAAGATTGCTCCAATTAAATGAGCTTGATGAACTCCACCTTGATTCATATGAGAGTGCCAGAATCTATAAAGAGAAGACGAAGAGATGGCATGATCAACATATTCTAAAGTGGGAGTTCAATGTTGGGCAACAAGTTCTACTTTATAATTCTAAACTCCGGTTGTTCCCCGGAAAGCTTCGCTCTCGATGGTCGGGTCCATACACCATCGTTAAAGTTTTTTCAAACGGAGCGATCGAGCTTGATCATGAAGGAAAGGGGAACTTTACAGTCAATGGGCAAAGACTAAAACCATATCTGGGAGGTGACTTTTTGAAAGAAGAATCCTTCGTTCTTTTTGCTAAAACAGAGTAAAGAAGCCCTATAGTCAAGCTAACGACTATAACTAAACGCTTGTTGGGAGGCAACCCAACTGTTGAACTTTTTGTTATTATATGTGTTTAATGCTTTTACTTCTTATATTACTGAACTAATATAACTATTTTTTGTAGGGAATTTTTTATATCCCAGCCACTTCTGGATGTTTCAGGTTCTGGACCAAGTCTTTGATTCAGTCACTCACCTCCATCACAAGTCCAATATAAGCATGGGTACACTTCACAAAGACAACTCAGGGAAGTTTCGTTATCCCTACCCTCTTTATCTTGTTTTCTTTCACATTGAGGACAATGTGAGTTTTAAGTTTGGGGGTGTTTGTATGTTTGTGTGTGAACTGGTGATTGTGTGTTGATATATTAGATGGCCTTGCCGGCATAGGAATGTGTGAGTTTGAAATTGTTATGGATTCATATACAATGCATGCGCGCAAACCAAATATGCTATTTGGGCTAAAAAAATTTCGAAAAAATTGCTTGTCCATGTGAGATTTTGAGTTTCAATGAGCACAATAGTCATGTTTCATTGTCATCTAGATGTGGAAATGATTGGGACATTAATTTTGTCTCTCACTTTACCTGACTGTGTGTGTAAATCGAGTATTTACTAGTTGAGTAGTTTCATTGAAGATATAGTAACTGGAGGGTGTGGATACAAAACCTGGTAAGACTTTGAGCCTATAGATTGACACATTTATTACAGTCTCATTACTTCTTCACGTGTGATATTCTTCCATGATTGTGCTTCTCTAGAACTTGCATTGATTCTCTTCAAGACCACATTGACACATGCAGGTATGAATATGATTAAGGCCATTTTTGTTATAACCACGTTAGCCAAAATAGCCTACCCTGAATTAATTTTTCTTTTGATCAACCCCTTTGTGCCTTATTGACATTTTCTTTGATTTACCCACATTACAAGCTTATAACCAGAAAAACAATATCTTTATCCAGCCTTTAAAGCTAGTGGAGTATTGTTGATTATATTGAAAGTTGGGTGAGCGAGAAAAATAAGTTTGGGGGTATCAATATTGAAGGTGGTGCTATAGTTGGTGTAAATAGTTTTATGTTGGAAAAAAAAATTTGGACAGGAGAAAAAAATATGTGGAGGAGGCTGATTTGTATGTCTATATGTATGATTCCTCCTGATATTCAATAGAAAAAGGGTGATTGTACTTGAATTGATGATGAGTGAGAAGTCATTGTTTGGAGGGATAGGATTGTGTACAGATCTTATCTATGTTAAGCTGAGTTGAATACTTTTACTCTACTGATTGATATATGAGGCTTCTTAGTCACTTATCTAAATATTTTTCACACCTTAACCTAAAGCCACATTTTTAACCCTAGAAAGACCTTATGATTTATGTAATGCAAGTGATCTAAGTGGTGGCGAACGAGAAAATATGTAAGCTTATGGTAGAACTCTTTCATTGGAATGATATTGAGCGAAACAGTTATCCATTCCTAAACACATGAGAGTTGAGTGTTTATATTATTCTGTGAGGTCTTACATGTTCAGTTACTCTATCTTCATTTGAAATACTTGCTAGTTGACCTGTGTGAGTTTAAAAGAAAAGAGTGATTGAGAACAACCTATAAATATACACCAGAGTGTGAGAATGCAACATATATTTGGAGGTGTGAATCTCACGAGCGGGAAAGGATATAGTTGACCATTAAGGGTTGGGATTGAGCTAATCTGATTCCTTTTCTATCTTGATGATTGTTTCCTATTTTAGATGCTGATTGAAAGTGACTATGCACACACACTGATCGAACATTGGACAAAGTAAACTTATTTTAAGTTAGCATTATTTGGTGCATGGTTGTGAATTGATAGACAATTTTAAAAAAGCTCTTTTATATATCTAGCAAGTCATCTCATATGTTGATCATTTTCACATTTGCATGATTGTGTGTTAGAAGTTAATCTTGCTCGAGACGAGCTAGAACTCAAGTTTGGGGGTGTGATAAGTGTGCGTTTACACACTTATTGGATACTTATTGGTTTATAATTATTGATGAAATTGAGCATATTCTATGCATAATTGTGTATTATTTGATTTTATAGGCAAAAACCCCGAACAGACGAAGAAAAGAGCTAAAGAGGAGAAAAAAGGACTAAAAGTGTACAATTTTGTGAAGTTGAGGACTGAAATGCACTTGACCAAAAGATGGAGGGCTTTGACTGCAAATTAGTAAGGCCTAAATGAAATGAAGTTCAAAATCTGAGGACTGAAATGGACTAACCCAAAGATGAGGGATCAGATTGCACATTGGTCAGAATGTCAAGTACCTGAGCAGCAAAAATGGGCTTGAACCATGCGACCGCATGGGTTTTGCCTATGCGGCCGCGAAGTAGCCACAGAAATTTCAGTACCGTATTAAGCTCTTCTATGCGACCGCATAGAAATAGCCTATGCGATCGCATAGAAGAAATTTTCAGAGGCAGTTGATTTTGCATTTTTCTCGAGTTTTGATCAAAATTTTTTATTACTTTTGATTTGTTTATTACCTAAACTTATCTAAAACCTAATATTATATATTATATATATTATAAAACTATTATAATAGCATTAGTGGAGAAAAACTTAGTGGAAAAACATGGGATAGAGATAAAAAGGATAGACTTCATTCATTTGAGGATTGTCTCTTCATCTTTTTCAACTTTTCTCTTGCTCTCTCTCGTACACTCTCTGGTTATTTTTTTTTTCATAGCTTTGCTTAGTTTTTGTTGTTTTTCTTAGGTTAATTGAAGGGGTGAAGGTGGTGAACAAAGAGGAACTTGGAGAACAAATGAAAGAGTTCAAAATTGTTCTACAAGGATTTTATCTATCCTTTTGAATTTCTTCCTTTAGTTTCCTTGTGTGTATTGTAATGGAACAAAAATCTCTTTGTTACACTACTTTTATAATGAGCTAAATAGTTTTATGTTGAAATTTATGTATTAACTTAACCAAAAGTTTCATTAGTATGTTGTTTTGTATAGCAAGATGCATGTGTTACCAAGTTTTAGATGTTTTAATTATTGTGTTTTATTGACTATCATGTACTTGATCAATATATGATATGGTTAAATGGTTGGTGCAATTATTGAGAAATTGTTGTACTAGCTAGATCAAGATAATTAAAGCCCTTGATTTGTATAGTTTCGACTATACTCGTTTAGGTGTTATAGGGATATACATCTACCCTAGGTGACCTTTAGAGTATTCTCACAACAATTTAATGCTATTGGTTAAGTTGTATCCACATAGAGATATAGTGGATAGGTTAATCAATTAGGGTTAATTTCACTCGTGAGAGGTTGTTAACTAAAATTGGAGAATCGGGTCTAATATGATACTTTTGTAACACTAGCATCTTTATTTCATCGGGTTTAATACTAATAAAACAATGGTTAAGTGAAAGGATAAATTCCAACATTTTTCAAATCAAAAACCCTTTTCGTAATTTACTTTATTTTTGTTTAAATTAAATCAAGTCTTTCGTTTTATTTTCTCGTCTTTAAAATCAATTTTTAAATGTGTGTGTCAACGTCGTTAATTTGAAACACTTAACTTGTAATTGGATAAACACTTCTCGTGGGATCGACTCGGACTTCAAATAGTCCATTATACTACTTGATCCGTACGCTTGCGGCATTCGTATTCGGCCCGATCAAGTTTTAATAAAAATAAAAAAATAAGGAAAGTGAAGTTTCTCCGTGTCACGGAGAAAACTAATGAAAATAATTCTATCAATAATGAAATTAAATCTATCTTCTCTAAAAAAGAGCAATAAAGATGTATTGTAGATGCAATAGTAACGGTGCATTCTACTGTGGAAATCTTATGTGACGCAAGCGTGAATATAAATTTTTAATTGTATGTGAGAGAGAAAATATTTTTAAAAGGCAAGAAAAGTACTGTACCTTTAATAAAATTAAAAAACAAAAAAAGTGAAATTTCTCAGTGTCACAGAAAAACTAATGAAAATAATTCAATCAATGATGAAATTAAATTCTATCAATACTATTTTGGAAAATTTAAGGAAAATTCCGGTGAGTTTAGTACATTTTTAATTTTACACTCCCCAATTTACCTAAAGGACCTTCCATGTATGAGTACTAGATTGTATAATTGACCCTGTAAAGAGTTAACATAACAATCATATTCAAACGTTCCAACGCATTTATTAAGTAATTTATAAATTCTATCAATATTGTTTTGGGAAATTACTTATTTATTAAGAATTCAATTGTATTCAATTTAACTCACTAATTAACCATTTTTAATTTCTCAAAGCCAAGTTTTACAAATATATTTATGTAACTTACATGCCTTTATAATTTGTTATTTTGCCTACGTATGATTATTAGTTAGTAATCAACGATAAGTTAAATTTATTGAAATCTGGTAAGTGTAAAACGAATCCGTTAAACTTAAAATTTCTACTGCTCTTTGAATAAAAAATTCCAACATTTTTTGGGTATTTACATTTTGGCAAAATTTTAAAAATAACTTGATATAATAATAATAATAGTAAGTACAAGTATGTAAAATATTGAAAGAATATTTTTTAGTATTTTGATTGCGTTAGATAAAAATGTAAAAAAAAACAAAAAAAAAACAAAAATCTTTGACTTTGCAATCGAAATTAACCAGTTACATTATAAAAAGAATTTATGGTGCTTATTAGTTAATCAGTTACATTATAAAAACGAAATTAGTTTAAGAGGAAAAATAAAAAATTTTATGCAAAAGAGTTATAATTTTATAATCAAGTCACAATTTTAAATTATCAATGTGGCTACCTAACATGTATGAAAAAAAATCTTTATTCCCAATTTTTAAGACTTGTTATATGTGAAATGAATAAGGATAGATTGCACATATATTGGAAACAAAATTTTTTGAAAAAAAATTGATCAAGATATTGATAAAATGGGAGAGTAAAAAAATATTCAGAGCTTCATATTTATAGAGTTAAACATCTGAACTATCAAATAAAATTTAAAAACATGAAAAGAAAATAATTAATGTTATATAATCTGTTGGAGTGTATAATGCAGATTATATACTTACCGGACAGATTATATACTTATCGGATATTGAGGTAAGTGAATATCGGATATTAATATACGGTAAGGGAATACTGTATATTGAGCTGCTAGAATACAGTAAGTGGATACCGTATATTGAAATACGGTAAGCACTTACGGGATATTGAAATGCGGTAAGTGCTTACCGGATATTGAAATGCGATAAGTGCTTACCGTATATTGAAATACGGTAAGTAAATATCGGATATTGAACTCCTTGCTTTTGCCATTTGAAATACCGAATATAGTGATACTGGTAAGTTCAATTTGTTGAAATCCGGTAAGTGTAAAACGAATTCGTTAAACTCAAAATCTCTACTCCTTTTTTAATAAAAAATTCCAACATTTTTTGACTATTTACATTTTGGCAAAATTTAAAAAATACTTGATATAATAATACATTTTGGCAAAATTTAAAAATAACTTGACACGGAAAAATCTTGAGAAACTTCACTTTCTTTGTTTTTTTATTAAAGGTACAGTACTTTTCTTGCATTTTTAAAATATATTTTCTCTGTAATTGGAACAAAGAATTAAACCTGATTTTGTGGCTGAAACTTTAAAAATGATTAATAGAAGTATATGAATCTAAGTAGGGCGTCATAGCATTGTATACTTTTTATTTTATTTTTTATCTAATCTCTTATATCTTATAAAAAAAAAGGATAATCGAAATACTAAAAAATATTTTTCAATATTTTACAAACTTGTACTTACTATATTATTCTTATATCAAGTTATTTTAAAATTTTTGCCAAAATGTAAATACCCAAAAAAATGTTGGAAATGACCTTCCATGTATGAGTACCAGATTGTATAATTGACATTGTAAATAGTTAACATAATAATCATATTCAAACGTTCCAACGCATTTATTAAGTAATTTATAAATTCTATCAATACTATTTTAGGAAATTACTTATTTATAAGAATCCAATTGTATTCAATTTAACTCACTAATTAATCATTTTTAATTTCTCAAAACCAAGTTTTACAAATATATTTCTGTAACTTACATACCTTTATAATTTGCTCTTTTGCCTACATGTGATTATTAGTTAGTAATCAACCCCTTAAACGAATAATTTTTTCACAGTTGTTAATTTATAACTTCCAGTTGTATCCCCAAATCCACTTCAACTATGTCAGTATATATATGTCGTTAATTAGTGAGTTAAATTGAGTACAGTCGGAATTTTTAAGTAATTTTCATAAGTTATATGCTAATAAAATCATTAGTTTTTTCCGTGTCGATCTTACCGGATTTAAATCACACTTATCGTATTTGACATGCTTACCGGAATCGTTCTTACCGTATTTTGGTTGAAATTTATCGGATTCAATGAACGCTTACCGGAGTTAATGAGTTTACCGTATTTTAAATTACCAGTTTCAGAACTTACCGTATTTCAGTTTAAGAAAAAACGAATATTCCTTCACTTACCGGTATTTGATTTAAGCTAATCGGTAAGTTACCTTTTTTTTTTCCCCACATTAATCTCCGTGCCTCCGAACCCCCACTCTGTGATCTCTACTTATTTTTCTCAATTCTACTTATTGCGTTTAAATATGTGATTTATTTATTCTGTAGATATACCCACAATTGTTAACTTTAAACCCTATCAGACAAATTACAACTCTAGATCACGAACATAGACGAAATCTAATCGTTGTCACAATTTGTGTGAGAAGAAAGTCAAGTATGTCACCCTGTGATTTTTATTGCTTGACGATGAGAGGAAAAAGATGACGACGAAGAATCCGGTGGAATTTCAAACACTCTTATTGTACATATTTGCTATATTTTTTCCTAATTTTACGTGCTCGTTTTCCTTCCGATTTTCATTTTGTTCGTTTACCTTTCAGTGTTTCTGCAGTGATTCTTTTTCTTTTCCTTTTGCAACATTTTTTTTTTCTTTTGTCTTGCAGTAATTTGTAATACAATCAATTTATCACATTATTAAATTTTTTAAAATAATAATCTCTTCTTTTTTTGAGCTTCTTAAAATAATAATTAAATCTGCTTCAATGATGCAAAGAATGATACCCATGAATCCCAATTCATATTTTTTTTATACTCTCAAATTTCCAATATATATATATATTATATATATATATATATATATATATATATTTTTTTTTTTTGGATTTGTGTAAAATACAATCTAAATTTATTGTTTCCTGTTCAAAATTTTCCAAATCATCATAAAAAATCTTTCACTTCAAATATTTTCTAAATCTTTAATTATAACAGAAACTAAATTAAGATAATTCTAAAAAAATTAAAATTTTTACACTAATAAAAATATAATTTGTGCACTGCACGTGGTATAAACTAGTATTAAAATAAGAAATAGAAGAAATAGATGTTAAAACTAGTTTCTAAAACTATTCTAAACTAGTCGACGTGGTTTGCAAATATAAGAGTTCATTTCAAAGGTAATAGACATTTCCATAAATATCTTAAAAGGTAGGCTAATCAGAAAAACTTCCCATCCCATATCCATATGTAAATTACTTGTGAAGTGGGAGAGATTGAGGAATCGGAAAGATGTTGGAGGATCAGGTGGCGTATTTGCTACAGAGGTATTTGGGGAACTATGTCAGAGGACTCAATAAAGAAGCCCTAAAAATCAGTGTCTGGCGAGGTAACTTTTTTTTTTTACTGTTTAAGTAATCTTTTGCTCATGTAGATTGAAAATTGAGTTTCTGTTGAACTCTAATTTTGTGTGATTTTTTGGTTGAATTCGAGTTCTGGAGTGGCGCGTAATTAAGTTGTGGATTCACTCTTAATTTCCTCAATTTGATTTTACAGGATTGTGTTGGACTATTCAATTTTAATATGTTGTATGTCCTAAATTTAGCACATACTGTTGTAGTTCTTTTAGGACTATTTTTTCTTTCTGCAATTGCTATTACAAGAATCCTTGTCACTCTCTAGAATGAACTAATAATTTGAGATAATCTGTCACGGCAAAGGATGAGGGGAAGTTATTAGGCTTGCATATATTGTAGCTGAACGAGTTTTTTTAATCACCCAGAGTCTGAATGTATAAGCTATTTAGAAGGGTTATGGTCAGAGAACAGTTTCCATATATGGCAGATTGTGAAAGTCAGGAAGTAGTTTTTTTTTTTTTAAAAAAAAAAAGTGATTGTTTGGGACTAATGTACATATTATGGAGATATCATGGGTTTGATGTAATTTAATAGAGATAAGATGAAAATGATGATGCATTATAGTTATTATTTTATAAATCTATTGGTTGAGGATTTTTTCAGTTGCACTAGAACTTCATAGAGGTGTCAAATCTGATTTTGATTGTAAGGTAGGGGATGTTTCTCAATTATCAACAGTAATCTTTTTGGTTCTGTATTGTCTACGTTGATGTTTCCAATAAGGAGAGGTTTGCGAGAAGGTTAATGGGGGCATGTGTCACGCATTTTCTACGATGATTATATCGCAAGTGTACAGTGTCAAGTTTTGTAATATAGTAAAAGAGTTAGGACGTCGAACCCACAGGGATTGTAATTTAATTCCACCAAGTACTACAATTATGTAACTTTTATTTTATCTAGATGAGTGAATGATTGTTTTAAACTAAACTAATGAGATTGGTTGTGACAAATGTGATGAATGCAAATATCAAGATGAGAAAGCCTAGGGAATGATTTCACCTTGTTTCAACGATTCCAATTATTTCTGATTAATTTTTTCATATTTAAAGGCAAGAATCCTAATATAATTCTATACAATCTCTAGAGATCCGGCTAGAATTTAATTCTAGAATCCAATTCCAATATCTTTATTCCCAATTAAAACCTAGAATTTTCAAAAGTTCCGATTCTTTTATGGAGTAAGCCTCATAGATTTTATACCTTCTCTCAAAGTGTAAAAAACCTGCATCGTGTCAATCCTATGACCGCGCCTACATTCCCCTTTCTCGAGTGCTGAAATTGACTAACATCTAATCATTCAATTAGTGGCCAATTAATTGAAAGTATTAAAATGATGACACAATTAAATAGAAGCGGGAACATTAAATAGAAATAATCATAAAATCATCAATCCATAATATCAAGTTTAGCTACATCAAACCTTAGATAAATTATTTAGCTCATGATAGGGAATATGAAATCCATACAATTCATAATAAACAACATAAAGAAAATGATAGAAAAACTAGTCTTTTGGATAGATCTTCAATCTTCTTCCTCGATGTTATTTTGCCTCCTTTTGATTTATTCAATCTTGCCCCTTTGAATTGTCACCTTGCCCCCTTTGAATATTAGGAGAAAATAGGTCTTTTGAATGGTATTTATAGTATCTTAGGAGTTTTGGACGAATTAGGGTTGAGTTGGGTCAAGAAAAGAGTCCAAAAATATAAGAAACATTTCCCGCGTAGGCAGCGCCTCGGTGCCACTGTAGCGGCGCTGCAGCACTGAACACTTTGTAATTTTCAGTAGAGTGGGCGTTGCGGTGCCCGGTTCGGGTAAAAAAGACAGACTGCGCTTCCTTCAATATTTTTATCATAACTTTCTTGTCCGATGTCCGATTGTGGTGATTAAAAATGCGCTGGAAAGATAACTCAAAGGGCTACAACTTTTATTCAGACATCATTTTCCAATTCGATCGTTTGCTATATAAAAATGGGTCTCAATATGAGACTAAAAATCCGGGGCAAAACATTTTCGGTTGGAAATTGATATGTGATCATACTTTGACTATACTTCATCCCTTTGACATATTTCTTTATCCAATTGATTTCTAGCACTCTCGGATCTTCATCGTGAGGTTCGACATAACTTTTGAGTATTTGCACTTTAGTCTTCGAACTTTGGATCTCTTACAATTTAGCCATTTTTCCCTAAATTTGTCAATTTTGCCTATTTTCTTCAATTACATCAACCTATACCACAATATCAAAACACACATTAAAACATTTTAAAAACTTTCAAAGGTAACAAAATAATAAATTAAGTAGCATAAATATTATGAGGATGGAGCATTCATCAAATACCCCCAAACTTAATGTTTTGCTTGTCCTCTAGCAAACACCAAACTAAAGAAAATCACTAACAAACACACAAACAAAAAAACTAAAAAAAAAAAAAATCACTTAAACAAATTTCACTAGATATCTTGCCTTCGTAGCTCAGGATTGGAGACATACATTAATTTCATGAATCACTTCAAAATTATAATGCAAAAGCTAACTTCTCACCTATTCAATGCAAAACGAGTGTATGTGTAAGGAGTTAAGTGCAATGCTGTACAATAATAAATTGATCCAATTTCCGACCTTAAAAGTCAAGTATTTCCTTACTTCGCTTGTGAGATTCATACACCTCCAAACTTGCTTTCTTTTCACTTCTCAATGTGTATTCTAAAGTTGATTTCTAATACTAATTTTTTACACTGCTCAAGTTTGGTTAGATTTCACTAATCGCAGTTCAACCTGTCAAGAAATATGGATTCTCCTTATTCTTGATTGCTTTACCCTTCAAGACTCAACCAAGTTACCAACCCCTTATTAAAGTCTAATACTCTAAAAAAAGTGCATCTTCTGTTTTATGCACCTGCTTTTTCAGATATGTATTATTATTATTTTTTAATCTTATGTGCAGATGTCTCTCCATTAAACTTTCTAAATGACCCATGTAGCGAGTTTTAGACCGATGACTCCCAAATCAGATGCTTTTAGGGCATTAGGTTTTAAACCCTTGCAGGCTTAATCACTCGAGTCATCAAGGCTACGAATAAACGTTTTACAATGAGATTATTATGATTGTCCTTATTGTGATCTTTTTAGGGTAGCTTCACAACAAGACAACTTTTTCCCTTTTATGCAGTGATGCAGTGATTAGTGCAATGCCTCTTATTAAACACTTATTCTCGAAATTTGACCTCTAATTTAAGGTTTTCACCTAATTTTCATCCTATTGGTTTGAGACAGTCTACACAAAATTTAGCACAAACGGAATTCACATTTATCTTCAAGTTTTCCTACGTCAGTTCAATCATCCAAACTATCCTAAATTTGGTTTAAAGATATAATGTTTAATGGTTGTTTGGGTTTAGCATCTAAGTTCTCTATTTCAACCTATAAACATGAATCAACCTACTCATTTACAACGCCACAATCAACTCACGTGCATAAATATTTTCCGTTTCACATAAATAAGCAAAAATTTAACTCAAGCCCATAACTTATCCACAATTCATAAACCAATATATTTTATCAATTATTTTTTTTTGATAAGTAATCTCGCATTTTATTAATTAAATGATAATACACAAGGTGTGCATAATCAATTTAAACAAGATAGAAACACAATAAAATTAGGCAACCCCTCTATCGGGTAAGTAGTCGCCACATTAAACCAATTATACAATGTCAAATAAAATAATTCTCTAAACTGCTCTGTCGACCGTGCTTGATCTTCAAAACAACGGTTGTTTCTTTCTCTCCACACACACCAAACAATGCACCCTGGTATGAGATCCCAAACTAGTTTACTATTCTTGTCTCTAAGTTTTCTACTCCATGCTTGTACCGCGTCCTCTATACGCCTTGACAACACCCAGTTCATCTGTTGAGCAGCCAGAATATCATTCCACAGCCAACGCACACCATCACATTGAAGAAACAGGTGGTCAATCGTCTCTCCATCCCTCTTACACATATAGCACCACTCTGTAACATAACAACCTTCCACGGGAATGAACTCTCCACCATCACATATTTTATCAATTATACACATCAAAAATTAACTAATGAAGTTCTTTGGAGAGGTGTAATATTTTTATCACCTAATTGTTTGTAATGCATACAATTTGAGGTGAAGATTTGAGCTATGATATAGAAAAATAGTTCAAATTCTATAAAGCATGCGGTGTGCAGGTATTGGTGGAAGAAGTTATCACTCTTTTTGCTGAATGCCCTTTTTGTGTGTATTCATTTCAATTTTATAGAGTATTACACGTTATATAAGGAAAATAATTACAATTGGAATCAATCCCAGATTCTATGCGATTTGATTTGCCTATATAAGGAAAGAATTAGCTAATAGATATCTAATACCCCCTCAAATTGATGTTGGTGAGTCCACAAGCATCAATTTGCCCATAAGGAAATTATGATAGATGCGAGTCAGAGATTTTGTGAAGATATCTGCAATTTGTTGAGAAGTGGAAACACGAGGGAGAGTGATGACTTTGAAATCATAAGCATCCCAGATGTAATGATAGTCCACTTTAATATGTTTAGTGCGTTTATGGTACAAAAGATTAGCTGCAATCTGAATAGCACTAGTGTTGTCATCATGGAGAGGAGTATGATGTGATTGGGAAACACCAAGTTCTGCAAGAAGACCACGCAGCCACACAATCTTAAAACATGCAGCGGACATGATACAATATTTAGCCTCAATAGAGAACTTAGAAACCCAGTCCTTTTTTACATTTCCAAGAAATGAGAGCATCACCTAAAAAGACACATCACCGAATAGTAGATCATCGAGAATCAGGACAACGAGCTCAATCAGCATCACTATAAGCGGTGAGCAAAAAGTGTCCCTCGAGAGAACAGACCCCAATGAGGAGTCCCAATAAGATATCGAATAATGCGACGGATAGTCCTTAAATGAAGATGACAAGGATGTCCATAAATTTGCTAACAGTATGAACTGCAAAGAAAAATCCGGATGTGTGATAGTAAGATAGATGAGACTACCAACCAATTTTCGATACAAAGTAGGGTCTGGAAGAATATCGCCATCGTCTCTTCAATATTTAACATCAAGCTCCAGCGGAGTATCTACTGATGAGGCTTCATGTAGATCAGCCAAGTTAATCAAGTCTTGAATATACTTATGTCGATTCAAGAATATACCATGTTCTGCAGTATGAACCTCCAAGCCTAGAAAGTAAGTGAGATGACCGAGGTCTTTCATATGAAAAATCGAGTGAAGATGCTGTTGAAGTTTCTGAATGATGACACGATTAGATCCATATATAATAATATCATCCACATATACTAACAAAAAAATGATGCCAACGATACTCTTGTGAAGGAACAGAGATGCATCAAACTGATTCCGAGTAAAGGAGAAATCCAAGAGAGTTCATCGGATTTTTTCAAACTAAGCTCAAGGGGCCTGCTTAAGACCATGCAAAGAAGCTTTAATTTACATACAGAGTCAACAGTGGGAAGAGGCATACAAGAAGAGGTATATGGGATGGAAGCTTCATATTGATGCCTTCTTTGAGATCCCTATGTAAAAACGTGTTCTTTACATCCATTTGATGTGGAGACCAAGATTGGGAAGAAGCAAGTGATAACAAGAGGCGAACATTGGTCATCTTAGCACGGGAGTGAATGGCTCATCATAGTCTATCTAATACTTTCGACGATTACCCAAGGCTACTAACCGCGCCCTATAGCCCACAAGAGAACCATCAGAACAAAGTTTGATTGAATATACCCATTTACTCTTAATTGGTTTCACAGTTGGGGGACATAGCACAACATCCCAGGTTTGATTAGCCTCAAGTGCCTCAAGATCTGCATTCATCGCCCGTTGTCAACACCCATGTTCTATAGCCTGTCTATAGGAGGATGGGTTGGAAACCGAGTTAAGGGTAGTAGACATAGAGCTATGGGAGGAGAAACCATACCTAACTGGAGCTCGAGAAATATGAGAAGTGCAACGAAGAGTGACAGGAGGTGAATGATCGTTCGATGAAGGATCTAAGACTGTAGATGGAGAATCAGGGGGATTAAGGAGACAGTCTTCTGATGGAAAGGCTCCGAAGCAGCATGCCTATGAGTGTAGACCAAACTTGGCTTAAATCGAGAAGATTCTGTAGAGAAATCAGACAATATAGAGAACACAATAGGTGAAATAACAATTTCTGAAGTAAAAAAAGATTTTATTTTTATTTTTAAAGAAAACGACATTACGAGAGATTCTAATACGATGTGTCATAGGATCATAATAGACATCATTTTTGAGTCCCACCATATCCTAAGAAAGCACGCTTGACCAATTGAGGTGTGAATTTTGTCATTTCATTTGGTGGTAAATGGACAAAACAAACACAGCCAAATGGACATATATGAGAATATATGGGATGATGTCCTAAGAGTTTATAAAATGGAGAAACATTATTAAGAGTGAGATGGTAATCGATTTATGAGATGAACAGTAGTAGATAAGGCTTTACACCAAAAAGAGATGGAACAGAAGACTTAATCAGGAGAGTTCTCTATCACGCGTTTTATGTAACGTGAAATTGCCGCAAGTGTACGGTATCAAGTTTGTAATATAGTAAAAGAGTTAGGATGTCGAACCCAGAGGGATTGTAATTTAATTCCACCAAGTACTACAATTATGTAA